>VZDJ01000302.1:7219648-7657579 GCA_008694505.1 Cyanoderma ruficeps
TTTGAAGCAAAACCATTAAGGTGATTTTTGAACCTGGCACATTATGCCAATTGAAATAATGTGCAAACAATGAATTTATTGTTATTTCATTCAATATGGAATACTATATTATTCTGAAATTGAAATTTTTATGTTTTAGCTCCTGACTTCACCCATAATATCACTTTTTTTATCTCAACAGATAGTCCCATATTGCTCTGTAGGAGGAAAAAAAAATCTTACTTTTACACGTGTACACTAGTAAGGCATCTTAACAAACTGGTACATGACACTGCTATTTTTGCAGGAGAGCAATTCCATTTGACCTTCATCTTTTTCAGTCACTACTACAACAGATTGCATTGGTGCTATTAGGAAACTTTGATATATTAAACCCCAAATATGGGTTTAACCCTAAACTATCCCACTGTCTCTGGATGACAGCATTCATGGTAAAGCTTGGGAATGGCTGAACAACCAGGCTGTTTGTGTCCTACCTCCTCACTTGTGGAGTAACTTTGGGTTCTACACTGACACAGGCAGTAAGAGTTCAACCCTTGCTTGTTTCATAGTGCTTTGACAATGCCACTTCACCATGCAGGTAAAACAGTTCCCGCCTGTGGAAAAATAACAGAAGATTGACAGGGAAGATGGTAAACACACTCAAGTGACTTGCAGCTGGGATGTAGGAAAACACATACATCATACTCACTGTTGTTTAGTCTTGGATATTTGACAAGTACGACATCTGTGTTTAGATAACATAGGCCTGTGATAGACGTGGAGGTACCCTGTTGAACATTCCTGAGGTTCCTGCCCTGCTGTGAGAAGGATCACAGTACAGTGGAACATTACACCTGTGTGAATACCCGATATACTGAAGGAACCAGCAGGTTGGGTGATCTCTGGCATGGACCATGGTGCCTGCATCCCTGCTTGTGTGCCTGTGTCCACATCCTGGCATATCAGACATCCCACAGCTGACAAGGGAACAAAAAATGAGTTTACTCTTTGCATTTCATTTGCAGTTTTGTGGTTGTCCCAGCATCCTGCCATGCCAGTTCACACATCACCCATGTTGTAATTCTTGTCTGTGTCTTCCTTTAGTGGTCTAGCTGCTTCTGTGCACTGTTTCTTCATGTAAAACAACCATTTAGTACTTGTGGGATTCTGAAAGCCTGTAAATCACATACTCTTTTCCCTGCCTGCATTACATTTCTGCCCTTTCAATTTATATTCGCCTGAGAAGTGCTGCTAAAGCTACATGTGTAGAGATTAAAGGCAGGATCTGCTGTGACTTAAAAACATCAAAAGCCACGAGCAGTATGACTGGAGTAAATTGCATGTTACTGGCATTTGTTAGCCTCCAAAAGCCTCTTATTATCATTCTTGCTGTAAGTGTTTGCTACCACTTCCCTAGTGATTGTAGATGCCCATCAGAGGTGATAAATGCTACCTCCCAAAAGAGCACAGGTGATTTAATTGACATGCAAGGGCAGGAACTGAGGTGTGTGGGCTTAGTGACCTGTGAAAGCTGTTCGTGACACATTGCATGTTACATATCCTGGTTAAATTATTGTTTGCAGAAACAATTGCCGTTTGTCTAAACCTGGATTTCAAACAGAAAAAAGAATCTATTGCTGGTAGTTTAAATACACTATAAAGCCATGCTCTCACCACTGTCCTCTCCAGTTGATGCAGTTATACTGGTGTAAAAACACACCTTTATGCTTATAGCCTCTCTCTCTCTCAAGTGGCAAGTACCCGTTCCAGTGCAAGCTACCTTCAGAGCAGTATAACAAAATGCACACTCTCTTAAAATTGCGCCCCTTGAATGCACGAGAATGGGCATATTGCATTTTTTAAAGGCTCATCCATCCTAGTACCACATCTCCAGCACCAGCTGTCAGCAGATCTGGATGAAGTGTAAGACTGGAACAAGAGCATACAATATTCCCCTGAGTGCTGTTCCATCTCACTAATCCCTACTGGAGGGGTCCTCTAAGCTGGATATACTTTCTATATTTAGAAATTTAGATTACAAACAATAGCAAAATTTTACCTAATAACTCATGAACTAAGAAGACCAGATATAAATGGTTGGGGTTTTTTTCATTTCTCTGCACAATTTACTATATTTTACAGAAGTCGTCTACCTGCACTTCCTATTCTAGGCTTCCCTCCTGGTATTCGAGATGGCTTGTGGGTTGTTCATTCCCTTCATATCTAGCTCATCACTCTCCCAATATTTCATTCTTTTCTGTCCATTTCCTGCAAATTTCAGAGGTATTGTTTCGTTATTTGTTCTGCCATGGTGATCTAATTTTGCTCAGTCATCTTAAATCTTGCTTCTTTTGTTCTTCAGTCCATAAGTGACTTTAAGTCCATAAGCATAAAACTCTTGCAATAAACTATGTGTAAACGCCAAGTTTTTTTTCTGTATGAACAAATGAGGAGTAACAATTTTTGTATGTTTCCAGTGGGACTCTACACATATAGTATTCTTGAATTTATTGTAGAAATGTCCCTTAAAGATGCTGAGAGCTGGGGTTTTTAATGGTTCAATTAAAAATAAATTAAATATAAATATAAATTAAAAAGAAATATTTATATAATCTTTAGATTACTTTAGAGTTTTTTTATGTTTTTTTCCTTTTACGTCTAATTGTTTGGGATAGTAATAAAGTTATATATATATAACTGCAAAACCTGGTTTAAATATCAGAGAAGATATTTAAGATGTATGTTAGTAAAGCTTACAAATTAGCCCACCCTTTTTGCAAAATTTTATGTAGGAAGGAGGATTTAGTTAGTTGTAACTAGGAATTATGCTGTAGAAAGAAGTTTATGGCAAAATATGAAGAAAAAAGTAAATAATGAGTGACAAGAACAGGATGTGTATGGTAAGACGATGGTGATAGGAAGAAATGGTCTGGACAATGACAAGTCACACAGAAAAAGTTTGTGAAAAATTGGGGATAATTAACTTTGCATGTGTTGTTATTTGCTCACACTAAATGTCCTTATTAATTTCTGCTGAATGCAATGACTTTATTTACACAGACAAAGGCACTTGCTCTAGTATGTTGTCTGCATTTTTTACCAACTTGTAGAGTCAATCATGTACAGACTGGGCATCAGATTCTTTTTGGAGAGATTTGTCACCAAATGAGTGTTTCGGCTACTTAAAGAAACATTGTCAAAGGTATTGGCAAAAGCAGGGATTAATAGGAATTTGCAAAAATGTGGTTTTACAGAGTTTGATGGCAAGGTTCTTGGCTCATGTTAGGGCCTAGAGACACTTCACTGCTTAGACAGTCCTGTAAAGACTTATCAGGAGCTTCTTAGATCAGGCCTGAAGATGGGAGAAGAAGGCCAGGGGGATGCACCACCACAAGAGTGACCACTTCCACACAGTCTAGTACTTGGCTCGAGTCTCCTTTCCTGAGGTAGACACCCAAAGCTTTTAATTATTTTCTGTGAGATTTTGAAGATGAAATAATTTGAAATCACCTGAGGTTTGCATTTCAGAAGAATCAGAGTTCTTCTAGTATTAGGCTACAGATAGAGGATTATGGGGTGTGTAAGGTCTCTGTGTCCGAAAACATCTCTACAGGATACAGTTCTGGGAACTACCTCCAGAAACACTCTTGGCTGGTAAGAGCATGGTGCTAATAACACCAAGGTTGAGGGTTCAATCCCCATACAGTCCATTAATAAAGAGTTGGACTCAATGATTCTTGTGAGTGCCTTCAAACTCAGAATACTCTGTGATTCTATGATTCACACCAAAGGGGAGTACAGGAATGAACACAGTATGTATGAGATCGGCATAATTAGGGGAAAAACAAAGAAGTAAATTCTTTTATAGTGCATGTATACTCAGTGAGTTCTCAAATAAACTTGAGGGTTTCCGAAGAGGAGGGCCTTTTCATGCAAAAACATGGTATCATGGGAATAAATTATAAGATTCAAGTAGTGGGCTGTGTACTTTGTGGCATAGATTTGGAGAAGAGGGGAAAGAATAGTAGCAAATGTGAAGGTACATGAAAAGAGTTTTGCACGCTCACAGTAGGAGAGGAATACAATAGGAACAAGAACTCTGAAAACATGTACAGAAACCTATGGTGATCTCTTTAAATTGAATTTGTTTATAAGAGAAAACTAAATCAGATATGACACTAGTGGGTTATGGATTTGTGGATTTATGTTACTATAGAATATGCAAAAATATACTGTATAGAGGAACCTATGTGCACTGTTGAGTATTATCATATTATCTTACTCTACTTTTCCTGTATAGACATTTCCTGCATATGCATTTTTTTCTAGTTTCGGCTCTATAGCAAAATAACAAATTTCAGAAAAAGCAAGATAGCAACTTCCTTTCAGACTGTTAGTCTAATAAGTGGTAGAAAACCCACCACCTGCCAATTCCCAAACTCCATTCTTATTTATTTCCTTTTTGCTCCTCTTATATGCATTGGAAGTTATGCTGAAACTAACAATGTAGTGGAGTAGCAAATATCTATCCAGTCCAGTCTGACAAATTCCTGTGTGGAGCAGGGCACAGGAAAGAAAATTTGAAAATTACCTGTTAGAAGAATGAAAGATGAAATAAAATGTAAAGACAAATCACTCATTCAAACAACCCAAGAACTCAAAAACTACAACAAATAAAGCGTCTTAAAAACAACAGAAAAACCCCTAGAATTGTTGGTCTCTTCCCTTTGACATACCTTTTTCTGCTCATAAAGAGCTTAGACAAGCATTATTGATCATCGCAGGATATCAGAGTGGTAAACCAAGCCAGGAGAACAATATTTTGTTCACTTGACAAAGCAGTCAAAAAAATTCAGAACTGTTTACTCCTGTTGGGTTGACACTGACTTGGATGCCAGCTGCCCACCAAAACTGTTCTGCCACTTCCCTCCTCAGCTGGATAGGGGGAGAGAAAATGCAACAAAACATTCATAGGTCAAAATAATGGCAGGGTGAAATCCCTCACCAGTTATTGTCACCGAAAAAAGAGGCTTGATTAAGGAAAAAAAAAATTATTATCAATCAAATCAGAGTAGGGTAGTCAGAAAATAAAATACCCCAAATCTTAAACACAGCTTTCCCCCAGTCCTTCCTTCTTTTTGGTCTGAAATTTGCTCTCTAATTCTCTACCTTACCCAAGTGGCCCAATGGGACAGGGAATGGACACTGCAGTCAGTTCATCATATATTGCCACTCCTTCCTTCTCAGGGAGACTCCTCACACTCTTTCCTTATTTCAGTGTGGGATCCTTCCCATAGGAGATAGTCCTCCAGTGTTGCTACTCTACACTACGGCACAAAGACCCCGACTTCAGAAGGCTGAAAAAGTGACTCCTTTATTCTTGGAAAATGTTCCTCCTTTTATACTAATTGACACAGACCAATTTGATTGGTGACAAGAAGACAAACCTCTTCAATCACATTGGTTAGACCAGAGGGGCATCAAAAAGAAGTCCCTCCTAGGAAAGGATGTAAACATTCTTGCCTTTACCAAAACATGTCTCTTGTTTACAGAAAATTCCCTGGGAAAGGAATTTCAGAAACCAAAACATGTCAGGCGCAAAGCAGGGCTACACTCCAGAAACTTCTCCAACATGGGATCCTTCTCACAGACTTCACAGTTCTTCACAAACTGCTCCAGGGTGATCCCTTCCATGGTGTGCAGTCCTTCAGGATCAGTCTGCTCCATTGTGGTCCCCATGGGCTCACAAGTCCTGCCAGCAAACCTGCTCCAGCGTGGGCTCTTCGCTCCATGGATACACAGGTCCTCCCAGGAACCTGCTCCCATGGGATCACAGCTTTCTCTGGGCATCCACCTGCTTTGGTATGGAGTTCTCTAGGCTGCAGGTAAATGTCTTAATCCCTGTGGATCTCCAGGGAGAGCTGCAGAGGAATCTCAGCTTCAGCACCCAGAGTACATCCTTCCCGTCATCTTCACTGACCTTGATGTGTGCAGAGCTGTTCCTCTCACATGCTCTCACCCCGCTCTCCTTTGGCTGCAATTGCTCATGCATCGTAACTTTTCCGCCTTCCTGTGTTATCCCACAACCATCACTGATGGGCTCAGCCTTGGCCATCAGTGGGTCCCTCTTGGAGCTGCCTGGGATTGGCTCTGTCAGACATGGAGGAAGCTTCTGGCAGCTTCTCAGAGAAGACACCCTTGCATCCCCCCAATACCAAAACCTGACATGAAAAACCAATACTAAACTACAATATTTTGAAAAAGTGTAGAACTGCAGAATATTACGTCATACATTTAATTTGTTTTCTCCTTCCTTGATATACCTCCATAAATGTGAGAGGTTGTAATTGGGTTGTTTGGTTTTGGAGGGGCTTTTTGATAGTGTCTCTTTTTGAGTTTATGTTTTTGCTTAGTTTAATCCAAAAGCACACTTATCCAAATTTAACAAATACATTTCTGAATGTAAGGTCTTGTTATATGATAAAAACCAAGTAACTCAGCACACTGAATAGCTGAATGATCACTTTGTAAGTTTATCTGTAGAAACATGAACTGCAGAGTAATCTAATTGCTCTTCAGGAGGTTTTGTTCTGAAAAATAAATTACTTTGAGAAATCAGATACCTCATATTTGGAATCCAACTCTATTAAGATTAATAATAATATAAACCCAAAGTTTTTGGGTAAGATTTTGACTGGGAAATGAAAAATCATGAAGATTATTTTTTCTTATTGTAGATATATCTTATTGTAGATGTATCTTTTAGAACTGTCAAAAACATTTATTTTTAAAACCTTCCATTGTCTATTCAAAAGGTATTATAATTAGCACTTATCTGTCATTTTGAAGTCTAATTAGTTAGCCTTGCATTCTTATTAAATTATGAAGAGTTGAAGGTCATGTCATACATCATTTCCAAAGTAAATGTCCCCTAAGTTTTTAATACAGTCTTGAAATTTACCACTTTTACAGATATGACATTTGGCATTAAAAGTTTCAACATCATTAAATGCAGGTTTAAAAGAAAATTCCAGGTTTTATAAAGTGCATTGATTTTCTTAGTTCATAAGGGGAAATTTGATTTTCCCCTTTATAACCATTTCCAAAAATCACTGAATACCATGACTGACCATTTTCAGATGTTTTATACTGGCTTTTCGCAATTACTTTGTTGGAGTTTCTCCTGTGTGTTTTCAAATGATCAACACAGAAATAGGTCAGTTTACCTATCTATGCTTTTCAACATTTGCCTGGCCATATTTGATTAACAACACAATTCCTCTGCTCCCTGCCCCACCAATTACAGGAGCAGGATGCTCAAATGGCAATGGAAAGCCCAAGTGATTTTTCTGATTTTTCTGTGCTGAAGGAAAGTACACAGTGAAAGTGTTCAGAAAGTGGACAATCTCTGAGGTAGAAAAAAAACAGAGCTGTGGGACACAATTTCCAAACAGACATGGGGAGGCGTGGGGAGAGGGCTCGGGGTCACTCATGGGAGAAAGGAGAGAGCCTGCACCATGCGGGTGCTACTTGTGAGTGTCCCCAGGCAAATCATTGCCTTGTAGAAGGAGAAAATTGAAGTCAACAGACATTGCCTTCAGATTTTGCACCCCACAGCTTTGACCAGACGCTGCTAGGCCCCTTACACCCTTGTCTGGGGAGTCCTGGCTGTTCAGCACCTACTGGGTGTTCCTTAGCCCAAAAGGCAGCCTGATGGCACCTTCCCTCTGCTGCAGAGAGACTTCTATGAACAAAACTTCACATGAGCCTGAGCACGTCTGTTTACAAACTGCATCTCCAGTTTTGGTACAGGGTTAGGGGAAGACTTTACACTTGGTACCTACTGTACATTTGAGAATCAGCAGCAAAGTTTCAGCAACTTTGTTGGTTTGGCTTATTCCTGGAGTTCCCATAGCTGAACTCTCAACATTTGTTTATACTGAATGCAAACATTTGTGCAGTATAATTGTTTCATTTTTTCAAAATAATTTAGAAATAAAAATCCATCAATGTTTTGATTTGCCTTTAGTTGGTGCTTTAGACATTACATTTGGGTCTCTGTTGGTATAAATAAAACCAATAGATTTAACAGAATGAGAATAATTTGGGGTTTTTTCTGTAATTTCTTGGTTTTGCAATCCTTGACTCTCTCATGGGCTTTTTTTTTTTTTCAAGGCTCCACTGTGTGTTTTGATGCCAAGGTAACAAAAAAGATGGTGAAAACATGTTCACTTACACCACACTTGCCTTCATTAGCAGCATGTTCAGAGAGAAGAGATGGAGATAAGAAGAAACTCAAAAAACCAAGTCTCAAAGTAATAAATCCAACCACATCTTGATGTGGAGAAATCTTAGAACCCTTAAAAAGAAGGTTGGCATCTCTTCCCTTTCTATCTTAACAAACTAACAGGTGTCTTGATTGGCTTGAGCAGCTATTTCAGTAATTATTCCAGAATTATGGTCCGTTTTGGGGGTCAGCCATTTCTTTAATGGCTACAGCTGAAATGTTGCCACTGAAGATTATTAACTGGTTCTAAGCTTAAGATTTATGATGGAAAATAGGGCACACATCAAGGAATATTGATATTTAATTTTTCTCAATTTCTACATGGAAATAAGAAGTGGAAGAAAGAAAAGTTTAAAGCTAGGACACCTGGGAAGAAACATGAAAATTTTTCTAACACAAAGGAAATTATATGCTATTTCAGTGACTTGGAAAGAAAAAAAAAGACACTGCCACCTTCAGAACTCCATAAACCTTATATTTAGGGCCCAGAGATATCAATCTGAAACCCAGAATCTGATAACAGATACATTCATCTGCTGCAGCCTCATTCCACAAACTCATCTTTTCACTTGCTGTTAAAACAAAAACAAACAAACAAAACAAAATAAACAAAAAGAACAACAAAAAAAATCACCACCAAAACAAGAATGAAACAAAAACCAAGACAAACAAACAACCAAACCAAACCAAAAAAACCAAACTAAATCATAATCTCAGATAAATCTCAGTTTAAACTGAGACTCGGTTATTTTAAACTCAGTTTAAAATTAGACTCAGGTCAACTTTAACATCTCAGCTTTAGGCAAAAAAAGGAATATTAGGTAAATATATAAGGGCACAAATTTTTGCCTGTGGCTTGTGCATAAAAGGGGTTTTTTATGCCATGCCCAAAGTAAATGCAAGATAAATGATGTAGGCTACTCTAGAAGCAGGGAGAGCTAAGTCTCCGTGCATCTGTGTTTAAAAAATAAAACAGGCATGCTGCAGAGCCTAATGTAGCTCTCCATCTGCTGACCTGAGAGGCTGAGGATGACATGACTGTGCTGAGTCTCTTTTTTCCCCATATGATAAATTTGAACTAAGTAGTTTTTGGCATTGTCAGGAGAAGTCAGAGTCAAAGCAAGCCTAGTTTATGTCTTGGGCCTAGACAAGCAGGGTAACCAGGGGACAGCCATTAATCATCAACAAATTGCAAAGCAATCACAATGCCAGGACAAAGGTAAAATCAATTACAGTGACAATTAAAGTGGTTAGATATCAGACCTGAAAGCTTTGCAGTTAATAAATGTTCTTATACAAGATAGAAGAGTGTAGTCCTCCAAATTTTCAAGCAAAACCCTAATTATCCCTGGAAGGAATAAAGCTATTAGTTTATAGAAATTATTTGGATAATAAGTTAAACCAAAAACTATGTATAGAAATTAAAGTAATGAACTAATCTTCTCTTTTGCAAAGAATGACTGGTAGTTAAAACAACAAAAATACTGAATGTTACAAATCTTTCAATAATGATAGTTTCTTTTTATTGATGTTGTATCACAAGGAAGATAAGAACAAGTAATTGGCATCTTCATTTTCTTTAAATTGAGTGATAATAAGGCACAAGAAAGTGTGGATTTCTGCAGCAGAAAAAAAAAAGAAAGAAAGGAGGAAGGTGAGATAAGCATTGATGATCAGGTGGGAGAGAAAAAACTGTAAACATAGGCTCTAACCTGGCTAAAACCTTTATGTAGATTTATTATTGAAATGAAAGCCTGGACAAAGAGTGTTGTAATGTGGAGTCTGCCAGAACCTATTGACAGAAGAACTACCACCAAAACAAAATTAAATAATGTACCAAGTAGCTGGAACCTGCCCAGAAAGTTTGCTGAGGGTCAACAACATTCTCTGTGAAACAGTTTAGACTGCAGAGGTGGAAGAGCAATTCAGCAACTAAAAAGATTAGAAAGTCCAGTGAGATATTCACCCTGAAAAAACAATGTCCAGCCAGCAAAATCTGTGTTATATATTGATATAGATAAAGACATATGTTCTCACTCTAGATTGCAGTGTAATGTTGAAACAACTTGACCTCATTTTAAATGAGCTAGCTCAGGTACTGGGAGCAATGTGAATGCTATGCTACGCTGCAGTATTTACTCTGCAAGGGCAAGTTGAGCTCTCTGCTTCTATGGGTGGCTTTCTTCTAATGAATTTGCTTGCTATTTGCTTATCAAAGCAATCTAGTTCACTGACAGCTATTTCCAATATCTCTGCAGTCTTTAAAAAGGTACATGTAGCCAGATGTCACAATAATGTAAGACTGAAACAAATGTTATTAAGACTATACTGCCAGTTTCCTATGTGTTAAGAAAAAAGTTAATGAAGAAATTCTACTACGACAGCAAAAATTAGAAAATAGTCAGAAAAACTATGTGAGGGAAATATCAGCTTCCCAAAATGATTGTCTCTGTTAAAGGCTGAAAATCACACGGGCAAATGAGTGGCTCAGTTACATTGTGTGAAAAACACTTCTGGGAGAAAAGGGTCTTGGGCCTTATTTCAGTTCACACTACTAACCCTCTGAGAGAACTGGGGCTGGTCAGCCCAGAGAATAGAAAGCTCTGGGGAGACCTTAAAGCAGCTTTCCAGTACCTGAAAGGACTTAAGCCCAAAGAGACTTTTCACAAGGACATTTAGCTGTAGGACCAGGCAGAATGGCCCTAAACTGAAGGAAAGTAGGTTTAGATTAGATATTAGGAAGAAATTCCTTACTGTGAGAGTAGTGAGGCACTGGAACAGATTGTCCAGAGAGGCTGTGGATTCCCCATCCCTTGGAGATCTTCAAGATCAGGTAATATGGGGTTCTGAGCAACCTGATGTAGTGAAAGGTTCCCTGCTTACATCAGGGGGGGTTTGAACTAGATAATCTTTAAGGTCTCTCCCAACCCACACCATTCTATGAGTCTATGAATTTCTTCCCAGCAACATATAAAACTTGAGAAACTAATCTTCTGAAATTTAAAATAGATTTTGTTAATTTAAATAGCAGTTTATGGTATATTCAGTCATTCTGGCAAGGAAGAAGTCTCACTTGTGATGTCCAACATGACAAAATTCAGTCTAAATAGATAAAATTCAGGAAAAACAGAAGAAACTGAATATCAGATCTTATAATGGCAATTGCCAGAGTCATCCATTTCTGTCACACAAATATATATACACACACAAAATCAGAAAATAATCAATCTCTGTATTTTTTATTCTTTCCTACAACACAATTTTTACTATATAAGCAGCCATGTGAACAGTAGATATTATATTATTACATGCACAGCTAACTCACACAAAGATGGGGTCCAAAACCTTGGGTGAATTCCATCCCTAGCCACATGTTCTTGTTGCATTAAAAAGCAATTGGAACATGAAAGGAAGAAGCAGTGCTATACAGCTAACTTAAATCCAAATAGATTTCATTGAAAGAAAATCACTAAAACTTTAATAATCACAATCAAATCAAGGCTAGAAATACAGACAGAGGGGAAAAAAAAACATGGAATGATGAGAAAGAAGGAAAAGTCAGGAATAAAAATAAAATAGGGGAATAAAAGAGAGTGAGGGCTCGAGAAACAATAGAGGTGATCAGCCAAATGGACAGGGAGAAAATAGGGAAGCAGATAGAAAAGAGAAACACAGAAGGGAGATGGGAAAGGATAAGACACAACTAACCCATTTATTATAATTAATCCAATTTATTTAAGAGCTTTAAAGAATTATATGAAATCCCTAGTGTGTGGTAATAATACTCACTATAACTCAACCTCATTTTTGCAAATTTTTAAAGGCAAAGACCAATACAATTGTTTAAGGTGTAGTAAATTAAAATAACCTACAGGTTGATGACATTAGTATCCCATTTTTGTGAAGGCTGGATAAATTCAGCAACTCCATGGGAAAACATGAAGACAAAGGCATTTGTTTGATTAATTACATCTGTAAACTAGTCAAATTTTGAAAGTCTCTGTCAATAAAAAGATATCAAGCTTTAATATACAGCTGCAACATGATATGAAAATGTTGTTATTGTAGCAAAATGAGTCAAGAGGAGACACATACTCCAATCTGAGTTTCTATTTTTTACACTGTGTTTATTTAATTGGCTTTGTAGATAGTTGAACTAAAATTTGTATCAGCTTAGGAGCATTAATGACTGCAATCTGAACTGAAGAAATCCTGATACTTTAGTCGAATGAAATGTGGCAATATCCATTTCATTCAAGAGGCCCTGATTTTGTCATTTGCTGTTCCTTAGCCTATAGCAAACTCTCTTCATTGTTTTATGTAGAAAGGAAAAAAAGAGCTGTGAAATGTTACCAGCTTGTAAACTATTTGCTGAAGGAAAACATAAATTGGGCCTGCTGAGTATACACTATTTCTGCATTTTGTTCCTGAAATTATGTAACAAGGAAGTTTATAGCTAAACAAGGTATGTCCTTCTTATCAATCATATGCTGCCATAATCCTATTTGCTGGGGTAAAATCCATTTTTATGGGGAGACAAAGAATATGTAGGCATATACTGATGGCATATAAAACTTCCCAATACACAACATACTACTAAAATCAAGTTGCCACTTTGAGTTTATTGCTTTCTCACTAGCATTCACTGCACATTTTTCTGTGAGACACTATGTAAATTCAAGATGAGTTTATTTCACAGTGTTTGTGAGAGGAAAGATCCAAACTAGCAAACAAGACACACACAAGCACATTTTAAAATGTGATCAAATTTGCCAGTAGAATAGGAATTTCTAATCTCTGAAATTTAGTTGGTGTGCCCATTTTAGACAAGGATCTATGAGACATTCTGTTGAATGTCAGATACTGATACTTAAATAATAGGGTCATGTCTAAAATCTTTTCTTGACTTTTCAGAATACACAGCTTCTCAGCCCTCTAGCCCTCTTCCATGTTAGAAGAAACCTTTTTCAACACTGTCAGGATATCATTTCTGGGAAAGTGGAAAAGTACATATTCTGGTATATTTCACAGCGCAACAGAATTTTTCACAGTAAATACTGGGGCTTGTCAACTTCTTATGTCTGTCTAGCTATATAAAACATAATTCATTTGGCCCTATCCTAATGGAAAAGAAACTCCCTTGCTTCTAGTCCCACAGAACTGGGACAATTTACCAGAAACACTTAACTCTGCATGTGTGTGTGGAGGTCTGAGTACCAACCACAGGAGCGAGGCTGCAAAGCTCAGGACATTCAAATGAGCAGATGCAGACAACTGGAAGACCAGGGATCTGAGGCCAGATTCTGGGTTGACCGAGTGGATAAGGTCAGCAGCTGGAGTGTGTATGTGTGTATAAATATGCATGTATATATATATACATACACACCACTAGTAGACTTCAATACTGAGCAGCAGGAGGAGAGGAGCAGCACTGGGCAGCCCACGCTGCCCATGTTTACACAAGACCTATACATCCATGCAGGTGCTCTACTTTCCATCTGTGCTGACCTGTTGTCTCTGGGCACTCAGATGTGCATGACTATCCATAACAATGAACTGAGCCTTGCTGCTGGCTGAACCTGGGCACAGGGAACCACACAAGTCCCACAGCTTCGAGGTTAGTGAACACACCAGCCACTGTGCCGCTGGAACTGCTGTCTGCAGAAGTCCAGAGCATCCCTTGGGAATTTCTTGCCATCTGACCACAAGGTTTCCAGCCCAGCTTATCCTACTCAGGATTGCATGAGCCCCACTGAGTACAGTGCGGTCACATCTTGAAGGAGGACATTGCCACAGTCATCTGTGTCTGAGGGGTGACAGCTTATGAATGCTAACAACCAGGTATGAATTAAGAAGTTCTAGATTATCTGGAACATCTAGTTCCCTGGAATATGGGGTTTTACATTTTGTTAATGAAAACAAAACTAATTCCTAATTTTTTTTTATTTATTCCAACTGTTTTACTGGCAAATCCCCACTGAGATAAAACAGCTAGTATAGATGGGTGTTCTAAGAAATAAATGAAGAACATGCATTCATATTGATGCCAGAATTTTTTTAAAAATTAGCATCTTAAAAATCCACAAATAATCTCTCAAAATAAGTCAATTATAGACATAAGATCAGCATATTATTTACTTTCTTGAAAGCAGCAGCAAAGGGTAAATCTGAGGTAGATCAACAGATCAACACAAGGGACGTAACAGAAATTTCACCTCAGGCAATGACGTAATATTTCTAACATTAAATCTAAGGTCATTATGTTTCATTATCTGAAATAGTTGTAGGTTTATAGAAATATTTATTTGTGACAATTATTTTAGCTAATAACCAGAAAATCTTATTAGATCATTAAGTCCATCCGCCTTCAAAAGCAGCATGCTTTCTACTGACCTGTTGATCAGATATTAAACTAATAGCTTGCTCTTAGCCAAAAAGCAGGAAAAAATACGTATTAACATATAATTTTCTTTATTGGAGAAACTACAGTTTTTGGGGGTTAGGTTTGTTCCTTTTTTTATTCTGAAGAATTTTTTCCCCATAAGTTACCAAGGAAATTAAGTGTTGGATACTTAAGAGCACCTGACCAAAACAAAGAGGTGGCCAAAGCTCGGAGGGAGAGATAACGCAAGTTTGGGGTAGGAAAAGGATAGGGCTTGAGGCAGCTGGACACTCTGTTTTTCGATGTTCGGGAAGAGAGAACGGCTGGGTTGATGCTTGCTGTGAGAAGAGTTTCACTGTGGCCAAAGGGGTCCAGTCCTGGGAAATCTACCATCATCTGCTCGCCCTGGAATTCTGAGCTCCTCTGCCACCCTGCTGGAGCTGGGCCAGCCCTGCCCCAGAGTTGGCTTCAGCACTGCTCCTCTTGCTACAGTGTGACCCTGCACATCCCCCTGCCCTGCTGGGACATCCTGCCACCACAGCCACCAGCCCGGGACTTTCCTCCATTCCAGCTTGGTGTTCTGAGAATTCCTGAAGGAGCACCAAGACTAAACTGCCCTGGGTTTTCGTAAAGCAAAGCCCTCAAGGTTCTTGGTATTGTTATAAAAGGCATAGCCAAATTAATAATTAAAGACAATTTATTAGTTAGTCAAAATATAAGTTTTGAAAAAGCCACAAACAAACAGTGCCAAGCCTGGGTTTGATGCTAGATGAAACATGAGGCGGAATCTATCAATCTGAATTCCCCCGTGATTCACAAGTTTTGTCTTTGTAGGGTCCCGTTTTATAGAGTTTTCCGACTGAACAGGGTTTTCTTCTTCTTTCATCGCTCTTGTTTCTTTAACATATTCATGTCTCGCTGCTGGTCTGACAAAAACTTTTCCAGGAAGGGATGAATATTTAAGAAAGGTTTTCTGGGAAGGGATGAATATTTAATTCCTTTTACTGGAATTCGGTTTGGGAATACACATCTTTGGTGATGTGTATTATCTGATTTCGGTTTCATATCAGATACATATCATGGAGGTGTTGTCAGACAAAAATCTGTTGGAATACACATTTTTGGAGACAGTCTCTCTGTGCTTGATGGTTTCCTCCTTTTCTGGTGCAAATAGCTTTCTTCTCTTGTTACTGGCTTTGCTTTTGCAAAGGTTGAAATATTTAATTCTCCAGCACAAATTATTTTATAACATATATCACAGTACTGTTTTGTTATTAATGCTATAGTTGTTGTTTTTGCTTTGCTTTGTTATACATACTAGCAAAGAACTGCTATTTCTATCCCAAAATTTTTGCCTAAAAGCCTCTAACTGCAAATTTATAACTGGAAAAAAAGGGGCGGAGGGGTTACATTCTCCATTCCAAGGAAAGCTCCAGCTTTCCTTGGCAGATAACTGTCTTCCCAAACCAAGACAACAGTCTAGTTCTAAAAGAAAAAAACAGAACTTTTAAAAGCATTTTGGTTTTTGTGCATTTTTCTCATGTGCTTGTTTGGGTTCATTTTTTAAAGAGAAAGCCTCATAGAGGCATTATGAATACTCACCTCACCTTTATTTGACAAATAACCTTGGCAGTTTTTCATGGAACTTCACTGAAAAAAGACTCTGAACTTAAAAGGCACTCTGGGCTCTAAAAACACATTGATATTTTGAGTGGTCTATTAACTGACACGCCCGTTGCATGGCTAAGGCCGTGCATTAAGCCACATCTCTCTCTATGCAACACACCCCAGCTCTTTTTTTATGAATAAATGCCATCTGTTTCATAAGATACATCTTATAGCTATCCATTGTAAAACCACAGCAGTATTTATATATTTTCTTTCATTTCCCATTTCTATCCAAGAGGTTAAGTAATTCTTTACTCTTGCTGAAATTAATTTCCTTCCTGGTCCTGAGCCCTCAGCTCTGTTCTCTCCCTAGACAGATCTCTCAGACACTTGTACCCATAATGAGCTTTTCCCATCTTTCTCCTCTCCACCACTCTCCCAGTCTGCCCTGTTTGCTTCTTTTACCTTTTCATCTTCCCTGTTTTCAGTGCTTTTTGTCCTGTTTTTCTTTGCCTGCCAAAGATACACTTTCACCACATCTGTGCTTACAATTCCAGTTATTCCCAATGGAGAGTATCTTAAATGGAAATCAATCCCTGAGTCTATTTTACATGTCATAGAAGAACTGATGTGGAGAAGAATGGGTTTTTCCTTGATAATTTTCATGGGCACATACTTCTCTTCATTTACTGAGTATGTTATATTAATAGGAATAGCGATTTCTCCAGCAGGTGTTACTGGGAGTTTCCCATCTGAGATTCTGATGAGAAATGTAAACCAGTCCAAATCTCAGACAATGTGAATGAACATACACTATTGTCTCAAAACCAGAGCCTCTCTGTGAAGGTTGTTGACTATCTTGAATTTAGTTAACTGAAGTTTAAGCTAGTTTTTTGCCAAACTAAGGGAATTTGCCAAACCTTAGAGCAATTTTATACCTCAAGCATCATAAATTCTCAGACTGAGTAAAAAAGAATCTTTTCCTTCTTCAACCTTTTTGTCTTCTTCCTGATTTCTGGACAAAATACAGCTCTTACCATAGCTTCCATTGGGCCAGAGCTGTTCTATAATTTTCGTACCAGTAAGACAGAAGCAACTACTTTACTTTGTCTTTCAAGGCAAGAGCTTTAATCAAAATCCCTGCTGTATGACACTGAAAAACAAAGATCCTGACTCACTAATGAGATGTCTTGACACATCTGAGGATGAAACATTCCCACAAAACTGCAGAGAAAAAACTTTGCCTTTTATTTTACAGTTTCAATAACAAGAAAATATAACAAATATATGAATATCCCAGTGATAAACAGGATGAAATATGGAAAAGTTACATTCATGTAATTTCTCTTCATTCATACCTTCTTCTGTGCTAGTTGTTTCCTGGGTGTGTCAGCCCACCAGCTCTGGCTTCAGAATAGCTTGACCATGCATTGATGTTCATTTGTTCGCCATCACTGAAGAAAGAATTTGAGAATTTGAATGCTTTATAGCTTTCCCTGGCAAAAGAGAAAAGTCTGTTTTTCAGAGACCAATGAGGTGGGATGGAGGAAAAGTTATATTGCTGCCTTTTTCTGATAAAGTGTCATTCCTTATTCTACTGGCAGCAATGCTCCATCCATCTGTGAATACCATCCAGTGTAACTTCTTTTTTTGTTCATTGTTCAGGATTTCACTGTCTTCCTGACTCCATTCAGAAAGGAATTGGAGAGTTTATTCTCACCATCTGTCTAGTTAGAGAGCATTCACTATCTTGTACTACTATAGCTGTGGAGAAAATGTCATTTAAAATGGCTTTAACTCCAGTTTATTTTTCTCTGGTTGTCAAGCCATTCTCTTTCAGGTGCTAATGAGAATAGCAAAAGCAACTATTTCCACTAGCTGCTGAATCCTGAGCATCAGGTGGTTCTATACATCTACTCTTCTCTGTAGCTAACAGTAGCACAGGTAGTAATTAATTGGTACTTTGCCACTTTTTATATTTCAGGGCACAGGACTGTATTTAAAAAAAAAAAAAATAAAAAGGAAAACATTCCAGCCTTTCTCCTTTTGGTTGGATTTTAATTTTACATCTCAGTAAAAATAATATTTATCTGACTAAAAATAGCAAAGAATCAGGACAGCCATAGCTTGGATTATGATTAGCATAAAAAACAACTGACTGGAGTGACCATGATGTGAGGTATTTCATACTCTGGAGGAAGCTTTTCCAGCAGAATAGTAATTGAGTCAGCACTCCTTGCTTCTCTTCTTGTTTATAGTGTCTCTTGTTACCTGATGGGTGAGACAGAGTAAAAAGGTTTCATTGAATACATGGTACATTTTAGATATCATGTTTGAAACCCCTTCTCTTTTCCATTTCTTTGCTACTGACATATATCAGAACAGTGATCCAAATTTCAAAACTGGTTCATTTTAACCCAGCTGCTATGACTCAGTAATTGACAGAAGGCTGCTGCTTGTAACTCTGCTACAGTTAAAAGCACTATTTTGTAAAGAGCATTCTCACAAGAAAGCAAAGCTACTACTCTAATGGCTTTATCACTGACACCAATGACAATTTATTTTTACTTTGAAGTCAGTGTGTAAGATCTACTTCAGGGAGAGCTGTGAAACTTGTTAGTGGTAGAAATCACTTTTCTTTAAAAGAAAGAACTGCCTCCAAGTTCTCCATTGAAAGACTCCAGTACCACCACACCACAATGACCAGTGTTCACAGGCAAGTTTTTTACATGGTTTCTCACCTCCAAGAATCTCAGCTTTTTTTTTCAGAGTCGATAGTTTGTCTGCCTCATTATGTACTTAAAAATGTCTTAGGCTAGCTAGTTCTTGGCTTATTCTCCCATCACTAGTACTTTTATCATATAGGTCTACCCATTTTGAATTTCCACTTACGCTGTACCTCAGTCCCAAGGTACATCTTATTGATACTTCTAAAGGTCATAAAAAAGGGAATATTACAGAGCAGCATCCCCAGGGTGAGATGGACAAGACTGCCAATTACCACTGTCCCAGAGAAAAGAACAAACATTCAATACAAAATGTAGACTTCTCTGCTTAGAATTAATGAGAACATCAACAGACCAAAATTAGAGACATTAACACTGAACTATTTAAAATTACAGACCAAGTCCAATCTCCATTGAACTTAATGGCTAAGCTCTTGGGTGACTTTGATGAGTTTTGACACAACTGCTGTAAATCAAGAGCTTCTACATGTCCAGCATGAAGGAAAAAGAGCTCATACAAAGGTATTCAGGGTAAAGGTTTCTAGCAAGCATCTCTGACTTCTCGGCAGTGGAGTGGGAATGTTTCCAGACATAGTTGTGAAATTATTCTGGATTTATTCCATGATTATTCTTTTATGAATACATTTGTCACTTCTGCTAAAGACCTGCTTTTTTCCAATTACCTCAAGACTGAACAGGATGTACATGTTATTTAATAGTCCTCCATCTACTGTAACATGCATGTTTACATCTAGACATGCTAATCAACAGGAGGTAAATCAAGGTAAAGATCATCTCCGCTACCAGTCTTCTCTGTGATGTGAAAAAGGTGATTTTCATTTCCTGGTATATTCAAGGGCACTTTTTATTTTGCAAAGTATGGACAAAAAATGGCATTAACAAGGAGTGAATTATTTTGCATTTTGAGAACAATATATATAGAAAAAACGGGCATTCATATTAATTCTTCCAATCATCTTTTATGTTCCAAGATATAAAATGCAGTTTCATGTTCAAAATAAATTTTAGCAAATGGTTTATGTGACTTCAACATAAATTCATAGCAATACACTATTTAATCTCTTAAGTGTTGCTTCAAAAATGTTCTGAAAAATTTCTCTCTGACTTTTTAACACCAGCAAATAAATACCCTGTAGAGTGTAAAAATATATCACTGACAATTCCTGTGTGAAAGAATTGTAAGATCTTTTATATCCTGTTCAACAAAACCTTTGAACATTTCAGAAGACACTTCAAGGAATTGTATTGCTCTAGAAACTACAAATCAACAATGTATATTTTTTCTGTTACTTTGTGCATCTCAAAACTTAGAGACTGGCCTGGATAGTTCCAAAAGCACAATGCCATGATGTATGTCTTTACCATTTGTCCTTTTTGTAAACAGAGAAAAGCCCCAGGGAAGGTTATGCCGTCTTTTACTACTCACAGCCTTGGAATGAAAATGTGTCTGGCGCAATTTTATTAACCCTATACTCTTGAACTTTTTCTAGTTCTTTGGGCAAATGCAGGTTGAAAATAATAGAAGAAATCAAAAAGTTTCATAAATATAGTACTCCATTAAGATTAACTCCATTAACTTCAGCGAAAGTGTTCTGTCCTTGGGTAAGCAGACAACAAATTTCCATGTCTCCCATCTTCCTCCGGCACATTCAAATCCTTCTACAAGAGTATCTTCCCAGGGCTCTTGATTAAAATTAACAACCTCTTGATTCCAATAATTACATGTCCACAGCTCATCTTTTCAGAGTTTATGCCTAATAAGTCATGTTAGTCTGGGATGTAACTCCAAAGAACACTAGATTAGCACCAGCCATGGTATGGAAAAAGAGTTCTCAGGACTGGTACAAGTTGCACATTATCAGTTTTTATCTGCTGTTCTCATGCAAAGCATGCTGAAGCACCGACCTGGCAACTGGCAGAAACATATTTATTTTACCTCTTAAGTCCTTCCCAGATTCCTACCACAGATATTTAGTTATGACAAGTCTGGTTCCTACATCTGAGATTTTTATTATGGAGTGTTGGTTATGACTAAGCACAACTTGTCTTAGACTTTTCCATTTATAACATAGAGCAGAGCAGCCACAGAACCAATGAACCCAGCGAATTTTCCTATAATGTTAATTTCTGGCTGTGACCATGCACATTTGCGTGTGTTATTTTCATAAATATAGTTATATTTATTTGTATTTTAATAAATCAGAGTAATAAGCATTAACAAAGAAGATATTTAAGGCCTACCTGAAATTTTTAAGAATTTCTTCACACCAATCCATTTACGTGTTTCCACATAGGGGACAATATTTTTTGTCATTGTTTTTAAGCTAAAAATTAAATTCTTGAATTATCTGACTGTAAAACCACAGTTTCATCATATAAAAACTCCACACACACGTTCAGAAAATCAAAATGTACAAGGGTAAAAAAAACTGAGGAATTTTTATTTCATTTTGCGTGAAATAGCCTTTGGTATGTTTTTCTTTGAGGTTTGTGATCAAACCCATTTGAGCCATATTAACATATGCCATGTTTTGCCTGATTACAGGAGAAAAAACCCACGCATAAACTAATTGGGCCACATCTCTCACTTTCAGGAGCATATTTATCCTGATAATTGAAATCTTCTCATTTCCAAGTAATTTCAGATTTCCTTATGAATATTTCACATAATGCTAGTATGCATCAGATAAAAATTCAGTGTGCATTTATACAGGACATGTCAAGAGGGACCATGTTTTATTCCTGCCCCTCAAATATTAGCAAATACAGTGTTCCATCAACTCACCCCTGTGTTCATTTAGAAGCAAGACTCTGAGAAGCAGTCTGCATTGCAGAAAGCTTCTGTAGAAAATTATATAATCAGAGATGATGGTTTAAGACCTTTTTAGAGTGAATTTGACTTTCAGATACTCTCAGGGAACAGAACATCACAGAGGAGTAATACACAAGTAAGTTTTACTGTAGTACCTATATATTTAAACTTCATGAGTTACCATTGCATAATGCCTTGCTTCCAATTGCATCAAACATTCCAAAGCTTGCTGTGTACTGCACATACAAAAGTTCTTTTCCAAGCAAAAGAATTTTTCCTTCTTTTTTTCTTTTTATTTATGCCATGTTTCCTTTTATCTAACAGCAAAATTCTTTCAACATGAGCAAAAAAAGCCTCCCTTCAAAACTTCTTTCTCAAATTTTAGTATTCATTCGTACTCATAATGAAACAGCAGATGAAATCTCATCTCTAAAAATATTGAATAGAAAATATCTTCGTCCTTAGACAGAATCTTTTCAGAAAATTGATTTTTAACTTACTCTCAAAAGCCAAATTGTTTACTATGTGTTTGAAATTATATTGTCTTACTTAACATAAGACATGAAAGTGATTTTTGGAGGGCTTAGAAGTGATTTTAATGTGGTAACTCTCGTATCTAGTATTACCCTTTAATGTTCCAACCAAAGCAAATGACATTGAAAGACTAATTCAACTATGAAAAGCAACTAATACTGCTACTAATATTTTCTGTCATCATTATTATAAGATTCACTATAAGCAAATGTCTCACATATGACAAGTAACCAATTTTTAATAAAAGGCAGATTAGCATGACAACTAAAATTGCATGTAAAGACAATTGTCTGTGTTGTGAACTAGCTCCAGGCCAGGGTCAGATTCTTGATTAATATAGTGCCCCAGTTTCTGTTTCCCAAGACAATGACATTTCAAATCACAGAGATTTAAACCAAACAGATTCTAAATTTTGAGCACAAGCTGCTCGCCTTTCACAACCAAGCTGAAGACTACAACCTCAGGCTGATGGAAAAGTCATTCTTTAAGAATTCCCACTATGGAAGTTGCCTTTCTTCCCTGTCTCTACCGTAGCCACGATCCCCTTGCTTTCTTGGCCCAGCAACACAAATAATCTGAGTCTTCACTTAACTAATACAACAAAAAGGTGAAGAGTTTCATGAAACTTCTCACTCTTGAGATATGATTTGCAGCAATGCTACTGAGAAAGAAATGGGAGCCTCTGGCCAAGCAGAAGATCAGAGAAGAATTGTCCCCTTTCAGCAGTGACAAACATGTCCATCAGGCTGCCAGCACTCTGTCTATTCAAAGTGAAGCAACACAGTATACAAGAGAAGCAGCTGTGAAATATCAAGGAATACCTGAAAATTATTTTTTCTTTGCTCTAATAAAGAGACAACAGCTATGTGAACACAGGCAAATATTATCTTGAAAATATTTTCTTGCTCTGTGGTAGGTAGGAAGGTAGGCAGCACTGTGATGTTGCCGTCCTCATCACCCAGCAAGACACCATTTCTTATTTGAGTTTGGACCTTTGAGCCAATTTATACAAAACTGTTCTACAAAAAAGAGCAACCCTTGCTACATAAGCGACAACAAAGCTGACGAAAAAAGCTGCCATGAACTCCCATATATAATGGAATAGGAGCTCCATTGGAAAAGAGGTTACAAATATCTCTAGTTTGCCATGTTACCCTGTGAAATTTTTGGCAAAGACTACTGATATAGTAGCTATCAGGATCCTGCTAGAAAGTGAACTTGTTCAAAATGACTTATCTACTGAACATATAATGGTTTTCCAGTATGATGCTCTTGTGATAATTATGGCTTCAAATACTTCTGTAGATGTAAATATTAGACAGCCATCAGAAGAAAAGCTATAATTGTAATTAGCAATCTTGGGTTTGCAGGTTAGCATGACTTCTGTTAAGTATAACATGATTAAGGAAAATTTTTCTCCTTTTTCTTTTTTTAAAATGCTGTACTTTTGGTGTCCTTGTAAGTCAGTCTCCAATAGAAAAGAAAATTACATAGCTCAGAACATAATTCTATGACAAGCATTATAGAAGTATTCATCCTGTATTGGGCTACTCTGCCTTTCACACTCCACACATCAAGTTTAGCTGCAAATTTACTCTATTTTCACCAATACAAATTTCCCTAGTAACAAAAGATTCATTTTCCCACCTATTTTCATAATCAGCATCTTAATTTGGAAAAGCAACAAGCTGCATAGAAACTGATTGCTTTAAGTTATATAGGGATGGAAATGGAATTTCCCATTAGAACTTTAACTGTTCATTTCTTCAAAACATAAGCAAGAAAACTGTGAAGTAAAAACCTCAGAAATGATTGATCATAAGACTGATACTGAGTTCTAAAACCTGGACTTGAAGCGTAAAATTTCATTATGTAAATAGGTTCTTGCAGGTTCAGCAAACAATTTAACTACTACCAAGACCAGGTTGCTGTTCTGAGGTGTGAAATGTGACCAGCCTACAGTATCATTGCTCCCCATGCGATGGTAGCATCTACTCAAGCAAACTCTAATATTTTTATGCTTCACTGCAGAAGTACTTCCCACAGGACTAAATTACACACCGCCCCCATAGCACAGTGATTGTAATCACTGATCAGCAGAATGTCTCCTCTGCATCTAATGCTTTTAGTACACAGATTAATCTGTGCTAGCATAGTAGAGAACCTTGGCCTGGACAACTTCAGGCCAGAGCATCAGGGATATTATTTTAAGGCCTACAGGACCTCTAAAAATTTTTGCAAATTTGGCTTCACTTTCATACTGACACAAAAGGTTGCAAATTTTAGTGTACTGTAATTTCTCCTCAGTGCTATGCTAATTATTGACATGCTGGCAGTGAAACATTGGAGTATTGTGCTGTTTTTCAAGAGTGGGAACCATGGGAACTCTCAATACTTTTAATCCTGGGAGATGCTCAGGTAGAAAATTCTACAGATTGCCAGGAAAAATCCTGATATTCATAATTTGCAGTTTGCAAAGCATTGAAACAGGTACAGAAAGCAGAGATGTCAGAGCTTATTGCACCTCTCAAGCTGCAGAACCTTTAGCATTTGATTTAGAACAATTGTAGGATTTGAATTGAAACATGCACTTATCACTCACCATCCACACTTAACACATTGAACGGTTCACTTCCCAGAGCAGGTGTGATGTTCACAGACAAGGTTTGTTTTGGAAGCCTCTACTTTAGGTACATAACAAATGTGCTTCATCACCTCCTGGGAGTGGAAAACATAATGGTCCAAAACAGTGTTTGTCCTTTTGGCAATTTTAAACCACATCCATGATAAGGACATCCAATTGAAAAGACTAGACTGAATTCAATCAAAAATAAAACCCTCAGGATAGAGCTGACAGTGGTGGCCCTGGCACCAGTGACTTCAACCTGTGGTCTGCTCCTACTCAGCCAAATTACTTGCAAGTGGAGAAACAGCCTTAGCCTTTGAAGGAGGCCATGGAACTCTGAAAACAAACATTCTGTATTGCCAATCAGAGTAATACCCTCAGCTTTTAATGAGGATGCCTGTAGTCTTCTCAAGTTGTTGTCACTCATATTTCAGAGAATGATGCAGGTCCTGGATCCCTGTTCAAATATCTAACTATACATAATTTTCTTTATAAGTTATTGATAAAGAATTAAGAGGTGCTTACACACTACCTCAGGAGAAACCAATAGGGGAATTTTATACCTAATCCAATACAGAAATGAACTTTTAAAGTAGACTCCTTGGCGTCTGAGATTTCATTCTAATTAGAGTTAATTCATAACTAAAGGAGAATGCTTTTTTTAATAATAGTGCACTACTGGACCAGTAAAATCAGTGCAACAGGCAGAAAAATCACATTTCTAGGGGAAAGAAAAAGACAGATCTGAAATTTTCAGAACTACTTATATTTAAAATCTTATTGATGTCTATACATTCATAATCCCCACTTCAAATACTTTCCAAAATACTGCTTGATAATTGCATTAGGTGAAACAGTATCAACCAAAATAATTAAGCAAGGCCTGCTCAGAAAATTCATAGGGGGACTTATGTAAGAATACATTTGCATGTACATTATGCATAGATTTGCTGTAAAAGGAAGACTTAAATTCAGCCCAAATACCTGAGCTACAAAAGGAAATCTATCTCATCTCTTTTCTCATGTCTTCCATTTTTTTCTGTGGATCTGACATCTTCACTGGTGTCTGCTTTTCTGCCAGGGACTTCTCAGCAACGTGATTTCCCACAGCGTGATTGTCTGGTACAATTGTCTGTCTCTGACTTTCACTCATTTGTTCCTTATGCTGACTTTGTATGGGTTATCTGGTTTTGAATCAGATAAGTTATCTGAAGCGTATACTCCTGAAACAATGTTAATATTCATCAGACCTTGAATTTTCAAGTTTTCAGCTAAGTCACTAGTCACTTCATTCCTACTTATGCTATGGTAATCTGTCTGTTCAGTAAGGTTTATTTTGTGCCATTTTTCTAGTTTCTACATGTTACATAGTTCTTTGTGACAAAACAACTAAAATCCTGGCAATAAATTAGAGAGGGATTAATTCTTTTGTTAACATTTATAACAAAAGGCCAACCCTCAGCAGGTCAGTTGTCTCTAGAGAAAATTAGATTACAATCCATCAAAGAGATGTCAGAACCCCATAAAGATAGAGGCATATGTATACTGGCAAATTAATTATGTGAAAATCATACAGATGATGGCATGAGAATATTTTATTCTTCCCTTAAACATCATGTATGAAACAATGGCAATGTAAGCACAGCATGTTCACTTCTTGTGATAATGACAGTGTTTGCCAAGACAAGGCAAAGACAAGCCTAGAACCAACTAAAGAGGTTGGTTTTCAAATTTCATCCTTTGGTGCCAGAGAGACATCCAAGCACCGATGAATTTTCTCTCTGATCCCCACACAAAGGGGATCCAACTCCCAGTCTGGAGAGGACCTGTGGTTTGTCCTGACTGGGACACAAATGGCTGAAAGATCATGTTTCTGGGCTTTACCATGGCACTCATACTATGTGTAGTTCTAGTCTGATTCTCAGATTCCCCAAAGTAACTTGTTTAGTTTTAGATAGGAAGAACCAACTGAACACCCAGCTAGAAGCTACAGGGCCCACTGACCACACAAAAGCACTTGTAAACATCAAGTAGAGTAATCCCATTGAGTAGGCCCAGAAAAGCCAAAAAAACCTGGAGGTCCTCTACAAAGAGGGTTGGGAGGTATTCAGACCCTCTCCGGACACTGTCAGGTACTTTGCATCACTCTTATCTAGGACATAATTAAAAATTCATCTGACGTAGTTTCTTAGCCATATCATGACCTAAAATAAGTGCCTAACTTAGGTGCTAAGACTGCAACAGCAGTGACATTTTGGGGGAGCAATGAGGAAACACACCGCTAGTTCTGCTGTAGGCTGACTGCCTGTGGAGTCCCCCCGACTGGGCACTTCTGACAGCTACCCTTCCTGTTTTGGACACCATAATGAATGTATCCCTTAACTGCCTAGGGAATCACCTCTGGTCAGCAAATAGTCTAAACCATACACTCATCATAAGGTGGCTGTCATGTTGGCCATTGCAGTTATCTGCACCCGATGTAATGGTACAATGGTACAAAATCAGGAGTGTCACTTGTTATCCCGTTAACCCTGCAAACCATGAACAGATTGTATTAAGGGGACTCTAAACATCACGGGTAATTTTAACAATTTGCTTTGAATAATGCCTGGCCTATGTTTTATTTTAAAAATTAATAATATCTCATGAAAATTACAGCATTAAAAGATTATACAAATAGCAGCTGCAGAAGCATTTAAATTCTTAAAACATTTCTATACCGTTCATTTCACTGACTTGAACTATTTAGAGTAAATATTTTTCTGAAAAATCAGGCAGTGCCATAGAAAAATGTAATTGTGATTAATAGAAAATAGAGACTGAGGCACTCAGGTGGGGTTCTAGATAACTAGCACTCAGCTGTAACTCAAAATTATATTGTGAACATTTCTCAGAAACCTAATAATAATTTTTAGCTTTCTGTTTAACTGGAATAATAATGCCTATGGATATTTTCTTCTAGCAAATTAGATTTTGGTTAATAAGAGACATTAATTCCATTTTACATGAAATTTTAAATTTTTTTTAACTTGTTTCTATTTTGGGCACCTTTTGAGGTCTTTTGTTTGTTCCATCAGAGTTGCTTTGAATTAAAACACATGTACTTCATGAAATGCGTGATAAAAAGCACCTGACAGTTTCAAGAGGTTAAGTGGCCATGATCTGTGCACTGTATGTACTGCAGCTGAGAAGAAGATGCAGTTTGACACAGTATCTAATTTGCTGTGACATTCAAGTTTCAAGAGATATTCAAGGAGATGGAAGTCCTGGCTCTAAACATATCCCAATGTGTGCTGGTCTTCTGTCTGTTAACTTACTAATGAACCATGATTGAGTAAAGTAATGAAGAGTTTACAGAGAGCCCCAGGAAACCAATTTCCAATTTTGCAACCAGCAGGCTTTAACTTCACTGCAGTCTTTGCTAATTTTGTCTAGGAGGGGACTTGGATACTAAATACCATTTCTGCTTCGTGAATCAGACAGACTTTTCCAGTCCCTGCATACTTACTTGCTAATGAATGTCACTTCTACAGATCCATTTTATTTCCACCTGTAGTTGTTAAAAATAGGCTGAATAACTAAAAAATGATTACTGAGAGAAATGAAATCATAATCACTGAAAATCAGAGGCACTGTTAGACCCACGGTGAGAAGGAAATTTTAATCTTCAGTCTGATCTGGGATGAACCATGGAAATAGGTATAAGAAAAATACAGTTGGTTAATTTTGATGGAAAAAAAATAAATAGTCAGTGTAAAAATCTTTTATACATAATGTCACTTTGTGACTGTAAAGAACCAGTGCTTTTACCTACTCTGCATACAAAACAGCTCCATATGCAGTGCATAGAACCACATTTGCAACAAAACCGTTTCTCTTGAGCCAGTATCCTCAGTGTTTGTCACACAAGGCTGTTGGAAAGAACAGTAAAATAGGAGAGAAACCAAATGTCAAGAGAAAAGATACATTTCTGAAGACAAATTTGTTACATTTTTCTCTGCTGAACAGAAGGATTTCTAGAACCAGGCCCCCATAAATTGCAAAGGTCTCATGTTTCCTTTTTTCTCAGTAAAACATAATTTTAAACACGGTTTTCAAAGATGATAATACTAGTATAACATTTCAACAGTTATGTCTGTAAATAATAATGGAGAAACACTTCTGCATTATACCTATAAAAACAACTGCAAAAGCAGTATCTGTATTTCAGCACCTTTTAACTGAATTAATGTACTTCACATAAATTGCAATCTAAAATGCTACCCATCATGCAGAGGGGGGTGGGTTTTCCCCCTGTTTTCTCCTGATCCTGAGGTTGTAATTTAGAAAGCTTGCAGCTTTTTCAGGGGATGTAATCTTGCAATCCTCAAAACAGCTTTGTCTCTTATTCTTACTTGTGTGAGTGCAGGTTGAGATGATTTAAAATCATAGAGCACTGTCAATTATTTTCTTAGTGAATTACACTATTGTACTGACAGACAAATTACTTGAGATATAATGACTAAAAAAAGGCGTAAAAGTGAAATTGTGTATTCTGTGGACAATGGAGTGAGGAGAAAGCTACAATCTAAAAGTCATAAAGTGTGTGTTGGTAACTGTGCAGCTCCTATGGCTGAATATGACTCATACAGCTCTCATGGATTCTGGGTGCTGTGTTCTAAAGGGCACTTACATATGGGGTGTATTTTTACATTTCAAAACCTCTCCAGATTAGAGATCATTGCAAACTGCAGTCTATCACTGAAAGAATCATACTGCATAATTATCAAACAGAAAAGAACCCTTTTTTAGTCTGATTATGTAAAAAGTAAAAAAGCATTGCCAGGAGAGCACCAGTCTGGATTTCTGCCTCCAGTGCTATTATCTCAGTCAACCTTCTACTTAGTTGAGTGTAGAATTCTGTGTTACTTTAGATCTTGTTGGCATTAAAGCACAGCATTCCATTTATTATCTCCATGTACTTAATATGCATTCCAGTTTCACAACAAATCCTGATGGATACATACCCTACACACAGTATTACTTACTAATACATCAGATTTTGCTTTGCAAGCTTAAAACATAAACAAGATATTCACTAATTAACAGAATTCTATTAGAATTTCATGAATCCAAGACAAACACTGTTAGAAATTATAGGCATCCTCTAAAAAAATTTTAAAATCTTAGGAAAACATCTTCAGGCAAAAAATATTATGTTTTTCCAAACAACTAAACCACTGAGCTATGTGTGTAGGCTGCAAAGGTGAAAGAACACAGATGGAGGAAACAAGACTGAAAGAAGGGAAAACTGAATCTCTCAGATTATGTCTGTTATCTTTCAGATGAGGAAAGGTGAACCATTTGTTATAAGAGCCTGTAGAAGGCAAGTCCTTGGATGAATAAACTTCTTCAGTAAACTGACTAGAGCAATAATTTTCTTTGGCGAAATGAAATTGATTCATTATTATGGAACTATTATTAATAGTTCCATGCTGTAAGTCTCAGTATGTCTTTTTAGAAATACACAATTATTTAGGGAAAAAAGAGCATGAGTCTACTTTTTACAGAATTCCAAAACCACTAATTGAAAATGCATTATGAAAAGGAATGCATGGCTGAGGTACTTTATCCAGTCCAGTAACAGATTCAATGACATTTTCAGCAATAGCTCTCTATTATCCACATTGTATTACTTGGTAAATTTAGCAGAAAGAAGAGGATGGAAAAATATGAACACAAGAAATATTAAAATAATGAAACTTTAATGTAGCACAAAAAGTGTGACAGATGTAATACCACAAAGAGTCATTAAATACTTCCCAGTTCACCTCTTTTTATCTCTCTCATCCTGCCACTATCAATTATTCCTAAAGTTTCATGTTCCTTCAAGACTTAAGGAAAAAAATTTAATTTATGGTTTTTACTTTTTATCTCTATATCTAAACTGGCTACTGACACTTCAAGATGCTGAACCATGTGATGCAAAATCTCTTTTAGTGGAGAAAAACATAGACATTTTATTACATATGCCATGAGCAATTTTAGTATTTGGTTCTAGTGTTCACATCTTAAAAAAACACGTCTAAACAAAGCAATTGTTGCAGTTCTTACCTAATCTCCTTATCATATACTTGCTTCTGGTTTGTCCACAACACATTTAAGTAGAACTTATAGTAGTCTTTTTAGTTGGATCAATGAAGATGAAAGAGTGCCTCGAGCAGAACTCATTTGTCCTTGCCAGCTGTGGATAACCAACTAATATGCTTAAAATAAAGTTTTACTGGAATAGCCTGATCTGATTTGGCTTATTTAAATTAATAAGTGCTATGAAGTCTTAAAGACCTAATTTAAAGTTGTAATAGTCTATAGAGGTGTACTGAGTTCACCAGTATTTCATATGGTAAACTGAAGTAGTCTAGCATATAGAATAAAATCACTTTTTTTTCCATAAAAATATGTTGCTCATTCTGAAGACAAAGTAATGCCAAAACCAAATTAAATATCACTTAATTCCACTTATTCTTCTCAGCTCATTTTTTTTTCTAATAAGTATAACCCATGAAAAAATAAACAATAAGTAATAAAATATTAAGAACCTCATTTTCATTTTAGAGGTCCAGGTTATTCCAGACCAATTTATTTAAATATGTAGAGGCATTCATTATATATGAGGGTCACATAAGTGCAAGATTAGTGTTAGTCCTATTTCTACTGTGCAGGAGAACTGTCACTTTCTCAGCTTGGCAGGCTCAGTTATGGACATTTGTGTCTAGTTTCTATTTCCATTTAAAATACACTCTTAAAATAGCCATTTAAATGAGATTCAAGAGCACATTACAAAATAGCAGGGAGGATCTTACTAGACAACCTTAAAAGAAAATCTCATGATAAACAAATTAATATTTTACCATCTGCTTCACATTTTTAATGCACATAGTCTTTTTTTAATGACTTTTATAATTGGAATAAATTGAACTGGTTCTATGTGAAATAAATATTAAATTTTTGGAAAATATATAGGGAAAATTTAACTGTAATGAATTAAAATTCAAAATCTGCAAAATACAAAAACCTTTTGTAGCTTATTCAAAGCACAAAGTGATATACATTCTAAAAACTTTGCTATGCAGAAGCTGCATGATTATGAAAAATCAGAAAGATTCAAGTAATCTACTCTGTTGGCAAATTTGAGATATATATAAGAAATCAATGTCTGTTGCCTATTTCAGCTAGAATGATATTCTAGACATTTTCAGCTCAAAGGCTGGGATTTTACTACGCAAATCACATTTCTGGTCATGAGAGAGGAAGCAGCTACTTTCAATAGCAATTATACAAGATATTTTAGACTGAGATAGCAAAAATGGACTCTTCTTAGGGTCCTGCAGTAGACAACCAGATCAGTTCCAAGGATTCCAGTACTGATGAGAGTCCACTGAATAAAATATTTTTATACAGAAGTAGGAGCTTCATTTTAAGCATCATAATTTTGAATAGAATCCAACTCATACTATACCACTCTACTGAGCCATTTCTTGTACTCTGTTCAGTGCCCTGGTCTGATGCCCTATTTGAGGTTACATTTGTTAGCAGACAGGCCTCTTTAGTGCAGCTGATGGGACTCAAGTGTTGGAGCTTTCCCATGTCTATCACAACAACCACTCTTTTTTTCTCCTTTTTTCCTCACTGCCCAATTTCAAATATGGTTTCAATAGGAGGTTGTAAATGTCATTCCAAAGTTTGACTGACTTGCCAGTTTTCTGACAACCCAGATTTCCTCAGCATAAAGAATACTTAAATACATTCCATTTTGAGTAATCTGAGAGATTCCTTACTCATCTGTACCACCTGGAAGTTGTATAAAACCATCTACATTAAGCATAATTACCTAAATCTTTTCCAAATAGCAACGTGACACAAAAACATGTAGTCTTGTAAGTTAATAAAGCTCTCCACATTACTCCCCTTGCTGCTGCCTGCCTCACTGCCTTCATGACTCTCTTCCTTTCTCTTAAGAGGATGATAAGTATTGACATTCTCATGCTGTGTAGAGCTCTGACCTCGGCTAGTTGCCAGGTGCCCACCAAGCCACTCTATCACTCCCCCTCCATTAACAATGCAAGGGGGAAAAAAATACAAAAAGCTCATGGGCCAAGATAAGGACAGGAAAATAATATTACAGGCAAAACAAACTCAACTTTGGATATTAATTTATTTTCAATAATGGAGTAGGAAAACAAGAAATAAGAACAAGTTAAAAAATTTTAAAAAAATGCCAACTTTCCCCCATGCTTCCCTTCTTTCCCTGTTCAACTTTGCACTCAATTTCTCTGCCTCCTCACACTGAGTGGATGAGCAGCATGGTGGGCAGGTGTTTCAGTCAGCTCATTACACATTGTCTCTGCTGCTCATTCCTCCTCACACTCTTTCCTCCTCATGTGCTTTTCAGGCTCCAGCATGGGGTGTCTCCTAAGGAAGACATTCTTTCACTAATTTCTCCAGTGTGAGATCATCCCATAGGATGCAGTTCTTCAGGAGTGCTTCAGCATAGGCTCTTTCTATCAAAGATTGTCCTTCACACACTGCTGCAGCATGGCCCCTGTCTCCATAGGGCCATGGGTCCAACTAGGGGCTGAAACAGAATCTCTGCTCCAGCACCTGGAGCACCTTCCCCTCTCATTCTTCACTGACCTTGGTGTTTCCAGATTTGTTCCTCTTATACGTTCTCACTTCTTTCTAATTACTGCTGCTGTGAACCTTTTTTTTCTTTCCACTTTCTTAATTCTGTTATCACAGAGTTGCTCCCAACAGCACCATTTGGCTCAGCTTTGGCCAGCAGCTGGTCCACCTTGGAGTCAGCTGGCTCTGGCCCTGTCCAACACAGCTTCTGTAATCTTCTAACACAAGTCACACTTGCAGCTCTCTCCCTTCCACTATCAAAAACTTGCCACAGAAACCCAATACACACTGAAATGCAGACCAGATATCTGTGGCTCCTCCTGAAGGAAGTGATTTGAATTTTTCCAAGCTGGGAGCAATATTCATCTCAGCAGTCCAGGATGTCCCCTTCTGAAAGGCTTGAGCTATCCCTATCTCTGATGGGGGCTAGAAACCCATAGCTGTGAGAGACAACGTTGTACGGACTTTTTTCTTACGGTGATATCCTGGAAGACCAGAATGGGTTTTGATTTCAAAAAAGACTGAGTTATATTTTAGGATATAAACTAGCATAGTTCACTCATAAGTGAAAAATACTCTAAGGAATTTTATCAGATAGGATATGAATAGCTTCTTATTTTGTACCATGCTGCTCATGGATACTTTAGCCTTGCCCCATGAACCTCTGTTTGGTGACTGCTTCAGCTGCCTAACCCATAGAGTGTCTGAGATGCAACAAAATTGGCCCAGTCTTCTCTGATCCATGGGATACTTTTTCCACCCTCCATGACTCCTGAAGCCTTTCTGTCCCCTCCTTTTTTTTTCCAGTAGCCTGTCAGTGTCTGTACTAACTGCAAGCACCCATCTCTTTGCTGTGCCTCCCTGATTACGTCTCTTTCTCAGGTCAAGCCATTCCTGTGACCTTCTTTCCTTGAGCAGCTGCTGTAAGAAAGAGCAACCATCCCTTCTGAGGAGGCTTCTGCCCTATCTAGTCCTGTTCCTTACAGGAATACTACATGAAACTTGAGAACAAGGTATATATGTTTTTGTCAAAGACTTCTAGGATGTTTTTCTTCCTTCCTAATCTTCCTTACTATTTTCAGTCTTTCTGTCAGTGTGGATGTCTCACAGCTTCTAACCTCTGCAGCTCTATTTTTTGAGTCAGTTCTCTCTCTTCATCTTAGAAGCTAACATGGTGTGATGTTTTATGGCCCCAAACAATGAACATTCAACACTGGGTGGATGGCATTTTTGTTTTTTAAATAAACTAAGAAATGTGAAATGAGATTTTTTTTTTTAGTACTAATTCCAGACAGATAACTAAAGAACAGAGAGGACATACAAATACTATCTTTCTCAAAGTTAAAAATTATCCATAAATAAAATCAGCAAAATTACATGCTACATTGAAGCAAAAAATGGTGAACAACTTCTTGAGTGCTGTCCACCTGACAGACAACCCAGTTAGGGGGTTTACTCCAGAAATACGAAATTGCAGATGGAAAAATATTTCTAGCCCCTTATGCAAAAAGAGGATTTTAAAACTAAACTATTGGTATGACTCATTAAATAAAAAGTATCAGAATATCTAATACGCCATAAATGTGGATAAGTATGAAATCCATTTACAGCTATACCAAACACTGGTATCATCTATTTTTCTTTTTGAAGATGTTAAGAGCTAATGATTAGATTTAAAATTCAGATTCTAAAAAAGGTGTGAACTTATCTTCTGTAAGATCCTGAAACAGCATTTAGGATTTGGTTACAGATTCAGAGAAGAACTAGGTTGCTTTGCAGGAAGAGGAGCATTGTCCAAGTGGATGGAAGGAGCCATAGACTCCCTTGGATCAGGTGCCAGGAGCCCTGGGGGCTCCCCCATGGAGGAGCAGCACAGCAGAGCCTGTTAGCCAGTGTCCATCAGCCAGGGGCCATCTCACTGCTGTTTTCACACCCATCAAAAACTAATGTTTTGCAAGTGCAATAAGGTTGGGCATGCATTCTAATGCAACAGAAGTTGCAAAAAAACCCCAAACAAACAAACAAACAAACAAAAACCAAAACCAAAGACCACCAAAACAAACAAACAAACAAAAAAACCCTGAAGGTTTCTAAAGGGAAACAATCTTAACCAGACTGCAGTTTTTTGCAAGCCAGGCCTGTCAACGTCAGATATGCATGGTTCCTGGTAATGCATAAAGTCAAAAAATGCAAATTCTTCTGTGTAAAATTCTATTTGAGAGCATTTTGAGATTATTGAGAGAAAGATTCTATTTGAGACTTTTCGTTTCCCCACATTAGTAAGGAACTCATAAAAATGGTGTTGTTACAGAAAGATTTATTTATTGTGGACATTTACCTTGCTTGGCCCCTGGAAATTTCACCTGAGTTGAAAACCTTGTTAAACAAAGCATTTACAATTAACTTTCTCAAGGCAGTCAGAAGAGATCAGTAGGTTCATCCCATCTTGACTGTAAAATTTGCCAGTTAATAAGAAACATTGAAATTGAAACTTTCAATCAACTCCTAAACACTAAAACTGTCAAAAGACAGGTATCAATACCGAAAGGTCATAAGACTCGACAGAGAAAAACTTAAGTCTTTCTCTGCTTTGGAAAGGAGCTAAGCACATGTTTAAATATACACCAAAAGTTTGATGCAAACAATTCTGCATTTTTTCCTCTATGTGTTCATATTCTGGGCACACTCTAAGTTGATGACTATTACAAAAAATAATGAGCTCATTGTCCTGGCTCCCATTAATTCAATGGGTTTGAATTAGTCAGCTGAGAAACTGTGTAGATATCTATGTACTATCAGAGAAACTCAAAGACAAATTATCTTTTCTGGCCTTTTTCTCTTTTGCGCAATTATTTTACATCAAGTATTTTATCTAAAAGGTCCATTCTTATGAATAGCACTATTGTATAGCAGACTGACTAATGCATAATGCAGGTTTTATATTAACATTCTATATTCGTATTTTTCAATATTCACATCTTTTCCCCTGGCAACTGCTGTATGGGTAGAGTGTCCCATGCTACTAAATTGTATATCAAACAGTTTAATATAAAAAGATATTCTTTATGTGTATCCCAAACACTATTTCAGTGTTAGTATGTATCTTATATTAGTGAACATAATTTTTAAATTAAATTAGAAGTGGTAAAATGTCAGTTTAAGTGTGATCAAAACCATGACAACCTCTGGATCTTCAAACAAACTTCACTTTTGGTGAGTGAATGCATGAGTTGTCCAGATGTTTTCTGGCCTCAAAAATGTAGGACTTGCTGGCTAAAGTTTTAAAATATATTTTAATAATTTTCCAGTGTAAGAGGTAAGAAAAAAATTCCCTTTTTTTTTTTTTTTTTAAAGATCAAGGACTTTAGCTCTGCACAGAACAGGAGATGGACTGTTACATTAACATAAGACTGACACACTAAAGCCAAGATCTTAAAAATGCTTCAGCACTATGGGGAAAATATGTTTTCCCTAGTTTGTAGGTGTTTTGTGAAGTAGTCTTTATATTGTAAATATAAGACTATATTGTAAATATAAAGACTAAGTTCTCTGTTTTCAATGAAGAGGAGGATATCCTTTCTGGTCATCAGGGCAAGATCTGACTGCTGGTTTCCATTTAAAATTAAGTAACATATTTAACAGCCTGTAACCCATTGCTCATCCTTGCACAGTTAGTTCAGTCCTAGTCTGAGTGATAGTAAAGAATGGGAAGGAAGAGAAAAGAATTTTCTTCATGTTTTGAATGCACCCAACATGATGACTAATGCCAGCTAAATAAATAAGTAAAGGCATGCTGAGGTTTCACAGAGAATCAGTGCAAGGAGATCTGCTTTGAAGCAGAGGAGAGCTTGCCTCATGCAATAATGGGACTTATTTGAGCTGACCAAGAGGAATGAAGTGCAACCGACTGAGATGACTTTGGCTGTATGTTTTATTCCTACAAGCTCCATAAGCAGAAAAGAATAAGAATTTGGTAATCAGAAAATAGTATCAGAAGGCTTGTATTAAAAAAAAAACTAGAGAGAGAAAACTACAGGGGGAAATAACCACACAAGGATTCAAACTGGTTTTGTCCTTAGTGCATGTGTCTGTAGGAAGGCTTTTCATGTAGAGCAAATTATTTGACAACCATAAAAAATGAGCTAAGAATCCAGAAACCCCTGTGGTAAATACAAACTGACAGCATCTCTCAGATGATAGGTTTGAAATAACCTTTAGTCCCTTATAAAAATGCACAAGGTTTTTCACGCTGTTCTGAAGCAGAATGTTTACATATCTTAGTTCATCCATCACCAGAGTAAGAGGATGGAGAATAACTCAGAGCTGTAATTCAAAAGTACACATCTTGGTCTTTGAACCAGTTTGGTATTTGTAGCACGGGTTTTTACTGCACTAAACTAATAGTTAGGTGGCTGTCAAGCACATTTGCAATTAACAGGGAGTAGCTGATGTGTAAGAAGCTGAGGTATGCACCAATTATTCCATTGCTAACAATTCCATTTATTACAATCTGTGGCCTTAAAATCCTGCACTTTGTCTCCACACTGGCTTCTGCTGAAAAGGGTAGAGATTTTTTTGGCACTTCTACCCATATACTGTAGTGGGAGGAAATTGATGAGAGCTGAAAATCTGGAAGATACTTTAAAACTTCAGAAGTCATGAAACTCTTTTTCTGTATGTATGTATGTATGTCATTCACTAGAGTTGTAGGAGCTGCTCTGACTGAAACACTCTCAGTTTAATAAATCCCCAACAAATCTATCAAAAGAGTCCAAGAGGATCTCCTCTGGATCCCATCTAAATGGCCTCAGGATTCACTGCCCTAGTGCAGGTTACCAAATCCACCCTTGTGGCATGGTGATATGCTCGGTGTGGGATATGGTCTCCACTCCTAATACAATGTAGTCTGTGACTGGGGCAAGTGCAACAGTACAAATGGCTCAGAGCCAGAGAATGTGCCAAGTTCCCTGGGCCAAGACAATTGCACAGACTAAAGGAAAAAGAAAAAAAAGTAAAGGGGTAATGTTGCTTGTATTCATTTATTAATAAGAGAATGGGAGTCTGAACTAGTCTATCCAGCAACCAGAAATAACAACTGCTGCAGAATTTGAGTCTCCGCACCTTATATACCTATCTTAGAACAAATTATTTTCTTTCTTTCTTTCTTTCTTTTTTTTGNACTCAGACTGCAACATCTGTCTTGTGACAAACGATCTCACGTAATTTCTCTACTTCTAGTTAGCCAAGAAACCTTGATCACAATTTGCAGAACACTACTGCCAAGCAGCTGGAATCCTGAGAACACCCCGCCTCAGAAATTGCCTGTGGAAATACTTGGCAGGGAACCTTACATCTATCAGTACTGATCATTTACCTGAGTAAGAATCAATGGGATCAATGGGATTGTTTTGGAATTAATTGGGCCAGGACAAAGTTTTTGAAAAGCAAGGGTTTTGACAGGAAGGAAACCCCCCATTCTAGTCACTTCTGATAAGGGACCCCACATCTAATGCAATCAGCAAGCACTGACGGAAAAAAACCTGAACTCACAACTCACTAGTGTATATCTTTTTTCAGAACACAAGAATCAATTAAGTATATATTCAATATTCTTTGGAATCTAACCCTGATTTATAAAGAATATATATTTTAGTTTTTATTTTAAAATGAGTTTAATGTCTCTTAGTAGATAAATGAATACAAGAACAGGAACATTATGTTAAATTAAAAAAACAAAACATGTCCACAAAAAGTTTTGTGAAAAACAACATTAAAATAGATGCTTTTTCTCCACTGTATTTTGTGAGTATTGTCTGTTGTAATTCTTTTTTTGCTGGCAAGTCTTAGGTATGTTATCCTCTACAGCACTTCAGAAACTACCTTGTGGAATATAAATATGACAAATCTTCCATTCTGTCACATTTTAATAAATTCCAAACACCTTTGAAGTTTTCATGACCTCCTTTTGCAAACTCTTTGAGAGCTGTAGATAAAAAGTAGTCATGATGCTAGATATATATTATCATCTCTTTTTTTTATGCACTTAGGGACAACTGTCATTTATTTTCACCTATTTGTCACATCAAACAATATTTAAATTCCAGATTTGCTAAATGTTCAAAAATGGTTTCCATCTGCATCTTTGAAAGTCACCCTTTGTCTTGGGGCAACATTATGGGCGATTTCCAGAATCATGTGGCAAAAAGGACAGTTTCAACATCTAATTATATTTTATATTGTTTTTCTATAATTTTTTGTGTACATATATTTATATAATGATAATTTTTGGTAAACTAATTCATGCTTCAACAGCAGCTTCTTTTCAGTTACCTGCCTGCAATACTCTCCCAACAATATTCACTGTCATGTAATAGTACAGTCTGTCCAACAATCAAGGACTTGATAAAGAAGGTAGGGTCCATACAGTACCACAAGCATGTTCTGCCTACACATCAAACAACAAATTGCAGATAGACAGCAATATGCAATGCCAGGTGTGGGTCTTTGACTCAGTATGGCACTAATTCCTAATTAAAGCTACACCTCTCTTGATTGAACCATGCTAATATCCTTCTATTTTGGCACATGAGCAAAACAAATTTGTGATGATTGTGTTCAATGATCCTTGTAGATGAACCCTAAATATGATTTTTTTTTAATGACCATGAAAGAGCAAGTAAGTTAGTTCCCCTATTTGCAAGACAGAATTTATGAGACAGGGAAAATTATTGTCATTCCTTATCCTTTAGCTATTCGTTAGGAGTACCAGCTAACACCTAATTTATTAGTAGTTGGCTAACCAGAACATAATGTGCCACATGAACTTTTAGTAGGCCACTCTTAATTCTTTTGCCTCAAAATAAAGAAATCATCTCTAACCTCCTAGTCCTCTGCAGAGTATATGTAGGCACACCAAATATGGGAGTAAGCTGCAGCATTTTGCCTAACACTAAAAAAATAAAGGTCACTTACTGTCACTACCTGTGTCTTCTGCTGTATTTGCAACTGTATTTTTGCTGGGTTCTGCAGTGGTCACGGTGTCTCAGGACCCTTGTCCCACCTTGCCCAGCCAGCCGTGACACTGGCCGCAGTGCGAGGTATGGTCCAGTATCCGGAGGTACCTTCCCGATCCTGTGGGGCCTTTGCTGCTGTGGCAGCGTGAGCCATGACGAGGAATAAAGGAAGGACTCTGATGGGTGAACAGCAGCTGGGGTTCATTGATGTCCACGTGGGACCACCTCACCACCAGAGGGTCTGCCCAAAAGAGCGCAGATCATGTCTGTGCAACACCTTAAATGCAGGGGAGGGGCAAAGGGAAGGGTACAGTGTGGGTCCATTAGGAAAAAATCCAGGAGTGGCTCTGTACATAAAGGAGAGACAGTGAACAAATCAAAGAGGGAAGGGATGGAACCACAGGGATCCTGCCCAATCATTCAATGCCCTCACTGGAATTATCAAGGCCCAGGGAGAGGTCCCGAAGTGACTGACAGGACTCAGGGGTTCCTTAACTGATGATTGACTCATAACAGCAACCAGGGCAAACCACAAAGGGTTAAACATGGGGGCACAAGGAATAAACCATTTTAACTTATACAAACAGCATGAAAGCATGAAGCAAATACATACATGGAACTGAAAAAACTAAAACCACACCACTACAGGGTTCAATCTGTTATAAAAGAGATGATATCTTAAGCCTTCACTGACTGACATGGAAGTGCCATTGCTAAATAAGAAATTATGCTGCCTTTATTTTGCATATAGTATACTGCATTTCCAAAAGGAGGGCTATGAGCTAACTCATAATTTTCTTACAAAAATGATGTAACCTTTAATGACCCCTAAATGCAAGATCATCTGGTCTTTTTGCCCAAGAAATCTTCAGATTTCTTGTCACTGTCCTAAAATTTGTTGGGGGGCAAAAGCAAATAGCAAGTTCTTCTGGGCATTACTGAGTAGAAGAAATGAAATCTGTTTGTGAGAAATTAGGCTACAATCCAGAAGATAAAATCAGATAAGCCAATTCAACTGCCTATGATCTAAAAATGATAAAAGAAATTTAAACAACTACTGACAAATTTGTTTAAGCTATCAACGCCATACTGTATCTTGAAGCCCAGGTATAAGATCTGCTTTACTATACCCATTCCTTTCTAGAATTTCAACTTAGCGATGATCTAAATGTTATTGTTTTGGACACCAAATGACAAAAAATAATTCTTTGTTAACAGTATCATCTTTCTTTATCAAAAGAATTTCAAAATTTCCTTTGAGACACGTTTTGAGCTTTCAGGTGCTTCCACAACATAACTAGATACACCAAGGACATAGGTCAAGAAGGAACAAAAGTAAGTTGAAAGGCAGACTCTGTGCAAGTCCAAAGAGGGGCAAGTTGGTCATAAGTCCAAAATAGAAAATTAAACCACAAACAGGAAATTTTTCTCCTTTGTTCACATGGGTGACAGGTGAATGTACAGTTCAATCTGCTTAGGTAACAAAATATAAGACCCTGTAGAAATGGGCTTTAAAATTAAAGCAAGTAGTAAATACCAGGAGAGGAACAGGGAACTATATGAACTAACAAATACTGCAGGCCTGTAAGCAAATAAAAACATGAAATTCTCTATTTGCACCTGAGTATTTTAATGGACCAGACAGGGAAGTTCTGAGGCAATCTTCCTCTTAGAGAAGAGAGAACACAAACCAATTTAATATTAGTTGTCAGCTTGATAAACTTTTGAAAGGAAATACACAAATACTTGTCTGTGATTATTCTGAGATCTCCTTAGTGAACGAAGGACCCATCTACTACTGCGCGTCCTGTGGATGTTTCCAGCTTCTAAAATGACACCAAATTACATGAGCCTTTTTTCCTTCAGTAGGTAATTTCAGTCTGAAACCAGCCTACATTGGACATTATAAATTAGGGTGGGAGAATGCAGAATTTAGAAATGTCAGCCTGGGTCTGCCAAGCACAGTGGGACTCCAGGAAGCAGTATCAGAAGTAAACCCACAGAGTGCAGGAAGCTGCAATTTTTGTGCCAGGCACCAGAAGCTGGGGCCCCAGAAGGGTATAAGACCTCTTATGTCTCTAGTAGAATGATACCTTATGGACTACATCCACACAACTAGACTGACTTACCCACCAGAACATGGGAGCTTTTCCAAACTGCCCACCAAGAGTGCTCCTTTGCCCATGCCAAAGCTCAGATATGGTTTGGGATTTTGTCTGGAAGAGTGTGAGCTGACCCAGGCCCAAAACTCTGCCAGGGGCTGCACGCTGCAAAGCTTGGTACATGTGGTCAGTTTTACTCTCTAACTCTTCACAGCTCAATATTTTAGATCCAGCCACTGGGACCAATTAAGCTGGACATTGTGCTGCATTGATAGAGCTGTAACACTCCCCCATGAAGTTCCTATAAATTAAGGAAAACTTGATAACTCTTACAATTTTTACAGGATTTCTGAAAATATTAGTTGTATTCAGAAACCATACTTTTCAGAGCATAAAAAACTTTTTCTACTAGGCACCTGAGGGGTTTTGATAATGAAATAAGCAAAAAAAAAATTATTTGATTATTATCTTAGAGTTTCTTTCCAATATGTTTGCATCTTAGCATGTGAAGAAAATAAATATTAAGTAGAGAAAAACAGTTGTAATTTTTTGTTGTTAGAATATATTTGACAGAAACATTCGCTGCTTCGTTACTAGATTGTGGATATCCCAACATGAAATCTATAGAGTTATAGCAAGGCTATAACTCCTCTGAGCTCCTCTGGGAGACTGCAAGTCTCTTCATGGACTGTCTGCTGTGAAATTGTCTGAAAGTTGATAGAAGATTTCAGATACTCTCCGTCTGAACCATGTTCAAACACGTGTTGTGGATACCTTTCTCACTTTGCCATCTGGGCTACAGTATATATGGAGACCCTCAAAGTTAAGAAAAACGTTCTTCCTGTGTAATGCAGAGTTTAGAGTTTGTTAGATAACCAAAGTAACCCAAACTTGTGCAGAATTATTTGCTGTATTTGCTTTGAACCACTATGGCTGTCCTAGTGGCTGCAATTCCTGTTGTGTAAGGCCTGACTGCAAAGTAGAGGCTGTCGGCTGTTTTCCTCTGCTTAATTTCAGTGACTGAAGAAGTTACTTTGTAACATTGCTTTTTCTGAGACTCATTAAACTCTGGCACTTTTGTTCGCTTGCCTCAGCTCTTGCCTGATTAAGACGTCTCTTTAAGGAATATGTTATATAATCTTGCTTTGAAAAAGCCAGAGATCAACAAAAGAGCTCTGACAATATAAAAAAATATTATTTATATTCAAATATTCGTGTTTAAATTAGATCCTTTAATATTTGAGTACTGAGGTAAGATTTTTCAGCTGATACAATCAGAAACTAAATAATGATGTGTTTGCTTCTTGAAATTATCAAATAAGTTGAATTTTGATTGACAAAGCAGAATAGAAACATTTCATACATTTTATAACCTTTATTGTTTCAGTAAGTTGCTCTATCTCTAAATTTCATAATAACTAATCCTTTTCTAAAAAGAAAGATATTTAATCATTTATATTTTACCTCCCTGAGATTATTGCAGAATTTTAATTTACCTCTACCAATAACCATATTGAATGCATACATAAAAAGATATATAATACATTTTTATACTAATTGAACATAGTCAATTTTGACTTAGAATCAGGCTGGAAGATTGTTGCTTCATGAATTTATCACTTTAATAAAAATGTGATTATCTTTAAATTTCATTAAAATTAAGCAACTATTAAGAAGCTAGATCTTAAACTATTTATGCTTTCTCTCTTCTAATTTAACAAAAGTATTTTTACCTCTGCTGGTAAAGAATGAATTTTCATCACTTCACAATGCATAGGCATCAGAAAATGTGCAGCACTGAATTACAATGGCATACAGACATTATATGGTATATGATCAAATGTCATACAGTAACTCCTTTTTGCTTCAGGGAATCATTGTTCATTCTCATAATTAAGAGGACCAGTAAAGTTGGTGTCTCTGGACTGGAATGGGAAAAGTTAATTTATTCATGAAAAGTGATTCTTTTAGCGGAAACTGGGTTTCATTAAAAACATACAGCCCTTAGTCCATTTGTAAAAGAAGTAAGAAACCATTGCTTGGACATTTAAATATACCTGTGTTTTCTAGAGCCAAATTTTGGGGTAGAAAATAATAAAACTTTTATATGAATTGGTGTATTTTTTGTAATATCCTTTAGCACACTCAGCATAGTCGATCCACTGCAATGGGTTTTTCAGTGCTCCTATAAATGAGATGCTGCTGAGTGGCACTCATATGGAAAAAGGACTGGAAGTAAGATTAATGAGATGATGCCAGATGGGTAAATTCAGTCTGCATCCACAGTAAGTGTTTTGGCTGACTGTCCATCCATGGTCTGGACTGCTGACAAAAATAGTAGTCTTTTAAGTCTTGCAAACGTCAACAAATGCATATTTCCTAGATTTCTTCTCTTCCACTATTTCTCTTTGTGTCTATCTGCTTTGTTACAGGATGATAACAGGAGAACTTAAAGGTGAGTTGAACATCCTTCATTAAGAGCTGCATGACAAATCAGAGAACTCCAGAGGAGATGTCTTAGACAAACATTTTTTTCCTTTCCAATAAATGGGGAACGGAAAGCAGGGTTTTACATTGGGATTTTCCATTCAAGCTTCAATTTCTTGAGAGTAATACACTAATACTGCTAAATTTAAAAGCAAGAAAGCACTTCAATTTCCCTTGCAGGTAACAGCAGGCAATATTACTGTTATCTGTTGGAAAAAGCTTAAGGTATTCTCAAGCTTTCAGTTTTCCTCTTACCTCCCTCAATTTTAAGCATTCTCTTGCTTGCAAAATTCTCCAGCTATCCCAGAGGAGGACTAACTTCTTCCTGCCTTGCTCTTCTTGTAAGTTGGGTCAAGTTTCTCCCTTTTACTCTAATTTTGGTGTATTTCATTTCTTTGCTTCTGGGGATTCTTTTAGAAACTGGGAAACAGTTTCTCCAGTTAGTAGAGGAACAGGATTGATTCAAAGTCTTGTTTCTATTTCCCTTCTGGACTAAAGAGAATTGAGGCAGAAGAAATCTATTGCTACCATTCTCAGATCTTTGTTATGTCTCCAACATGCTTTATTTGATTTCCAGATTACTGCTGCAGTCTACCCACTATATTTTTGTCATCTGCTTAGCCTGGAATCTCCCCATAGCAGAGGTATCTTTAAGAATATTTAGATAATTTTCTATTGGAGAAGTTTTGAAGAAACCCAGAGATATGATAACAGTAAATATCAATATACAGAATTATGTCTTATACTACCACCATTTGCATATGCTGCTGAAGTTTATAGCTACAATTTCTATTGGCAATTAGACTCTAGCATCACCCTTCTGTGGACCTTCTAGCTTTTACCAAAAGTGCCTTTCATCTAAAAATGATGGAACTTTGAGATGGTTGACTAACTTCTTTTCCACTGCCTATTTTATTTTAAAAGTGCTTTATCCTGATTTGGAGTAATTTCATCTCTAAATAGCCATCGAATCAGGTAAATGGGTGACTAACAAGCAACATAAAATCTTTATAGACATAGATCTTAAAGGACAAAATAGGGAAAATATAGTATCAGGATTGCACAGCTAGGACAGTGTTAGTGACTGAGAGAGGGTGAAGGTGATTAGAAGCTACGGAGGCAACCCAAGTAATCAGACTTCATCTACTGTAATATAGATTGGACAGAAATAACTTTTCAAGTGTGAAATCAAGACTGTTCGTTAGTCAAAATGGCAGCTTTGCAGACCTGATTTAAAATTTATTTTCAAAAGCCCTGATGAATAAGTATCAATTATTTATTGAAGAAATAAGAAAAGCAATAAAGCCATTGTAGCACTGCCTAATTTCAAAAAGAATTATGTTGTATCGTGTCTCGTAATAATGGTTTGATCCTTTCTCCCTTTGTTTCTTGAAAAGCATTATGTGCCAAGTTTACCCCTGCCCCTCTTTACTGTTAACCCTCCTATATCCTTCCCAGCCTCCTCTTCTGAGTCCTGTCTGTCACTTGGTTGCTCCCCCTGGCTTCTGGAAAGTTCGGGGAAGAGCATCGAGTGATAGGACAAGAATAGAGGAAGTTCCTCCCTTGGTGTTCTCATTGATTTCCCTGAGAGCCTAGTTCACTCCTACTTTGCTCCCTATTGGATAGAGGTTTGATTCCTCCTTCTGTAGCTCCCTTGTTTATAAGTTGCTGTCTCCCGTGTCTCACTGCTCAGCTGGAGCAGGTTCCCTGAGACTAGGAGGTGCATGTGGGACTGAATAAAGTCGTGGACTTTCCCCTCCAGCTGAGTGGGACTCATGCCATCGTCGTAGGCCTCTCCCATGACAAGGGAAGCTTCCCTTAGCCACCCCTCTGGTTCACAAGATCCAGAGGGATGCTCCCTGCATGTCTGTGGTGTTGGGCTAGCCCGCATGGACAGAGACACTGCTCCATGAGGTTCACTGCGACAGAATTACATTAAAAATCAGAAGAACTTCTAGGGAGGAGAAAAACCCTAAGCAACAAAGCCAAAACTGCAAAACATTGGCAGATAACACATTAGAAATTCAAAACAGATGTGTGTTGTTTGCCAAAATGCTTGTAGAAATATCACAAAGAAGAAAGCTGGCATGGCTAAACAGCACAGCAAAGTAGGCTATTTAAAATAAGAAGCCACACTTCAAAAATTTTAAATTGTGTTGAAAGGGGAAAAAAATTAGAATAGTTTAGGTACAGCATATAAAACAGCATAAAGCATGTTTACTAAAGTCCCACATTCCACTAACATTAACTCAACTGAAGTTTCCTGGGTTTGGAAATGGAAGATTAATTGCTTTTTTCTAAAAGATTTTTGAGAATTTACTATCTGAAAATTGACAATTTTTGTATTTTAGAGATACTTTTCAAACTATTTATCCTTAAATAGTGTGGTGAACATTAGCTATATAACTGTTTGAGGAAAAAATGAGATAGTCAGGTCTATAAATAAAAAATGTGCCATTTGCAAATGTTACAGATTTTTACAGACTTATTTATCGGAGATACATTGAATCATAGATAAGCCAGTATTTCTTTGAAGCAAAGGACTGTCTCAAAATAAAAATTACATTTAAAGCAAATGGTGGGGGTACAGGAAATGGAACCAATAGCTTATTGAATATGCTTATTTAGAATTGGTATGTAGGTGCTTGAAACACTTTCACAGAAGTTTTAAGGTAAGGGAGAAATTCAGGAAGAAAGTGTAATAGAGTGTGATACTGGTTTTTTCCATATAACATGTATGTTGTGATGAAGAGATATTTTTAGATATCTCAAAGATGTCTTTAGATGTATCAAAGATACATTTTGATATCTATGCAATGAGTAATGTAAGAAGTAAAGAACTGCCACTGCCTTCATCCTCTGGATATTATGCAATTATGTTCCCTGAACAATTAAAGACTCACTGTTTTGCATCTGGGAATGGGAGGACACACATCCAAAAAAGCTCTAATAGTATTTGAGATTTGTTTTAAAAATTGCTAAAACTGATTACACTTCTATTTTATTGTTCCATTAAAACAGTGGGCAACTAGAACTATTCTTACTGAGGAGGAGAAATAATGCTTTCCCTTAATTAAAGTTGCTTGTGTATATCTATGCCCTTTTCCTGCAGTAAGATTGTCTTCAAATAAAACTGATTTTCTCAGTTCTATCAAGAAGGCCAAGGCTTTCCTCCAGGTTAAGGTTAGCAATGTAGAAATCTTTGAGCCTGAGAGCTCGAACCAGCTGGAAGAACAGCAATGCTCTTGTTCATCTCCCCTGTTGTAGGGGCCAACACGGGAAAATTTGTTGTTTAAAAGCCCTGTCAGAAAGATGACTTAACCTTTTTTTTTAATATGTCACAAAAGTCGAGTAAGTGTGACAGAAGGGTTGAAAAGAAATAAACACATGTAAGTCATGTGTTATACTGAAATTAATGTCACTGTTCATGCATTCAGAAATAATGTGATAAAAAATCTTGCAAAGACCTGACTCATTTATAAGAATGCCACTCTCACAAACATGTGTAAATAATACTGCTATTTTCACACCTTTTAAACAATCAGTTCTACTTTCACACAGCAGTCTCAAGTGGACCTTAATTCCTTAATGCCATAAACAATTTCTTGAGTCTAAAAATCGAATAGGTTAGGACTAGAGAAGTGACCTAACATTTATAATTAAACTCATTCTACAATGTAGCAATGAAAACTTTGCAACTCGGTTTTGTTGGCCTTCTGCTGGAAGATGTGGCAATTAGGAGGTAAGAACTGATAAATCACATAAAATCCTCCTCTTTACTTGCATTTGAAAGAACTCACCATCTTACCAGCTACAAAGTAAAAATGTCCAGCCAAGAACTGTTTTTGTTTGTAAACAAGATGCTTCTGAAAGAAATCTGATTTCACATTAGCTGTGATTTGTCTGAAGAAGACAGATTTCTTGGAAAGGCATAACAAGGGAATGATGGCCAGCTTTCTCTCCAGAATTTCCAGGAATTCAACACAAAAGAAGATTGTAGTGGGCACAAATGACCAAACAAGCACAGTATAGCAAAGGGGAGGGGAAACTAATTGGTATGATTAATAACTATTCAGGTGTTACTAGAACTTTATAAAAAGATATGACACTAAAAGATCCTTTCTCATTTTACCTAAACAAGTGTTAACATGTTAAACCTTGGGAAAACTTTCTGAAAGTAAGACTAATCAAGCACTGATATCATTTGTAATTTCAGTAGGGTAACAGAAAATTTAGGGGGTAGTGGGTTCTTCAGTTTAGCATTTTCAAAAACAGATAAAATATAAGTCTGTCAGGAATTTCTTAAAAACAGTTGGTTCAGCTGTGGCCCATGAGAAGGATTTGCCATTTTTCCTTTCAACCCTCTTTCCTACATGAAATTATTCCAGAAATAGTTTTGCTTCATTTTGAGCAGTTATATAAGGACAGGAATAGAAAAAGTGATTCTTTGACAACTTACAATTGTTAAAATTTGTTTCACTGGTGACGAGATGTGAAATGGATTTCTGTTGCAAAGCTGGTTTTAGTAATTTAATTATTAGATTATTCCATATATATATATATGTATATATTCAAAGTAAAAAAATGGAGAGTTGTGGTAGCTTGTAGTCAAAACCACTTTTTTCACCTCCTTGCTACTATTGTATATTTCTTTTCAATTCTGTTTATCTTTCTAATTTGTCATTTGCATTTAACGTCAAGTTTGATTTAGCAAAAACTGCAATGCAACAATATTGTCTACGGGTTATTCAAGAGCCTTTTAAAAGTAGTATGTACTTTAAAAAGACCTCCTGAATTTAGATGCTGGTGTGATTAAATAAAATTGTGTAATAATCTTGTGTAAAAGCTGTGATTGCATCTGAAATTAAATTTCCCTGTGTAAATAAAATCCAGTAGATATATATGGTACTCAGTGAAAGACGGGACACATAGTCCTTTTAAAGCACAGATTTACAGATTTTCTGAACAGATAAGATATTGATCCAAACATTTTGTTATTAGTATTTTTTCTAGTGAGTGGCAAAAATATCCCATTTCGCCAGACAGAAATATGGCTGTAGATCCACAGCAACACAGAAGAGAAGATGGGGATTTTGATTTATGAAAGAAAAAGAGTACAATAGACAAAATTAAATAGAAGATTACAAAAAGGAAGAATTAAAGTCCAATGCGTAGCAGGTGGAATGGACCACAGAACACAAGCTGAAAACAATTGTTTTTTGTTATACTTTGTTACAAGTGGATACAAGAGCTCAGTCAAGTCCTGCTGTTGACTGAGATTTCTGGCAGTAGCTCTGTCTGAGGGAACCAGCACCCCAAATGTCTCTCGATCGCAAGTTCTTTATAATGACCGATCAACCCTGTCATGACATCAATTATTGAAGAGACACAAGGAAAACAGACATAAGACTTTAACAGACTTCTTACTACACAGGATAAACAAAAGAAACACTACTGGTAGGTTCATAGGACAGTGCCCAGTAATAAAGGTACCTACATTACAGCTAGCAAAGAAATAGTATGGATTAGGAGCCAATGTAACTTATCAAGGAATGACAGCGGTGTACAGAAGTCTCCTTTCACTCAACTTCCAGAAAAGGAACTCAAGGCCAACATCTCGACTTCCAGCACACATTCAGAGAGTGCATAAGAGATTTCTGATTTTATGAAAATTATGATGGGCTTTTATATTTTGTGGAAGTTCTGTATCTGTCAGTCATGAATTTTTGCTTACCCTTTCTCACACATTCAGGGAAGGCTGTTTATTGCTGGCTAAGGATGTTTTACAGCACAGATAATTCATCACAAGGCAAGCTATTCCAGCTGAACTGAGGCACGAAGGGAAAAAAAGATAAGCTTTTTCTGTATCAGGGCTGAAAAGTCCTGTCACATACTTAAAAGAAAAGAAGCAGCCTCAGCCAACTCAACTGCCCCTCTTACTGCAGAGTACTGGGCACATAGCTTTAAAACTAAATGCTGTGGAAAATGTTCAAGGAGGACAGGGGAAAAATTGTCCCAAATCAACAGGATTCTTTTGGTTTTTTTAGCCCAGTGGCACTAAAAATGCCTATGAAGATAGAAAAAAAATATTGAGAGCCAACTAGATACTTAGAAAAACATGTCAAGGGAGGACATTGAACAGCAGGGACCTTACTGCTTTTCTGGTCTTCTATACTATTCTTAAACAACTTCCTCAATTCTTCCTTTTCTTTCTCTTTCTTTCTTTCTTTCTTTCTCCTCTTTCTTTCTTTTCTTTCTTTCTCATGGTTAATTTTTCAATTTGAAGAGCTATTGGTATAAAGCATGCCTCATTAGCTTGTGGGAGGTAGTAGTCTCCATTAATTCAGTTCCCACTTCATTTGCTTTGCATACAGTTATAATTAGCTTCAGAATAACTCTGGTAACTTCAGCAGATTTATAGCTTCAGTTTCATTCTGTATTTGGCTTTTCCCTTTTGTTTCAATGTGTTGTATGAGTTTAAAAAAAATCAAAAACAACGATTGCTTTAGGGAATAATTTAATGTTGCAATTTTAGAGTGACAGTCTGTTTACATCCCTGTGTCTGTTGAGCTACATAAACAGTTAAAACACTAAGCTTTACATAATCTCCAATCATGTTTTCTTCTTTCAGATAGGCAGAAATTCACACTGATGTGTATTCTCTGAAGAAGCAATCCTATGCCATCTATGCCAATCCCCACCAGACTGGATGTGGTAGCACAGTATCACACTCCACTCCTCATTGCTATTCTGAGCCAAGGAAGGAATCATGTCAGTCTTTTAGTGACATCCTATAGTCAAAAGTGGATTTGGTCTATTCCTTGGGGGCATACTCCTGTAGTAAGGATACACATGGAGCACTACAGAATTCAAACAGCTTTATGTAGGCTGTCAGGGCAGTGCTGCTATTTCAAGAAGGGCAAAGAGTTAAAGACAACAGAGCCACAGCATCTTCTGACACCTTTGTAAGGTTGATACCACAGAATTGCTAGATTGGAAGGGACCTTTGGAAATCATCTAGTCCAACTCCTCTTCATATCCACATACAAAATGTGTATTTAGTACATCAGTTCGCCCGTAGCCAAGCTGATGATTGATTTCTTCTGATGGCAAAAGCACAGTGCTTTATACCACTATACTGGGCCATACAGGGTACGAGGAGGGAAATTAAACTCTTCCGAAGAGTTCCAGAACTTTATATAAATTATTATTTTCTTGGCACATGCCAAGGTACCACCACCAAGAAAGATGCAAACACTTCAAGGAAGAAGCCACAGCCTCTGCTAGAGATATCCCTAAGGAATACCTGATGTTGTAAAAAAGTTTAAGTGAAAAATATATGTGGCAAAAATAAAGTGTCCAGTCCCTCCACAGATACCATTTGAGAACTGAGCAGGTCAGCACAGGACAAGAGTGGGAGATATATGTGCAATGTTAAGAGCAATGATGCAAAGACTGTTGTTTTCCTGGCTTAAATACAAGTCAGTCACAAAGCTCTGGAGTCTGCGTGCAGCCAGGGTGCTTAGCCAGCATGAACTGTCTGTAAAGCCCACTGAGAACTCCAGTATTTCCCAAAGAAAATCAGAAACCTATGGGTTAATGTTCTGTAGCTCTTACACTTCTCCCTTATTTCAAAAGCGAACTAGCAGACACCATCTAAAACAAAATCAAGCTGTGAGAAAGTTCTACTAATACTTTAGTTTATGGTAAGAAAGGAGTAAAGTGATATTGTAACTGTTGGTAACTTGCCAAAATCCTGTTAACTTCTCTGCATGGACTACTAAGTCATGCCTTCTTGTACCAGTCCCTGTGCTGACTCTCAGATCCTGGACGACAGCTCTTCCCCACAGTTAGCCAGCATGGGATCATTCTACTGAGCCAGAATGATGGTGTTCCTGGCCCACTCCACATGTTTCTAAGAAAAATATTTTGTTTGTTCTTCAGCACTGTCTTCATGACACCTCAAAATTAGACTCTCAAGGATGTGATCAGTCCACATCACTGCCACCAGATGAGCACCTGGCAAGCCCCAGCCCAACACTCAAGTAGTATCCTTACATTTACAACCCATGGGTAATTTCATCCTGCGTGCTCACAGAAATTATTAAATGGCATGCCTTTAATGGCAGACCACCTTGCAGAAAAACTTGTTGATGGAAATCCAAACATGCAGAAAATTGAACTGATTTAGTATTTTTAAGAGTCCTGGTAGAGCCTCATGAGCAGAAAGTCTGTTTGAGCAGTTTGTTGTGCTGATCAGACTTCAAACAGGTCCTGGCAACTGATGGATATGAGAAAAGTTTATTTTCCATAAAACCTGGGTCATCTGTCCCAGATGATTGATTTTGGGATATCATGGGTCCCATACAAGAGTCTTCCCTGAGACAACTAGTTAAAGAATTTTGAGTTATATTGGACCTGCTTCATTGCAAGCACAAAAGGGGGTCAAGCTGTGTCATTGAGGAGATGGTTATGAAAAAATTTGTGATTAGTTTTGATGTAGCAATCTCAAGAGTTGCTCATGTGTCTGCACAAATGCAATAGATTTTCATCCTGCAAGCTTTTTTTTTTTTTTTTTTTATTTTTAAATTTTTATTTGTCAGATAAAGTCTCCAGCCTGGAGAGATTCCAGAGAAAGATGATCCAAGGGCTGGGAAGGCTGCCATATGAGGAAAGTCTGAGAGAACTGGGTTTGGTCAACATTGAGAAGAGAAAGGTAGACCTTATCACCATGTTCCAGTATTTAAAGAGTGGCAGAAAAGCCTTCTTAGAAGGAGTCATGTGGAAAAGAGGTGGGGCAGTGGGTAAAATTTACTCATAGGATTATTCCATTTGGGCACAGGAGGGATATTTTTCACAATAAAAACAGCATCTGTTGGAATTATCTTCCCAGGGAAGCATCAGATTCCCCAATATTGGACATTTTTAAGATTTGGCTGGACAAGTGCTGGGTCATGTGTGGACTGTGCTTATACCAGAAAAGGTTGGATCATATGATCCTAGAGATTCCTTCTAATGTGTTATTCTATGATTATATGATATTAAAATAGATGCTTTAAAAAATAGAAAAAATATAAGACTGTTGATGAGAGTAAATCTTAGGTCTCTTCAAAAGCTGGGAATATCTCCATGGATGGGATCTGTGTGGCACACCACAGGAAAATCTATTTGGTGTCCATTTGGTGCTTTATGAAATCAAGGTGACATCCAGAGAGAGCCCTGTATCATCCCTCCCCTCAGGTTCTTTTCCACCCCCCAAGCAGGACAGCAGTTCCTACAGCACAGCTGTGGCTCCTGGAAATTGTGCCCTGCTGTAATGATTTCCCTGTGCAGGAAGACCATTCTCAATGACACACTTGGCACACAGTCAGAGGCTGCTGTTTGCAGCAGAACAGAAATGCCTGAAACCAATTTGAGACACTTTATTTCCTGGGCCTGCAGGAGCTAGAACAGCCCTGTGTCAGTTTTCAGAGCGGTGATCCTCTTTTTATCATCCCAATTATCCATCACACAAATGGAGAGGTCTTAGGTGAAGTATCTAAGGTTACCCATGTCTCGGTCTGTTGCAGAACCTTTCTTCTCTAAACAATAAAATATATCATGGCAGACCTAGCAGGATATGGAGACTAATTGGTGAAAGAATCCGTATTTTAAGCTGGAGAAAGCTTTGCGAAATTTTTATTAATATTTGAAAAATACTATTTCTCCCTTCTTAATGTTTCAGGACTATCTGTCTTCATGTTTTCTAGCTAGAGCATAACATTGAGATGCACAAAGCCATAATTAGATGTTTTTAGCTGAATTTTCTCCACCTTTCCTAATTATTTTCCATTTAAGAGTTCAGTCAAAAGACTTTAAAAGTTGCCTGTAATAAGGTGAAGACTGCAGCAGTAATAGACTGTCCCTGAGTTTTTGAGAGATGCAACAAATTGCTTTTAAAAAAAAAATTACAAGTGATGCTGTGAAAGTTCCAACATCTGGAAAAGGATCTGTGTTGTTAACTGCCATGAATAGTCTCTAATTATACTGAGAGTCTTAATACCAAGGAACAGGGGTTTTCACAGGATGGTGGGCTGCAATCAAATGCACACAGTGAATTCCAGTTCCAAGAAGTTAAAGATGCATTGAAAAGTCATAATGAAGGGTACAATTGAAAACATTTTTCAGTGATTCTGTTCCAGCATGAGCCAAGCAATTGTCTGAAATCACTGGAAGCTGGTCTGTTGGCTATTCAAAATCTAGATTGAAGAGCTGATTGACCTTGCATATAATTTTTTAACAACTTAAGCTTTCTGACTTCAAACCAATGGGAATGCATGCTGCATGATTGAGAGGAGCTTTGACTAAGTACATCCAAATTCTGCCATTATATCTTAACATAGTCCAGATTTTGAACAGTTCAAGCCTAATTTACCATGCTGAGCATATAACAGTAACACAAGTAGAGGGCCCAGGGTGACTCTACTTCATTTTCATAGTTTAACATGAAGCAGAAAAATAAAGAAAGAAAATGGGACCCAGATCCCCATGGCCTCTCAAAACTTTTGTAGTTGGGCTTTGTCAGCAGAAGGACTCCAGCCACATTCTCCCATGTGTTTTCCAAAAGTATCATCAGGAGCCTGAAATAATTACATTGCCTTTTGCCACCTGAACATACAATTCCACAATCATCTTACCTGCTTCATGTTTTCTTTCTTTGTTGCTATAAAGATCTGTTACATGATGAAAAAAACACTATTGCAATTCTTCTGTCAATTGAAAGCGTCAATCTGAACACAGTTCCTTCATAAAAAAATCACCTTTTAAGATTAAAAAGTGGTCTCTTTCAAGTGGCCATTAATGAAGAAACTTTCGTGTGAGAAAAAGATGGAGATAATATTTGGGATGCCGTCAACTGAGTGTGTTGCCCTGAGTTTTCTGCCTTCTGTCTTTGTGCTGCAGTTTCTCATGCAGCTTCATCTAAACAATGTGTATTTTTAGAATGTTTACATACTTCTTCTCTGAGAGAAGTATGATTGATGGTGATGTCCACCATCCAGGTTAGAGAGGTGGCTCTCTGTGTAGCCAATCTCTTGACCTCTGTACAGATGTATAAAATGGAGTCAGATTTTGAATTAAAAAAGAGTTGTTCCCTTGAACTGCTGCTGTGTGCCTGCTCATCTTTCTGTCCCTGAAGTGGGACACTCCCAGCTTCGGCAATCCACACTGAGTGTATCTCTTAACCAAGAGATACAAGTAATGGATATACAGGAATGGAGGTTATCCAATACTGATCATCATTTAATGGAAAAATCAGTGGACTGATCATCAAGGATTATTATCTAAAGGATGATTTACCTTCTGCATTTTTAAAACATGAAAGGAGGGTTACCTATTGTTGCCCTGAGTTTTCTGCCTTCTCTCTCTGTGCAGAATTTTTCTCACGTAGATTCATGTAAACAATGTTTATTCTTAGAATGTTTGCATTCTTCTCCTCTGAGAGAAGAAATGATTGATGGTGATTTCCACCATCCAGGTTGAGAGGTGGCGACCTCTGTAGCCAATCTCTGGACAAATGGAATTAGATTGTAAATAAAGTAGAAGAGTTGGTCCCTTCACTGTGATGCTTCTGGCCTGCTCTCTTTCTGTCCCTAAAGTGGGACACGCCCAGCCTCGGCTAGCAACAACCTATGGTGACAGAAAGCTTTCACTTCTGCCCAGACAGCTAAAGGCCTCCTACTACACAATTTTTCAGCTGTGATGAGTTGAATATTGTGGACTGAAACTGAGAATAGTCTACAGAGAATCTGAATAGAGTTCTCAGGAAGCCATCACTTGACCAAAAATTCTTTCCTTCCCTTTCACCCTGTCCAATGCAGTTGAGCCCATCTTCTGGCTATGCTGGGCTAAAGTGTCCTGAAAGAGGGGATGTAGGACATAGGGCCCAGTTCAGTACCAAAAGCCACCTATCATTCTTCCCCAAAGCCTTGCAAAGTGCTCTTTCTCTTAAAAGGACAGGCAGAACACAGCCTTTATAAAAGCCAAATGATAAATCAAAGTTCTTTCAGTCTGAAATTAAAATCCATGTCAATTGTAATGGCAGAAATATATGTTTTAAATTGGACTCAAATTGCTTTCAGCAAAAAGAAAGCAACATGAGCACATTGAAGTTTCCGAAAACATAGCAGCTGCCAACATCAGAAATCCCTGGAGTGCAGTAGAGAACAAAAGAGTCTCCTCCATTGAATTTTGCCTGCAGAAAGAACTGCAGCCTGGAGTGGCTGGATGTGTGGAAAGAATATATTTTTAAATGGGCATTAGTACCTGAGTAGGTCGAAATACAAACATAAAAAAAAGGCTTAATATTTCAAAGACCATGGAAGTGTTCCATTCATTTTAGAATTGAATGCAACCTAAATTACAAAGCTGCAGATTTTTGCCCTGCCAGGATTCAGCTCTACAAGTGCTTAATCAGTCCACCCTAACAATAGGACAAGGCTGAGAACTGCTTTGCTTTCTTGAGGGATTATGTTGTTGGCATTATCCTGTAATGACACAACAAATTCTATAGACAAATTTTGCTGCAAAAGCAATTTCTCTCATTTTCACCTTAAGAAAACCTGCACAGTAATTAACTTCACAGCAGTTTCATTTGGCAAAGTAACACAGCACATAAGATAAAATATTCATTAATAATAGATTATGAAAACTGTAGTTAAACAATGATCAGCTCATGTGATAGCTAACAGCTATAAGGATATGTAGGACTGTTAGAATATACAGGACATGGTTCTTCATAAAAACCAAAATATTTCAGTCTAACAGTGTTTGAGGGATTTTAGAAAGAATAACTAGTAAAATTGCAAAAGGCCCGCTACAAAATGGATTGCCAGGGTGCAGTGAGCACTTTTTACAAAATTTTGACCCTTACTACAGAACACTTCCAAGAATTAAATCATTGATAATTTCTCCAAAAGCAAGTAATATATTTCTTCTAAAGATTTCAAGGATCAGTCAATGGTTTCTTCTCAGTGAGATTCAAACTGCAAGGAAACAGAATTGCATTACAAATAAAACCTGATCATGATATATAGTGGAAGAAGGAAAATCACTGATAACTGTGCTAAATCAAGCCTTTTTTTTTTCCATCTTAAAGCTTTACTCTTTTACATTGTCTTTCACAATCCCCTTAATTTCAAATCTTTATTGATTAATGGTTCCAAACCAAGACAGAAGCAAAACAGAAGTTTACTAACCATGTTTGACTGTGATATGGTTCATTTTTCTCTTCTCCTTTCTTTGCAGTATCAAAATTTGCTAACTAATTTCTGCCAGAAAGAGAACTTGAACTCAATGAACCTCCAGTCTAATGCTTCAGCTTTCATATGTTAAACACCTGCAAAACCTTTTAGTCAGGAAAGAAAACAAAGGCAATATGAATATTTTGTCCAAGCTGGTTTTTTTGAAACTGTGTAGCTCACCTTTCACAATTATTCTACCCATGCAGCCTGAATTGTGCTGGGAAATAAACCAGAAGCAATGAATTGGCATGTCCTTTCTGAAAAGAAATGTTAGAAACAAACATATATGATCTCCAGAACGCGGAAATACATTTTGATAAGGATAAAAACCTACTTTATGGAATGTTATCTCTTTCTTCCCAAGGGATCAGATTTTCCAAGGCATGAGTCTGAATATGAGGTCGAGCTTTCTTTGGTCCATGGATAAAGACAATACAATCTAAAATGTCTACAGAGATACTGAGTTTACCAGCCACAAAGGCATCAATATAGATGCCCATGCCAGCTGATCCTGCCTTCCATGTCCAAAACCTGCACAGACTGGCAATATTATACAAGATCTATAGGAGAGACATGCATTTAAATGGTAAGCTGTATAATATAGAGCTATAAAAGAGCCATGAATATAGGTGGTAGCACTTTTGGATCAGGTGAATTGCTCTCCAGCCTCCCCTGGCTGGGAGCAGGATCCAGCTACCAGCATCACAGTGTGTCCAAGATTTCACAGGACATCTGAGACACTTCCACAGGACATGATGTAGGACTCACAAGGGATCTTTTCTTCCTGGAGAGGCTGCTCAAGCCCAGGCAGCAAATCTCCCGCAACTGAGTAGCACAGTTGCTGCTACAAGGTAGCTGAATCCCACACTAAAATCTTCATGCAGGAGTTTGGACAGCTGAAAGGCTCGTGGACAATTAAAATCAGGAGGTTTTGTTTTGAATTAAATCCCAACATAAAGGTCTACATGGGAACCCAACTTCCCCAAGTTTCAAACAAGCTCAAAGGGTTCTAATTCTTACTCTAAATCTATCACCAGAGTCCCGAAAAAGTAACCAAAATGTTCATAATGAATAAATTTAAGCCTCAGTTCCCAAACTTCTCTCTTCCATTCATGCCAACTGTGTATCCTATCAAAGAGAATCATCTCTGTCCCCATCTGTGCCCCCAGCTAGCATCTCAGCTAGTGATGTATGAAGCCTTCTCCTTTTTTTTAACCATGAAAAAAGAACTGATGTTAACCTCATTAGAACCAAACACATCCTTTTCTTTTTGTTTCGAAACTTCTAGTTGCAAAAGGAGAAAAAATAAGTTTACAATCTTGCGATAAAAAATAGATTTTGCTTACTGACACCAGAAGTTTTGTAAGTGGTATTGAAAGGATGAAGTCTATTCAAATCCTTCTTCAGACAGCTGAAGGGCAGAGAGGGCATTCCAGCTGCAAGGGCAGAGAGTGCTATCTGTAGGCATTTAGAACAGTTGCATGTGATAACTGTAATCATATCACTCGTTAAATCCTGTATATTGAGGAAAACAAATTGAAGAAAATCACTAAAGGAAACATAAATATGCACTTACTCATTGGGGTTTCTAGGAACTCACATAGTCACCTTTCATCACATACACACTTCAGTTACGTTTCCAAACATGAAATAAAAAACATTAGAAGTGAGTATTGTCTAGGTAAGAGCCACTTATAACAGCAGAAGAAGAGAAGATCTTTACTAGTACATACAATATACGACTGTTTTGGATAGTGAGAGCTAAATTTCCCATTGGGAACATGGGATGAATATGGATTCATATACATCCCGTATTTCTTCCTTATATAAACTACTAACTAGAATCCTTATTATCAGAAACTACCTACAGTCTTTTAAAGGCTAGAAGTATCCAAGACATCTGCCATTTTCAAAAGAATATGAAAGTTTTATTAAAAAAGCAGAATAGAGGGATAGTTTACATTTTTAATTTACCTATCAACTTTTCTGAATTATCATCAGAATACCATCCCATGAGAAAAAAAAAATCCCTTTTTTAAAACAAATAGTGAAAGTGTATTAAAATCACCTGCAACTAGTCAGCCAGCTGTATCTTGATGCTTTTACAGGCCACTACCAAGAGAAAGTTGCTGCTACACCAGTAAAGGATTCCCAGAGGTATTCATCTGATCTTCCTAAAATCACCTTTACCCAGTGAAACAGTACAAATCAACAGCGAAGCAGTGGAGAATTCAGGGAATGGGAAGTATTAGGTTTCTAAGCCTTAACCAACATTTGAATTTCATCCAGATAAAGATAGAATGAACTCCACTCTACTCCAAGGGCAAGTAGCATCATTTTTCCCTAGAAAAGAAAAGCAGAATGGATTTAGTCCAAAGGGAGATAATCTCAGCAGTTCTGCCTACTGATAGCTAACATGAGAATTAGGGCAAGCCCTCTAGCCAGGAGACACAGAGATAGTTGACTCTGGCAACTCTGCTAAAAATTAGCAACAGGACATCAAAGGAGAATTTCTATCTGCTTAGAGAAGATCATAATTCACACCTAGATTTAACCACAATATTCTGCAGTCTTTTCTAATGAAATAAACAAACAAGCAAACAAACTAGACTGAGATTTATTCCTTTATCAATATATTGCCTGACCTCCTTCTTGGCTGGATTCTTCTTCTTCATCCCCAAAATCAAATGCCATGCTAATTGCATTAAAAGCAAAAAACCTAATAGACTATTAATGAAAAGAGAACAGAATAAAAGGCCATTGCATAGACAAGGCAGGCAACATATTGAGCAGCAAGAGGTAATTCTACTAAGTGCAAAGATAACATTTATTCAATCTTATCTAAAGACGTCTTTCATTTATTTTCAAACTCATTCACCAATTTTAAATCATTCACCATTTGAATGAAATAGCTGATCAAAAGTTTCCCAGCTTCAAAATATGAGGGACTAGCAAAGATCTCACATTTGAAACTGCCAACCACACAAGGATGTTTGATAGCACTCAAAAGTGTCTGTGATACTTTATACGTGGCTGTTGGGGGGAGAGAGGTGTTTTTAGATTTTTTAAACTTTCGGTCTTAAATGCAGCAAATTTTCTGTGAGCTTTGCTGAAAGAAAATCACATTCATAACTTGTGTGAGGGTCTTGGGATTCAGTGTATCCAGGTATTCTTCCTCTTCCAAAACTGAGTATCAACTTAGGTAAAAATTTCAGATGCCTTTTTTTCTAAACTTTCCAATAACACAAATTTTCTTCTTCTCTATTAAGTAGCACAGTCTATAAACATTTCACTCTGTTAAATCAGTTATGATCTCAGGTTGAAAGACATCATCCCTGTCACTTTTACTTGTGTATCCTCTCTTTTTTTACAAATACACGGCATTATGTAATTATTTTTCCTGAGAAAAGAACAGTTAAGCCTCAGCTGTTTGGCTCTTTTGAAGTGTATTTTCACATTTCATAAGCACATAAAGTAGAGGGTTTTAGCACAGTACATAAGCCCCTTCAGTTCTGAATATTACTAAAGTCTGAACAAAATGCGATGGGGTTTTAGCTTATCAAATGTCTTTCAAAAAGGGCTCAGTATAAAAATAACCTGTAACTGTTAGACTACATCACTGGAAAGGCTGTCCCTTACGCAGATGGAAAGACCAGATCAAACAAGTTAAAGCTGACTTCTTCAAAGCTGAGTGACCAATCATCCATGAGCCTCTGAGTGCCCAGTATGTAGCACACAAAAACTCACTGTGCTAAAGCTAAAGAAGCTCACTGTGAAAAAGTACGAGCAACTAATAGACATAAACATAATACCCATTTCTATTCTATTAACTAATTGTCTCCTGGTGCCCTTGAGACCAGATATCTTTGTTGGTCAAAGGCAGGGCTGGAGAATAGCTGTAATTTTGGATTGCTTACCACATGTATGCAAGCACACAGAAGTCCATCAGCAGAGGTATTTACTGGGATACAGAATATTGCCTCAGCTGAGCGGATCCAGACAGATCCATTTAACACTTCATGCAGGTCTCAGTGCTAACAAGATTCTGAGGAAGAAGGTGCTGCCCAGCCCTGAACAGAAATAGCTGAATTTTGTGCAGGCACTGGCTAGCCAAGCCATAAGCATTTGACAGAAACATGGTTCAGAGCAATTTGGTTTTCTCTTTGGATATGGACAGTGCTGGACTTTCTCAATCCATTTTGCTTCCCCAGTTTTGCAGTATGTAGAGCTGATCACACCTCCAGCCTGATATCTTTAGGCATTTTCAGTCCTGAGTTCATACTGGAAAAGTTTCTGCATACTCCATATTCAATGCCACTTAGTGGCAGTGTGACTGGATGGATGAGACCCAGCTACTTTGAGTAACCTAAGGGCAGTCCAGAAAAATGGTGACAGATGATACAAGTGTGCCTCTAATGGTTTTCCATTCTGGTGTCCATGTGCTGGTGTGAGACTGGCCTGAGCTATTGAGCACTTCTTAAATAACACAGTTCTGCACAGATCTGGAGCTGCTAGGAAGAGGACAGGATCCTTTCATGTAGAATGTTTATCCAGACATAACGTTGCTCCTGTAACAAACTAGATTGCACGTAGCCACGCACTTCAAATTCACCTTCTGGGGCACGTACAGATGAGCAGATGTCAGAAACACTTACTTCTAACTAGCCGGTTTCCAGTCATATATTTGAAATCTTGAGGAAGTTTTTGACATCCTAAAGGCAGCCTGATTTTTGTCTTCTAGCATTTTCTAACATGTGATTTAGATATTTACAATTACATGTTCCAAAGCTTCACTGAAATTCTTGGGAGACCTTATATTAACCAGAAATGCATCACCAAAATTGATATGTTGGTCATCAATATCTGCAGCTTCCTTCCTGTGCTCTGAACCTCTTGCCATCTCCGTGCAACAGAAATGGCGTCATGCCTGGGGAACTGGAAAACAGTATAAAATGCCACTGCATAAGATGTGTTCAATTGTTTTTTAAAACCATCAAAGGCATGCTTGTGCAATTTATCCCAGATGGCCACAAAGTCTCTTTTATGTAGTTCATAAAGAACTCATGCCTCTGAGGAAAAAGAAGGTTGGAATTTGCTACACATTATTGCCTTATCAGAGATCCGCAGATTTGGATGTACTAGTGAATAGTGGCACTTCAGCTACGCATTTTGTCTTGTCTCTACTATCACATTTATCAATCACATGTCCAAACTACCAAGACAAGGTTTCTCACAGCACATGTTTTGCTGTCTTTAATTTTAGGCTTGTAGCTGCATTTATTTCAAAGCTTTTTTCAACATTGCATTACATTATTTTTATCTTCTGATAAAAATAATGAACATAATGTATACTAAATTTCAGTCCTATCAAAAGTTTCGTACATGTTATGTTAAACAACTTCTTCCTATTATTGTGATGATGAATGGCAAATAACAAAAGCATCACTGAACTAAAAACTGCTAGTTTTGATCTGATCAGGACAGGGTAAAAGTTGGAAGAATATGTCATCAGGAACTTTGGTCTATCTACTGTCAACCTACTCACCACCTATCATCAGAAGATGTCTCCCCCCCTAAGGTGTAAGCAAAGCTTTCTTGCTTTCTTTGCTTTTATTGTATGCTACCATACTCTATGCAAACACTGATTTGTCACATAGTTCATCTTATGCCATGCTTGCTCTCCATCTCAGTACAGATTTCCTTGCTTTTGACTGTCTTTGACTGTGACCTCCTTAGGACAATTCTCCTTCTCTGATGAAATCTGTGTTAGCTGGATTTGAAAAAGGCAGCTGTGATTACCATCATCTTACCCTCCTCTTGTATTTTGCAGGGTTTCACTTGTGCATCTCTCCTCCTCTTGTGCCTTTGGTAATTGTTTGCATTAAGCCTAAACTTCCTTGTAGAACAGAGAATGTGGAGCAGATTTCAAGCTATCTTCTTCCAAGGAGTCTTCCATCTGGGTTATTTGCATTCAGTATTACTGTGCACTTTTCTAGATAAGCATTATTAGCAGTTTTCCTTTCTTTCCTGTTTCCTGAAGAAGCTGAGTGTGCATCCAACAGCTATTACATTTCAGGTTTATGTGTCCTCAGAAGGACACATAAATTATCCGGTGATTAGACACTTACAGACCTTGTCTGCCCATTCCAGGAATGAGACTACCTCTACTAATGGTGTTAAGGCTATAAAAACAGAATTGTTAAAACAGTTTGGGAGAAAACAAAGGAGCAGAATTTCACAAAAAATACCTCTCTGGCACTCCAAGTTTTTACTGTCCGGTATTGACTCTAATGTAATTTCATTCTTCCATCTGTCTATATGTGAATCTGGGGAGAACTTAGACTTCAGTGTTGCCATAGTCAGATGCATCTGTTGGTGAAAGACCACTAATCTTTTCACCTCTCTATGGCTGCTTAAGAAGAGTCTCTTTCTTTATCCATGCTTCAGGAGCCCTTGTGGAACATGAGGTTGTATTCAGAAATCTTAGCACTAAAAATATTTTTTATTCTGCCTCAGAAGCCAGCAAATATGAAAAGACTAATTAAAGGACATGGAGATTTCAAAGTCTGGTACAATTCCATGTTGTCAGCAAAGTTAAGCTAAGCATTGATTTTCTAAGATCCTTACCCCAGTAAAACAGCATCTTATAATTTTGGGGGTTTAACACAAAAGACAACACATGACCCAGTACATTTGATAATAAAAGCACAATATACTGAAGTAAAATGACAGCTACATAGGAGGCATATGTCCACCACTGTTTATTTAATAAGTTTTGATTCATTTTCTTGGCTATAAATGGGACTTATTACTCCTCTCTTATGCATAGATTTTATAATATGGAAGATAATATGTTGCAAACCTCAGCATCTCTGTGTTCTTTTGAAGACATACCAAACAAACAAATTATTTTCATTTCAGACTATTTCACTCTGTGCTTTCATCACTACAAGGCTTTGTAATAATCACAAAATGCTTACCCAAGCAAAATAAAACTAAAATTTATCTAAGGTACTCAGAAGTCTACCCTTGAAACTACCCAGAATACTACCCTTGAAAATGCATGTTATATTCACACGACCATAAGCAACAGAAACATGACAAATTTTCAGGTGCAGAAACAAGGTTTTCATCTTTGTCTAGCTAATCAAAGTCAGCTTCATGTCCATTTTTAAGCCAAAGTCTATAGCAAAATTTTTATGTGCTTTGTTACATACATGTGCCATTTGTATTTCATTGAATAATTGAAATTAGTTTACAAATTCTAATTTTTGCTTTATTACCAAATTCTGATTTCTGATTTCCTAGTGTTTTTTATGAAAAGTTGTCTTTTAAATTTTCACATTTTTTCCAGGTGCTTTTTTTTAATTACTCAAATCCTTCCATAAATTTGTTTTCTACCTGTATTTAATGGTGGTTTGCAGGTTTTTTAAAATTAAATATTTTAAAATATTATCTCTTATGCATTGCAATTAATGGGGACCATTATATATTTCTAAACTCTGAAACAGTGTGTGGTGACAATTTTGCATCAGGAATAAATCACACAAAACTGAATAAACCTTTGCTATACAAGTTAGGTCATAAAAATAATGACAAAGAAGCAATCTAATTCACATACACAACACAAAATTGTTCAAAACATAACCTGCCATCCTCTGAACCTTTAACCAGACCTGTTAACATAGAAGTTAATGACCATGAGTTCTTTAGATACGTATTTTTTCAAGTTTTGTTGTTATACGGCAATAACAACAATTCATAGACAGGCAATATCTGAGATGTTGTTACAGTTGTTAAATTTAATTGCTTCCAATCCTTGTCAAAGGCAATTCAACACATACTCAACACAAAAATAGGTGCTGGACACTAATATTGTTTTAAAAATATGTTCCATGTCCAGATAAATAATTTGTGAGCATGCTGCAACAACTGGGTTTGTGAGTGTTACCCCAGTGTAGAAAAGTTATATTAAGCCTTTAAATACTTCACATTAAATATTTATGAAGATAACAGTGACAAAGGAGTAGGCACAAATTCAGTGTCCAAGCTATGTCTTCATAAAGATGTCTAAACACACATAAAGAATAACTCCCTTATATGACATCTTTGAATATTCCTTTCAAAAAGAAATGTATCTCTACCCTTTTTAGAGTTAATAACTATGGAAACAAAATCTTAAAGTTGAAAAATAATATAAGAAGGGTAATAAAATGACCTTACTAACGTGTGTGGCAGAGGGATGCTGAAGTGAAGAACTGAACAAAGAAAGGAGACAGCAGCAAGTAAACAGTCTGAACAAATAAGCCATTAAAACCACTACTGAAAATGCTGTTTTGTTTTCCCTCCAGCATAAAATTTCACTCCTGAAATATGCTGTCTTCTAGGTAGTACAATTTCTAAAACCTATACACAATAATTTGCTTGGCAGTCACAATTTAGTGATCCATTAAAGACTTATCTTTAGGCTCCAGTTCCCTGAACCCATCAATCAGAGCTAAAGCAATAAAACCTTGCTGAGGGCAGAAGATTTGGGGCTCATTTTGAGAGCAGCTGAGCACCCTCAACTGTCAAAGTCATAGGTACAGGTCCCCAGCACAATAAAAAAACCCTACTTCCCACATTCTGTATGTTGGTTTCCTTCACCTGCACTGTCACTGAGCAGAGAAAATCTGTTTTAGTGTATTTCTCAGTAAGTCAGCTCTTATATTTCCAAGAGCAATATGCATGCCAGTGTGTTAGGATCAGAATCAGTGGTAATATTTTTTGCTTGGTCACAGTAAAGGATTTCCTAAAACTACAGTAGACAAGGAAAGAGCCAGGAGGAAACAATAAAGTTGTACTATCGTGACAAGGAGTGTTAAGGAGAAGTTGGACAGTTACTTTCTCTTGCCACTGAACCAACATACTTCTAGGGAGAATAGCTGCCAATGATCCATGAAGAAACTCATTTCTATAACATTGAAACTGTGTGGGTTTACTGCAGGGTCTGAGTTTTCATTAGGGACAGTTAAAATGACAGTATGTTCATTTGCATTTCAAATACATCTTTCTCTTCCTTATAGATTTAGATCTGTTTATATCAAAGATACTGACTCAAACCAGTTTGGACATACAAACTAAAATTCAGATCCAAATTTCATGCCTGAAATTCAGATCCAGAACTAAGAATCGCTGTTTGGAGTTCGAAAATGTCTGAATTTAGCTATTATATTCAGTACTTGCATGGCTCCAGACCACCCCAGGTAGGAACTGACCAAGCTGAATGTGTTTCACCAAGCTACCAGGTGCTACACTGAGGCTGAAAATCTGTTCTGGTCAACTAGCAAACTTTTCTGAACAAGAAGCTGGGATGTGATTGCCAAGACTCCTAAGATGCACACAAGATAACAGTGTTGCCAGCTCCCCCACTGTTGCTATTTATCTCCTGATAATAGTATTTTTGTTCAAACTCCAGTTCCTGAAATGAATGTCCCAGTTTTAATTTAAAAAAACACCAAAACAAGCCCAAACCAAGGAAAAAGCCAACAACAAAACCCCTACAGATTTCTAGCTCTTTCTGTGGCAAGGAAAAATTGGAAAATGAGACTTCAGAAGGCCTGAACATTTTAGAAACCCCAAAACAAATATTACTTGGAGGTATTTTATTTGGATTAAATAAAGTTACTAAAAATTAATCTGGGGAATCTTATTTCCTGTTTGTTAATTCACAAGAGTGGTAATGATGAGAAATACACAGAGGGTCCCTAATGCAGGTCAACGGAACACCAGGAGAGATGCAGAAGATATTTGGTCTTTTCTCTGCAAGAATTGCTCTAAACTAGTCAGTAAAAAATTGCTACTGGAAAGACAGTTGCTGCAACTTGTCTTCTTTATGTTTTATTTTCCTTTCAGAACAGCAAAAAGCATGAATGGTAGGCCTGTGTGAAGAGCTTACATCATATATGTAAGCAGTATAGCCCTAGCTGGAGGCCAGCTGTAGCACAGCTAACACATGTGAAGATGACTACAAAGGTACATAAAGACACAAACAATTTATTACCAATCAGCAGAACTATAAAGGCACCAAACTCAAAGGCAAGTAATTGTTTGGTCTCTTGGACACCAAATGCCAAGGTAACAAGAAGAGTAAAAAAGTCCTGTAGACAAGGGGAAATTGATTTAATTGGCAACACTAAAATTTATAGAGAATATTTCTTATGATTGGAATGGTAAAATCATAGGGATGGGTCTGAGGAAAATAAGGTATCAGTGGGTGATATGGTGTGCTACATGAAAGAGAAAGCATTTCTTGTGGGGCTAAATGAGGACACTGAGCAGCAGGTTCTGCACGTATCGGTTTATGAATCTATGTGTAAAGGAAGGTCAAGACAGTCTAATAACAGGACGTGCCACAGACCACTGAAACAGCCTAGTTAAGAGGGTAAGTCCATCCCCCATAATGAGAAAAACGAAAAGCTGTATTCACAGGAGTTTTGGTTGGACAGGGACCACAAGCACCCAACAGCAAACAGGATTAGAGCTGCTGACAGGTACAGAGGATAATGACCCAGCACAAACTCCAATACAGAACTTACACGAGTGGGGTTTGCTTGAACTGAATTGATGGACTAAAGGGATGAATTGGTCACATGCCTGTGGTAGGAGCTGTTGCCTATTGCTTGTCGTCAAACTGAATTAAGACTACTTAGGGTACCACTGTCTCTTTGTTAAGAAGTTCCTCCAGATGAATCCTGAAAATATTACAGAGCACCAATTGGTTTCAACATTAATCAAGAGTACAAATCAAGTTTTTGATGAAATCAAAGCATTTGTTTGTTTTGTTTTATCTTAACTCACTGTGGCAAAATATGACTGCCCTTCTGGAACAGTCTTTGAAGAGGAACCACCTCATTAAGCCTGTACTGTGTCCCAATGTCAGCTGTGCCTTTGCTAAATCTTTTCAGTATGACATGGAGCATGTAGGTGGTGTTCATGCCCTCACAGAAAACATTGGAAGACAGAAAGAGAACAATTTCCATTTTGGAAATGTGGCTGCTGATAATCAAACCAGAGGGGGAGAAAAATGAGGCAGAGTGCAAAACTCAGCATCAGAAAACACCTAGGGATCTAGGGATGCTCTTGGGAGAAACACCTTGATCTGACAGGTCTGACAAACCTGTGACACATCCCAAAAGCTGTATATGCTGTTGATGTCCATGTGAGGTGAACAGGGCTTGAGTCTCACTCCATCGACCCTATATGCTCCTTTTTGATACCAGAAGGAGAGCCTGAGAGGCAGCTGGGACATGGTTCTATGCCATAAGACAAGGAGAACCTTTTCCAGTCTTGTCAAAGGATAGCCTGAATCTGTGTTGCAGTAAAGAGGCTCTTTCACTAATCTGAAAAGCCCATAGCACTGCAGGTTCAGATCCAGTCACTAGTCATACTCTGTTGGGGCAGTCTCATACATCTCCCAGCCTTGGCTTATGCAGAGTTAAAAGCTTCCTTCTTAAGCAGCATTTTCAAGCGATAATTACATGAACTTTTTCTTCTCTGGGTATATATAGTTCAAAAATAGGTGGGCATGGCATTCCTTTTATCTTCTTCTGTTTAGATTGCAATAGAAAATGGCTATGCAAACTCTGGAAATCATAAACCAGCTTATCCTAAGACATTTGGGATTTTATTTTGCCAATTTGTATTCTTAAGTACCACCTCCAGGCAGAAATTTGAGAAGAATGCTTTGTGTTTTGTTTATTTTGTCACAAGGTAGAGATGGATTGAGTTTTTTTAAATATACTTATTCCCATAACACCTTCCCTTTAATGTGCCCAAACTTGAGTTGCCCCATAAAAAGCAGAAGTATGAAGGTTAAAAACTATCAGTAACAGGAAGAGACAATGAAAAAGTTATCTGCCAGTTACAAGGTTCGGGAGAATGCTGGAGAATTCACACAGCAATTCACAGTCATTAACTCCTTCCTCTGCATTTGATGAAGCTCCAAGAAGTATGTCAAGGTCACGTTTACCCAGTTCTAATGAAGCAAAGCAAAAGTCACAATTTGTTAACTATCCACTGGGAATAAAAGTGTAATTTTTTTTAACAGCTAAGTAATTAAAAAGGCAAATGTGTTCCATATTGGGAGAGTGTTACTATATTAGATAAGGGAATGGTCCATGACCATGTGACACTGTTAATATGACCAAAAATTATCTGGTCTCCTAAATTACTATATTTCCCTTAGCCCAATGTTAATTTCAGGTTAGTAATTTTAATTGCACTAGTATCTGACTGCTTAAAATTTCATTTCATTTCTTTTTAAGTTGTTCCTCTTTGAATTTCTTTTCTTCCTACTCAGGGTTCTGTTTATTTAATTAGGGGTAACTTATGCCAGGTTGTGTACTGACTCCCCATGGTTTTTTAAACAAGCAATTTTTTTCAAACACACCATACTCTGGAAAGAGTACTTATAAATAGCAGAAAGAATTTAAAATCTAGTCTGCCTTGAATGGAGGATCTCTCTCTTCAAGATGCAACATGACCTAATAGTTTCATGGCACTGCATGGTTTTTTTTGATTCTGTCCCCCTTCTTCATGCTGATTAAAAATGTCTTTTGTAAGCAGTGCTACTGAAATGAGTGTAAGAGGAAAATAATCCATTTTACTTAGTCATCTGTTTTTCACAATGGTGGAACCATAACATGACTATTTTATCCAGTGTGCAAATACAGTCGGAGAGAGTAATTACATAACTTATCCTTTTCTATTAGTTCTGCTACTAAAATTACAAAATAGTTTTACTTCTTTCCCATTAAAGACAATATTTGTATTATAAATTTTTCTTTACCAAAACTTTGTTTTCTTGGTAACTAACAAACCACAAACTTGGCAACCACAAACTCCAAAGAATGATCAGCAAAGCAACTACATAGTTAACAATGATGATTAAACCAGGAGCACTTACCATCAGCAGCAATACAATGGTACCTAAGATACCACAGTTTTTCTTAATCAAGTGTAGGTTCTGGTCAGGTAAAAATGCAGGGAAGGTGGGTGACAGGGAGAGACAACTGACAGAGAATTGTAATTAGTGCTGTAGGGATGAAATTCAGTACCCATTTTTCCAAAACAAAATATTTCCTGAATTCCTAGGGAAGCTGAACTGAAAAATATGCAGGAGTTATTGCTGAAGATTTTTACTGATCTCTTATTTATTATTGTTAATGAGGTACTTATTTGGTACCCACTGGGTGCATATGGAAGTGCAGGAAACAGCAAAGGTAACAGCAGTGCATCTTTCTAGCTGGTGATGTGACCTGCCATTTTGTACTCTTAACCTTTTGACATCTGAGTTAACGGAGTATTCCTGACCTTCCTTCATAAAACAGACCCCCAAGGGGCTGGCAGCCACTGTAACCACCTCCTGCCTCGCTGTACCATGCTCTAATGCAACACTGAACAAACTGCTTCGGTCTGAAGGTGTTGTGATGCGCCTCATTAACTATGTCAGCATCTTCTGACAGAGATTTCCTCAGAATAAAAGATCTCAACTTGAGTAAAAATGAATTAAAACCACTAATAACAGAAGTAGGTAAATAAATGGTCATAAATTAATCTTGCATGTTTTACCAGGAGCAGTAATGGCTGGAATACTGTGTATGGTGTCTTTGTTACTCAACATCAGATTCAGTAGGCACAAAAATTGAGAATGAAAGTTAGAAAAAAATGCACAAAAAATTATTCTCTCCCAGGACATAGATGATTTTTCATTGTGGCTGAACCCTCATGTAAGGAGCAAAGAGGATTTTTTTAACATTTTCCATATAGTATATTTTCATGTGGAGTTGTTTTCAAGACAAAATAAATAAGTGCTGTTTAAATAATAGTGGTTAAACCCACAAAATGGCACTGATATTCTTTGGTATATGATTCTAATTCATAAAGGAAACTGATGAATTCACAGATATTGTTGAAACTTAACATGTGTTCAAATACTCTCTCTTCAGTATAAGCACTGAATTTCTCAGTACTTCCAATTATATGAGTCATTCTGATACCAGCAACTGAAATAACTAATGACAATCACAATATACCATCATCTACCAGACACTGTAGTAGACAAATGTGCGTTCCTTAAGAGGCAAGAAAAAGGTATAGGAGTTGCTTTTTCAACAGGATATTAGATATACAGGTAGTGTTTCCAGTTAAATTACAGTCTCAGTGATTTGTCTCACTGTAGCATTTCTAAAAAAAAGTATAAATGAAAGGTTTTACTGGCACGGAGGAGAAGAGATAATAAAAAATGCATACTGACTTTAAAACTTTGAAGGTACAGGTGAAATCAATTTACCTCATGAGTGACATGATCTGCAAGAGCAGCTTTGGTTACTGTTTTGAGAGGTAGTAATAATGGCAAAATTTAGCTAACAGTAAAAGAGAAAATAACTCCATAATCAGTTCACCATTATTAAATACCCATTGAAGAAGTAAACATGTTTTCCTCTTTAAGAACAAGTTTAAATTGAATACACTGCAGATATCGCAGCATTTGGAATTCTTAATTGACAAATGGAGAATTAAATGTATCCATAAAACATTTTTTTTATTAATTCAGATGCACTTAATGCATCTCTGTCCTCTGATTTTATTTGAAGGATCTGAATAGCAGAAACTTGCCAGATATCATGCAAATGTCACATAGACCAGGGGAGACTAAAATAGTGTACAGATTTGCAGAACAAACCACCCAACACAACTTTTACAAAGAATGTGAGCAAGAATAAATTTGCTTTGCAACCCTATATATGAGTAAGCTACAATACCTCCTCTACTAGCTATGCACATTTTTCTATTTCAGTAGAAAAGGAAAAATCTCATATTATTGTGAAGTCATGTTTGGGAGGAACTGTTTGGTTTGGTTTTGGTTTTAACTACTATAATAAAATATGACTGAACCAGTAGGCAAAAAATGTCATTGAATGATCCGACCTGAAGCCTCTACAAAATATNTATATTCATTATTAAAATTGCTACTTATTGCAATGAATGGGAAACTAATGCTGAAATCATTCACAGCCTTTGAACCTCAGGAAGTCTGAAGCTTTTGAAGACACACAGCTCTGTTTTCTAGCTGGTTTGTTGCAAGGTAAATGTTAGAACCTTAAAGGAAGTATCTTTGGTATTTTGTGTGCACAAAATTATATACAGCTCTGGATTTTGTGCTTTCAGAGGCGCCTGAGAAGGTGGTTAATCTTTGTTAAAGCTCTTGAGCATTAGTGGCTGATAGAGGCCAGTGAGTATTGCAGAGTCGTTATTAACCTCATTGGGATCCAGTAACAAGTTTTTCACAGCATCTGGTTCTTACACTGAGTTATTCTCTAAGAAAGTGCATTATTAATAGGCAGAAACTCTACAAAGTGCCATAGCATTTGAAGGCAGGAGAGCATGCTGGCATCATCCAGTCCTCATGACAGACAGGGAGAATTCCAACACCATATGCTTTCAGCTGCAAAACGCCTACTTCTGAGTAAAAGTGCCCCATAAAATTAAAATTATCTTCCTGCAGAACTCAAAGTCATTTGGAAGTCTGCTTCTTTTAAACAAGCTCAGAAGCAAGATTAATGGAGTAATGAAATTAACTCTGCTCCAAACCAGCTTTATACTCTGACTCTTCCAGTAGGTTCTGAATTTCCAACTCCTATGCAAACATATATTCACAGGACTCAAGTCAAAACTGTTTATCATCTTCTCTATAGCAAACACTAGTTCTCTCTTGCTATAGCAGCATTGTTCTTTCTGTGATATCTGGAGATTAGACAAAGTCAACATCATTTTAAAAACAACAATACAATGTTTAGCTTCACTTTTCACTGTTTCCTCAATTACTTCATGTCACTTATCCTGAAGAATTAAAACATATCCTAAAAAATACCTCAGAAAAGTGATGCTTTCATGTCGTATCACAAGATTTTGCTATTAGCCTTATTCTTGTGCTAATTACCAGAAGTACACATAGCAGACAGACTGAGATCCTCCACAATGTCCAGAGGTGATTCTACAGAGAGGCACGACTCCCTTGTGCAGTGAGCTCATGTGATCTATTGTTCCTTTGGTAATGAAGAATCACTGATAAGTCAATTAAAAGTGCTAAAATTATTGGCAGACTAAAATGTAAATAGTGACAAATGTGGCAAATTGAGAAACTCTTTTTGGTATCAAAACAAGAGGGATAGTTTAAAGGTCCAACCAAGGGTTGAAAACTACAGCAGAGATAGCCAAGGGTGAAGTCATTCTATGGGTACAGCCCACAGGGATGTTAATTCTCACTCTTTTTCAGAAACCAGTAAGGGATGTACACCAAAAATATCTGCACTGTTTTACAGAGAAATGAACAATGCAAATGAAGACTTCTGAAATGTGACATGTCTACGTTTTTATAGATATATATATATATTTCTTGCTGTATTTTTCATTGCAGGGATGGTAGAATATCAATAACATAGACATGTTTATTTTTTTATACTGGGTTTGCATGAGAAGCTCACAATATCTGAAAAAAAAAAGCTAGGAAAACCTATCATTCAAGCTGTATTATCCAGGACATTCTGTAGCTTTCCAAAGTGGTCTAAACAGGACAATACAGACCTAGGGATGGATTGTTATTTCTTTTCTCTGACTGACTCAAAAGGCTTGCAATGGGAGGGAAATTGTGCTGTGAATCACACACCATCAAATGACTGTGGCATACAATGGCCTCCATATATTATCAGCAATATTTAAAACAAACAGATTTCATAGCATTATCAACACATCAGGAAGTGATTCACCTCCTGAAAGTCTTAATTCTTATTTTGAAAACCTTGCCAAAAGGGCTTTGTCTTTCTCTTCCATTGCAGCAGGGTCAGCTGCCTGCAATGTATTACACAGCCGTTTCACTTAAACCCAACATCTGAGCTTTGTTATCAGAGCTATATTCAGAAACACTACTTCAGCCAAAAATTGAATGAAAATCTATTTTCACCTGTTATACTGAGTAAATTTGCTTCTTCACTGGGGTAAGACTATCAGAGACACACACGGCTTAAACGTATTATTGATTTTTAGAAATTAAAGCCAGTTTCACATAGCTCGGGGCTTCAATGAGTCATAAAACTCCATCAACGGTTAGTTCAGACTTTTTTGTCCCTGGAAGACACGGATGGGTTCATGTGAATTGACAGGTAGAAATGTATTCAGTGTGAAAACTTCTAAAGGAATTTTTGAAGTATGACTTTGCAGAGAGGGGTTGATTTTAACTAACCTACAACCAGCTGAGTACAGAGACCAATTTGTAGAGAAATGAGGTCATTGCATTAGAGAAGTCTGAGATTCAAACCTGCAGATGTTCATGCTGAATACTTAAATGAACCTCTGGAGTCCTCAAAGCTGTGCTTTCAAAATGTATTTTTGGGGGTTTTCTTATGACATTTCCATTTCATAGTAATGCAGAAAATGCTCAGACCACAATCTCCAGTTCAATAATTTTTCATCTTTTTTGTTTCAGGATATCTAAAGATGCTAAGATGAAAACCTGATTTTAAAGTGAAAGGAAAAAAAAACAAGTTACAGAAATAAAACCATACATTTCTTAAGAACAAACATCTTTAATTTGTTCATGGTTTCTATCATGGCCCAATGTGTTCCTTTAGCAGATATTCCATTAGATACAAGTATCTAAAAAAAGGCATTAGTTTTCTCACAAAAAAATATGTATCAGATCATGCTCAAACCCAAACATGTTCAGATATGGAAAATATCTGTTCCTTAATATATCAGTAAGGATGTAAGTAAAGGCTTAAGTAAAAGCTATAAATATTACCACCAAAGTAGTTATTACTCAGACAGAGGCCACAGAATCTCAGTATCTCACTTTATATCAAGAAATTATCAGGTATTCTGAAAACAGTGAAATGCGCAAAGCTATCCAGCAAAGAGCAAAGAAGGACCCCCACTTTTTTTTTTCTTTTTTTTTTTAACTTTTTTTTTTTTCTAGAATTCTCTGTAGATATTTGCCTCCCATCACCAGCAGTGCACCTCTCCAAGTCATGAGCAGCCATGAGATCCTCCAGGAGAATGCCCTGGGAAGTGGTATTAGAAGGAGATGAAGTAAGTAAAAATGACATGTCTTTCATGAAGTCATGCTGGCTGTCCCTGATCCCCTGGTTGTCCTGTACATGCCACATGATGGCACTCAGAGGCACCATCACTTCCCCAGCACACAAGGTCAGGCTGACAGGTCTGTAGTTCCTTGGATGCTTCTTCCAACCCACCTTATGGATGGGTGTCACACTGTCTAGTCTTCAGTCACTTGGAACTCCCCAGTTGACCACAATCACTGGTAAATGATGGAAAGTGGCTGAGAACTTCTGTCAGCTTTCTCAGTGCCTTTAGGTGGATGCCATCCAGCCCCACAGACTTCTGTGTGTTTTGGTGGTGTAGCAGGTCACTGACCATTTCCACTTGGATCATGGGGGCTTCCTTCTACTCCCCATCCCTGTCTTCCAGCTCAGAGGCCTGGTATCCAGTGCTTACTAGACTAGGGCAAAGAAGGCATTAAGTATTGCAGCCTTTTACTCATCCTGTGTCACTGTGTTTCCCTCACATTCAGTCAAAGACAGAGATACTCCTTAGTGCTCCTTCTGTTGCTGATGTATTTATTATTTATTAATATGACATTATTTATTGTCTTTTACAGCACTGGCCAGAATAAGTTCTAGCTGGGCTTTGACCCTTCTATTTTTCTTCCCGCATCACCTCATGAAAACCTTGTAGTCCTCCTGAGTTTCCTGCTTCTTCTTCCAAAGGTCACAAACCTTCCTTTTGTCCCTGAGTTCCAGCCAAAGCTCTGTTCGGTGTGTTTTCTGCCCAACCCTAATGTTTAATACTTCTACCTTTCAGATAAAGACCATCCACCAGACCTTAAGAATTAAGTGAGTTTTCCCTTTCCCTTATTATACTTCAGCAATCCATATAACCAATGGATATAAGATCATCGGTAAATTGGCACTCATGGAACAGCAGGTCCAGGTTACACAGAATGTTTTCAAAAACTCTCCACTCATACAAGCAATTTGCACACCAGTGTAAATCATTGCTTTCTCAGCAAGTACATTCCTGTAAACTAATATTTATGTCAAATTTATACTCATGAAAGCATGCAGACTGAAAAGAGAAGTGACAGGCATTGATTTAATTTCTTGTCATGCATATATTTGCATAATATTTACAGATTAATAAATGAGACATACCTTGTGTAAATCAATAGCTATCCTGCCTGTATAGTGTAAACCTCATTATTCATGGTCTTATATTATGTTGAATGAAACATTAAAGATACAAGTAAAACTACTATGGATTGCTTTGAAGGATATAGGGAAGGTCATTGACTTAGAAAGATAGAACAGGGATGTACATGATTTCACAAATTTCACTCTCTGACCTTTCCTCGTCCCTTCATAATTTTTTATCTATTTCCCACTCTGTCAAACACAGATGAAAGCATCTCAAAGGGTCATCGCAAGAGGTTACCGGTTAATGTTTGCAAATGTCTGAGAAAAAGAATAATATTTTACAGGCATGGATGCCTTCTAGTTTACAGCATCATTAGGCTATTCCCTAACCATATAAGTCCATATGAAGCAATTGCTTCATTTCAAAGAAAGGAGGCTAAATGATAAGTAGAGGACAGTGTTTGCAACCTATCTCCCCATGGGATTTTTGTCACCATACATTGATATCATGATTAATTTGTGATTACTGTTATAAATTAAGACAACATCATTTTATCCTCTTTCTGCTCCCTTTACAGAAACAAGACTCTGTGGAAGGTGCTCCATGCATACAGAAACATCTAAAAGTCCCGTAAGTTCACTTCTGCAAAGCACATTGGGTACAAGTAGAGTGAGGAGACAGGGAGAAGAAAGACTTATGATACACTCCATAAAGCACAACAACAGCTTTGTCCCACGAGACCACTGCCAGCAACAAAAAGTTTGGTCAACCTGGTGGTCATGTTGAAATGACTGCTCCTGGACAGCTGTGTAATATGATGAACATTGGGCTAAGATTTTCCCAGCTAACACACAGGACAGAAATAGCAGCATTCACTGTGACAATACTTAGCTCCTAGCCTGCTTAACAAGGCAGAAGAAACAAAAGTTTGGGATTTGAATAAGTTCTGCGACAAGAAAAACAGGAGCTTTGTAGTCCACTCAGTCCAGAGCCTGTCCAAGCATCTGGCTTTCCTTCCTTTCCTCCAGGAACTAAGGCTAACTAGTTCCCATGGCCACCAGATTTGGCTCCTGTGGACCAGGAAGCCGACATTCCTCAGATTAGGAAGCTGATTGGATTTAGTAAACTCAAGGATCTACCCCATACAAAAAGGATAAATGTGCTTCTCCCTCACCAGCACATCAAGTATTTCCAGAACTCCAGATTCTAACTAAAAAATATCAAGTCATTCCAGTCTCTTCTTACCACAACATGAGCATCTCCTGCATTTTCTTCCTTTCTCCTTACATAGTTATTTTTGTGTTATCTTTATAACAGAGATGGACTGAGCTGAGATTAGGAATTGTATTGGGTTTGTGTGGCCTGGTTTTGGTACCAGAGGGGTTACAGGGGTGGTTTCTGTGAGAAAGTGCCAGAGGTTTCCTCTTCTGTGCAGCAGAGTCAATCCCAGGCTGTGGAAACACCACTGCCCAAGGCTGGGCCAGTCAGAAATGGTGGTAATGCCTCTGTGATAACATATTTAAGAAGAAAAAAAAAGTTATTGCACAGATGTAATTGCGGTCTGAGAAGAACAGAGTGAGAACATGTGAGAGGAACAGCTCTGCAGACACCAAGGTGAGTGCAGAAGGAGGGGCAGGAGGTGCTCCAGGCCCCAGAGCTGAGATTCCCCTGCAGCCCGTGGTGCAGCCCATGGTGAGGCAGCTGTGCCCCTGCAGCCCATGGAGGGCCAGGGGATGCAGAGATCCACCTGAAGCCCTTGGAGAAGCCCTACAGGAGGATGCCTGAAAGGAGGCTGTGGACCTGTGGGATGCCCATTCTGGAGCAGGTTTCCTGCTAGGGCTTGTGACTCCATGTGGGGCCCACACTGGAGCAGCCTGTCCTTGAAGGACTGCACCCCATGGAAGAGTGACCCACTCTGCAGCAGTTTGTGAACTGTCCCTTGTGGGATGAACTCCCATTGGAGAAGTTCATGGAGGACAGTCTCCCATGAGAGGCACCCCACAATGGAGCAGGGGAAACACTCCTCTCCCTAAGCAGCAGCAGCAGCAACAACCTGTGATAAACTGGGGTTGTAACCCCTATTCCCTGTCTCCCTGCACCACTGAGAGAGGAGATAGAGCTGAGAAGAAGGAAGGGGGGAAGATATTTTTTAGATCTGTTTTTACTTCTCATTGTCAAGCTCTGATTTTCTCAGTAATACATTCAGTTAATATATCTGATTCTAGTCTGTTTTGCCCATGACATTATTTGGTGAGTGATCCCTCTGTGTCCTTATCCCAGCACATGAACCCTCTGTTATATTTTCTCTCCCCAGTCCTGGCATACAGCTAGGGTCAACCCACTGCAGGAATATCATCATGCCATAACACATAGTATGCCACTAATCTACTGACGCAGTTCTGTGCCCAAATTCTATACATATTATGTTTGAACTTTTCTGGTTTTCAAATCTTCAGTAAAACCAGTAGAATCCAGTCTACTGTATCAGGTCATGTTCCTTTAACATGGTATTGATCGAACTTCAGTTATTTCCAAGCAGTAAAATGTGGAACATTGAACCTGGAACCAATTTTGATTTTCCATAACTGAACAAAACCAAAGTTGGTGAATCATTGATGTTGAATTCCAGTGAAGAAAAGACAACCAGTAGAGATCATGGAGTGTTTCAGGAATTTGTCTTTCATCTGAAATTGTGAGTTGGGAAGCAGAAGGATACTGAAGGGGTAGACTGTTCTTCTACCAGGAAGAATACAATGGAAACTGTGAGCCCTCATTGCTCAAGCTGAGCACAGAAAGCTGATGCTATGAATTTATGAAGATAAAATGCAACCTGAAGAACCCTCACCATGCCCTGCCTGATCCTATAAAACTTGGTCCATTGCACCACAAGATCTAATATTCTATAGTTGACAGCACTATAGGTCCTTCATAATAATAAAGAAAATATATCCTCAAAGAAAAAAATAAAGCTCACATAAAAGTATGGTTTAAATTTTGGGTTACTTCTCAAACATTTTTTGCTCACCCTGACTGATCTTAGCCTGATCAAATGGAAAACAAATCTCCACAGAAATAACACAGCTGTCTCTCTGGGCTCTCAGATTCTTTGGAGGGGTGGAGAGGGCACTCAAAACTTTAAAATGTTGTTTTCTGGTTCTCTTTTACCTCCTTCTCAATATATATATTAAAAAAAGAACATAGAAAAGGGGGTGAAGCCCTTCAATCTTGGAAGAGAAGAATTTCCAACTTTCTTAGCAAAATGAAGAAGTTAAAAGAAGGTTAAAGAATACTAGTGGTAGCAGATGTAGGAAAATTCAAACACAGTGGTTTCTAAAATGGCTTAAATATAAACTTGAAAGCACATCCAGTCTTAATATTCTGTCCTCAAATATGATTCTGAGGACAAGAGAGGGGGGATAAATGCAATAAGAGGGATCAGAGGTCTTCTGCCATCATTTATCCAGGCGATAAACAAGGATGAAATAGATGAAAAGATGAATGAAGCAAGAGGTGGGCTGTCCGAGCATTGTTACCATCTATGGCTGTGCAAATGTAGGAGGTTGAGCAAGGGATAGGGAAACAGGATGACAAGACTTCACCCATTGGATCCAACCATATTTGTCACACGCCATGAATGAAAATGGCAAAAGAAAATGGAAAATCTCTCCTTTGGGAGAAATACTAGACTGTATTGACAAAAACTCTGCAAAGGAACTTGAAACTAATTGCTAGAAAATAAGGGGTTGAGAGGACAACAGTCAGGATTTCATGTGCCAAACTAAAAGTCAGAACCTAGACACCTGAAGGAATAAAACCCTATTTTTGTTTTTCTAAAGTGACTGCAGCCTACACACATGCACAGACACCTTTGCAGGAATCCACCGCTGCTAAAATAAAACACAGTCCAGAGAGCCAGACTGATCCTGTTCCAGGTGAGGCACAGGAATCTCTCAGAGAAGACAAAAAAAAAGATTTCTTCTTATCCCATGATTCTAATGACTATTTTTGTTATTGCTCTTCAGCAACAACAACAAAACCACTGGAAAGCTGTACTGAACAGCAAACTAAAACATGCCTACAGCAAGAGGCAGCTTTTTAAACTTCCATCTCACTAGTGCTTGTCTACATGAATAATGTCACCATGTCACTGTTTTTCCTGCATTCTATTACAGAATATTCTTCCCCTAGTTTTATTATGCTATTCTATTTCAACTTGATGAATTATCTATATTATATTTTTTGAGAAATATTCCCTCTAGGGGTGGACATACTTAGTTTAGAAAGTTCTCAGCAGAAAAAAAAAGGGAAGAAAAATAGAAACTTCCACGTCTCCACTTTTTTAAGCTACTCCTGGGACTAGGACATAATTATCTACATTCTGCAATTGCCAGCCAACTCTTAGCCAAATGATGAAAATCAGTGGTACTAAGTGATGTTCGAGCAAGCCTAGGCAGAAGGATAAAGGAGTCTGTTAGCAAAGAGCAAGAATGGGAAGCTGAAATCATAAGGTGGGGGCCTAGTTAAATAATTTCTCTGGCACTGAGTTTGTTTTTCTACTCCTTTCTCCATGGTTCCAAAACCACTTACACATTCAGCCAAAGATAACAGGCTCAACAACCTTCTCTTTGAAAGTGGCACAATATAAGAAAATAGCTATGCCCACAACAACATTTAGCAGGAGAGTAGGTGGGTATGCTCTGAATTATGTATTAAAAAAAAAAAATCCTTTCTGATAGACACCAATTCAAGGTTAAAATATGTGACTCTATGGACATTGTTTTCACTTTGTCCTCATCTTCAACATGAGAAATAAAAGGAAATACAGTATGCTAAGCCATCTTCTCTTTCTGGATATAGTTATGAATGAATTTTATTATATTTCTGCATTCCAGCAGACTTTAACGAGCATTGTTAATATGATATCCTTTCCCTTCAGCAGTGCTAAGGACCCCACAGACCAAGCATGCATGATTTGGCTTGTCTGCTACACTTACAGCAGTCTACTTCCAAGTGAATATATTAACTCATTCCCATGGTGTCAGCCTAGAATAGAAATTCAATGCTGAACATGTAACCTGTTCGGTTGGGTTGATGCAGATATGCTTTTATGCACAGAGATCTGTTTTGTCACCATAGTAATTTTGGACAAGGAGACCCTACAGACATTTTTTTTTCTTAAAAACGAAACAACAGCCAAAAAAAAAAAGTCACTTTGGGAGCATAAGTTCCATCAGCTGAGCTGAGTTTCAAATAAACTTGTAACCAATAATGTGGCTTGGGCTGCAGTCCTCACACATTTGGGGTCACCAGATGTGACCCAGGCTGCAGTCCGCACACGTCTGGGGGTCACCAGATGTGGCTTGTCAAGGCTGGGTGTGTCCCACTTTAGGGGCAGAAAAAGAAGCAGGCACACAGCAACATGAGGGGACAACTCTTCTCTACTTTATTTACAAATCTAATTCCATCTAACTCCAAGAGGTTGGCTACAGAGGTCGCCACCTCTCAACCTGGATGGTGGACATCACCATCAATCATTTCTTCTCTCAGAGGAGAAGTAGGCAAACATTCTGAAAATAGACATTGTTTAGATGAAGCTGCATGAGAAAGTTCTTCACTAAGACAAAAAGACAGAAAGCTCAGGGCAACACAATAATATGTGTTCTGCTACTGTGAAAATCTTTATAGGACTAAACCGTTGTTGAGGAACTGTAAGCCAGCATTGCCATGTAGGATGATAGTGGTACAAATCCTCCTACTTACCCTTTCTTCATACTTGGTTGTTTTATTTCTGTTGACTAACTAATTGGTTTTTAAGAATTGTAAATACTTAAAGAGTACTTATTTGTTTTGAATTAGGAGATATCTTCTTATGCATTCAGTTAGAATGTAAAACATTTTTGCAAAAATCTTCACAATTAATCATTTATCACAAAAACTTTATGTGCTTAATGCCTTTTTTTTTCTTTTTTTTCTTTTTTTTTCTTTTTTTTCTTTTTTGAACATGTGGTTCATTGCTGTTTTGTTTTGTGATCCATCCAGAGAGTCTGGTAAGCTTTCCATTGCTAAAAGAAAGGAAAGCCTTTAAGCCAAGGCTTAAACTGCACATTGCAACAACAGTTCTTACTGAAGACACATTATGGCAAGTTCTAGACTTATAGTATTGTTTTAATTTTGTCTCATCACTTGTTTGGAGACACTTCTCACATAGGGAAATTTCACTGTTCTGGTTCACCATGGATTTGGGACTCATGGGTGTATTTCTGAAGTGGCTATATATTCTTGTTTCCCAGTTGCTACTTGGCTACAATAAAAGAAGAAAAACACCAGTTCTCTAGTGACTTTTCCTTTAAAAAAAAGCAGAGAGCATGGAGGTTCACTATTACCTCATTGAGAAAAGTTGCTTACATACCTAGCTTGTATATTGCTTCTTTGTACAAATCAGTTTTATGAATTTACAATGGACACAGAGAGGTCTACAATGGGGGAAAACACTTCCTCTTCAGGAGTCATGTCGTCAATTTTCATTGCCCAGCACATGCAAAGAGTAAAACAAAAAGAGAAAGCAGTTAGCCAGATTATAAAAAATAAGTTTATGACAAAGATTACATCTCTTTCCTGAACATGTAATACCCACTAGTTTCTTTGCATGGAGGAGAGGAGGTCATGCATTTTGGAAAAGGTTCATACATCAGCACCAGAATCCATTATCACATTTCCATGACTTTTCACATGCATTCTCTTGGGATGAAAAATTATTGCACCATTTAATGCGCTTAGCCTTTTTTGCATTAAAAAGATTATCATATTTTTAGCTGAGAGTTAAACATCCCCAGCTGGATGTCTTGTTACAGATAAGAAATCAAATTTTGGTTTACCTGTGACTGGAATGAATTTCTTCTTAGGCTCTTCAGGCTACTCACTTCTGTACTGACAGTCCTTACATTTGCATCATTCTACTCAAAGGAAAGATATTTAATCTTGCAACTACTTGGAAATTATCTTGAAACATCACTATACACAGAGCTATTTTTTTAATTACAAGTAGCCAAAAGAAGAAACAGTGATGGTGGAGTAGTCTAGAGGTAGAGCATTTGGCTAGACGGTTAGGCACTCAAATGAATTGGCAACTGTAGGCTTCCTCAAGGTCACTGTCTATTCTCCAAGGCTGCCTTTACTCACTTGGAAATAGTAGGGGAAATCAGACTGGAGCTTTAAAGACTGAAAGTAAAGGAGAAGGATCCAGCCCATTCTTAGGGGAGGCTCCATACCTTTAAAAATTCATACTTTCCTTGTACCTTGAAATAGCCTGATTCTGATGGCTTCCGGATTACATTGCATAACCCTATTTTTTTTCAGAACTTTGTACATAGTAGAATGTAAAAATGCTCAAAGGAATGATTTTTCAGCAGGAGTGACTTTTGGTTCTGCACTTATGATAAGTTCTATATTATGTCAAAAGTTCAGACAGTGTAATGAACTGGAGCTCTCAAAACAAATGCACAAAGTTAAAGTTACATTTATATTTCAAGTAATGACCATCTCACTAAAATCTGGATAATGGTCAGGTAATGACTATTTCAAAATACGGCATTGAAAGAGCAGAAATTGAAAAACCCAAAGGTTATATTTACAGATTCTTAAAATTATTTTTTTTAAGTGTTATCATCTTAGAAACACATTTCACAAAGAAGAAGATGCAAAAATAAATTGCTTTATATACAGGGGACTTTTCTGTAGTCTGATTTTTCAACAGTTTCTTGGCCAAAAGAAACCAGAGGCACTAACTTTGTGAATGTCATGAGAACCATTAAGAAGTAGTTCCAATTAATAAAGGTGGTAGGCCAAGATAATATAGAACCTTTCTATCTTGTAGAGGTCCCTGAATAACATTCAAGAATGTGGCACAATTTAAAAGGAGCTAAGGTATTACTGCTTTGCGTAACCAAATCTGTCCCTCCCGACCCTGCATTCAGTGGCAACATCTGTTCTCTTTTGACCCATGATAAAGTAATAATCTCAGGGTGGCCTGTCCTGGATGAAATGATCCCAGTTTTGTAGAAAGGTAATTTTTCTCAAGCAACAACGCTGCACAGTTTAAACATATAGAGCATATAAACCAAAGCTAATTGGGCACATAATGATTCTTGAGTCTTGAGGTTAAGTATTGAAAAACAAGGAGATAAACAAATCCCATAGACCAGACCACGGTGCAAACCGTGTTGTAACTGATGTAATACACTGCTCAGCTTTCCTTCAGAGAGAAACGAGTTTTAGAGAGTGAAGCATAGCAAATAAGGCAATACCCTAACTGAAACAACATTCATTGTATTAATTTGAAAAAAGTGCTGTATCAGAGAAGCCGTTCTAATCTTGTAAGAATTTATTTTAGGACTATTTCAGAGGTAGAAACCACAGAGGTTATTTCTGTCCATAGCTGTATTTCCAGAATCAGATATTCTGAATGCTGGGTCACAGTTTAGTGTGAATAAGTCAAGACCTCACAATTTTGCAGAGGTTTTGTCTGTCAGTAGATGTTTACCTGCAATATTTAGATCTTTATACACTACCCAAACAGTCACAAAAGTCCTATCTATTTTATTAGATTTACTTACTTTTCCAAGATGTTTGCATTTTCCCTGTCTTCTGCTGCAGCTATTATTTTGATTTAAAACTGAAAGCTGTTCTTCAAGTACAGAAAACTTCCTAGTAATATAAATTTAGATTCCTGTTCATTTTATTTAGGAAGTATTACTGGTATGCATTTTTTAAACATTCAGGGATCTAAAACCTGCTCTCAGGGATTAAGACAAGTGATCACAGAAATCTCATTTTGCCTGTCTTTCATCTAGGATTGAATTCTTTTGTTCAGTTTGAAACAGAAAACTTCTTTATGCCATTAATGAATTTTCTTTCAAATAAAACAATACAGTAATTTTCATAAATTCAACTACTAGAATAGTGAATATTCCTTCATAACAATCAAACCCAAGAATTTTGTAGTAGTGAGATAAAATAATAGCTTGAATCATTCCAGGATTAAAATAATGACTTTATTACACACACGCAAGTGATGCTTTTGAAAACCTCACTAACCCTGAAAATTTAAGGAAAGCTGGGAATCCTTTCTAGACCCCTAAGATAGATTTTTGAAGGCTACAGAATGAGTGTTTCATGCTTCAGTAATATAAGACTGCTTGTGTCTGTCGCCTTCCCTTCTCTGCAGAGTATTTATGCAACTTGACACAGGGTGACGTAAGCACTGTATTCTAGAAATGTGGATATGTGTGCTACTACCAAAATGTGAAAAAAACATCCAAACAGCCCTTGCCTTGCAGATGTAAGCAGGCATTTCACATAACATGGCAGGAGATGCTGTCTTTGCTGCAAAGTACAGAAAATAAAAGAAAAATAAATCAGTAAGGTTGTCATCCAAAATAGCATTTGTATGCCTAAAATGCCATAAACCCGTCAAATTTTCTGACTAGAATCTTGCACACAGATGCCCACTTCTTTTAGTGCTTAGAAACTCTGTCATTGTGGCTGAACAGCCTACCTTTTGCGGGGGCAGAATTTCTTCCAAAGTGAATTTCCTTGAATCCAAGCCCAAAAAGAGGCTTGATATAACAAGCATTCAGTAATTTTATCCTCCATTTTGCTGCAGAATGGCTCTTAAAACAGGCAAACAATGAAAGAAAAGGAGTGGTGCCTTCCTTTCCTTTTGCTGCAGCTCCATAATTGGAATACCTCCCAAAAGCAGAGAGAAGGGACACCCCCTGACAGTTGCCAGTCTAAAGGCATAATGATCCTCTCCCTCCAGAGAAACTGCATGTGTCTCTAAAAAATATTTTAAAAACCTACACAAAACTGAAGGCATTTTACATGTCTCATTTGCAACAAAATGGAAAGAGCTGGGAAACAATACGGAGAGCAAGAAAGGGGAATTCTGATTCTGGAGGGTACATGGGGAACATGATTCTGATTCTAACCCCTGCTCCCACAACTACTCGTACTGGGATCAAAAAACAGGAGTAATCCAGCTAGAGATGACTGAAGTTGTTTTTCTCAAAAATAAATCAGAGCTCTACAGAGCTTATCCATTGGTGATGGTCAGTCTTGCAATGTTAGGTTTAATGAGGCCCTTCCTTAAATTATTTGATATCATATACTTTTTTTAACTTATGGATTGTAACTTATGGCAGACACAGTCAAAAATCATGAGAATGAAGGGCTAGAAAGTGACTAAGCCTGATGACATATTTTGAAGCATTCCTAGTCCAATCCTAGCATTTGTTCCAGCTCTTCTTCAAAATCACTGATGCCATCAGATCCTTAAAGCAGCTTCTTCTGGATTTTCAGAATTTTAACAATGAGAAAGAATTTTTGATAAAAACTTTCCAGCCATCTTTCCTTCAAATTAAATAGGTTTTTTTTTCTTTTTCCCACTGACTATGTGGAATAGTTGATCACTAATGTCTAAATAAAACCCTTTAGAATGTCACAATATTCTCCAGTCCCTCCTTTGTCTTTCAGACTTGCAAAATAACAGCTGCAGTTCTTTCAACCTTTTTTTTTTCTGTTTTGCCTGGGTTTCAAAAATTTCTCATAGGTACCAATGATTTTTTTTTTCTATCCAATTTGTTTGCATCTTTTCTCAGGTTCAGTATAGAGCACTGGACATGGTTCTCCAGATAACCTCACTGTCATTGAGTGGGGTTCAGTAATTACTTTCCCTTGTCTGACATAATCTCTTCCTTATAACGACAATTCTGGAATGAGATTAGGTTCCTGGCAACAACATTGTTTCTTAGCCTGTTTTACATGCCTCTGGTATTATAACCCCTGCCTTTATCAGAAGTGCTGTTGTCTACTTATTTCCACCTTTCCATGTTTGTGTTTGATACTTCCCTCCAGAGAACAGAACATCGTGTTCAGGCTCATTTCCATATTCTAGATATCAGAGCACTTCCTCAAACCATAAGCTCAAATGAAAGATTATGGACCCAATGTTTTAGTCTGTTTTCCTTATAATAATTTGGGTGAAGATTACATACATTTCTGTGATTTCATGTATATTCTTGTCATTGTCAAGATCTAATCATATCCCTATTTTCTTACTCCCCTTGCACTTTTCACCCAGCCAGACACATTTTTAATCTCTCAATTTTCTCTATTTTTTCTTAATTCTTATTCTCTTTTACTTGGAAGAAATTGGAGAAAGATTAGTATTTTTTTCTTTCCTAATAGTATAAAGGTCATTTTTGAAAGTATTACAAAATGTACCCGCACTAAGAAAGAAAATAAATATTTGCACCAAAAAGTGAAAGATAATCAAATATGGGCTCAAGCCTGATCAAAAGATCATTTAACTAAAATAAGAGACTTCGTGGGTTAATTCATGTCACAGGACTACTTAATATAATGTAGATATTACCTTGTCATCAGGGAAAATGTGAAGGAGCATATGCTACCTCTCTAGGTCACCAACAAAACTAGCAGACCTGTTGAAAAATGTTTCAAAGGGGAAAGACCACAGATGTTTGTAACAGTGGAGCTTTTCACACAGAGCCAAACCAGCAAATAATTTCTTTTGAAAATGTACATTTTTGATTATTCTTTAGACAATTGTTTTGAAATTAAATAGCACAAAAAAAATCAAGAGTTTCTAATCAGCATGGGAGAATTTATTGCAATACCAAGAAGAAGGGCATCTGGGGGGAAACCAAGAGTGAAATGACATGATTAGAAGAAAGGAGAACGGGCAAATTTAAAAAAAAAAAAAGTATTTAGGAAGACAGATTTCAACATATTGAAAAAAAATTCAAGATTTAAACTTCTCTTCCAAGGAGCAAACCTGTTAAAGAGACTGAATTCTTCAAAGAAACTCTTAATGGTTAATACACAAAGAATTCTACCACAAACAAAAGAAAATAAGTACAGCCAAGAGATTGACATGACTAAGCCATGGGAACTTTGTAGATATCACATGCAAGGAGGATGTATACAGATATGGTGAGAAGCTCAAATTAGACAAGACAAAAACCAAAATTTTAGCATAACAAGAAGAGAGAAAAAATAAGATGCAAACTGGAAAGAAACTGGTAAAGAACATGGAGAATGGAAATCTGTATATTCCTCAGGTTTGCATCCTGAGGAGTTTCCACACCTGGAAGTTTTTCATACCTGTCTTACTCTCCCTTACTGCATTTTTGTGTGCTTTTCCTGTCCTCTAATCCCAACATGAAGAACAGGGGTTTGCATCAGCCTGTCACACATCTAAAAACCTTCAGCATGGTCTCCTTTGATCATGTCTTCTAATGCTTAATTACATTATCTTTTTGCATTTACTCCATGGGATCACAACTTCATTCAGTACAGCAGTTGTTATTCAGAATTTTGTTACAACCTTCTTGTTCAGATTGTGATTTGGATTTTTTTCTTCTTTTTCTTATTAAAGATATATACAAAGGTTTTGCCCAGATCACAAAACTGTTTGTTTTCTTCGATATTTTTCCTTTGAGATGCACTGTATTTGAACATTTTAGAAGCATTAATTAGTTTCTCTCCACAATGCAGTTGTTGTGAGATGGATGCTCTTTTACCTGAACAGTTGGGACCTGAGGCACAGAAAATGAAGTTAGAATTGCTAACAGCATTCATTAATCACTGATCACCAACTTTAGACAAAGAGGAGTGTGATCCTTCAGATTTTGTGCAAGCTGAATATCCAGTTAAGATGTTAAACATTATCCACTTTAGCAGTAATTTCAGACTGAATCATACTCTGTCCTAAGCAGCCACTTGACACAAAACACTGATGATCCCTGGACTGTATGAAAAGATTCCTACATGCAGAAAAATTTTCACCAGCGCTGGAATCTGCTCAACAAATATCTTGCCACATGCTAAGACTTCCCATAATGCAAGTTCATAGTATTTTTGGAAAATGCTAATATAATAATAATGTTAATATTACTAGTATATGTTTTAATAATGCTAATATTACTAGTATATGTCTATTTATAATAAAATATGTTTTAATGTATGTGTATATGTACAATACACTAATAATAATGGTAATTAACAAATAGTGCATAAATTGAACAAAAATTATTATAGCTCCAAAAAACAGATTACAGCTTGAATTTTTTTTTAACTTAAGATACCATGACCAATCTATTTGTTATTAACAACAGAATAAATCCTCAAGCCCCTCATACTTGTCTTTGTATTGTGTCCAGACCAGGTAAGATTGTGTCAGATTTTTCTTTATGTAAAATTTCCATCCTGTTCATATATTACAGTGCCAAGGAATAGAAACAGTGTCTCACTGGAAACAGATTCCTGACTTTCGAGTCAGAAATGTAATTTGCTCTTAGCTATGGAATGACACATTTCTTCCTACCAGTAAATTTTATCAGTCATTCAGATTCACAAAACCAGCTTATCACACATGGTTCACAGCCCAGCCATCTGGGGAGCTGGGCAGTTCCTCTGCCAGCTTGTCTCTCCCAGTGTCCTAAATAGCAAAAGTCAAACCATAATGGATATAGCAAACCCTTCCTAACCTATTCATCCCGGCAGAGGAGGACCCTATTTGGAACTGCACAACGCTGTAGGGCACAGTCTGCAGTCCCCTCTTCTGGCTGGTTATCCCACCTGAGGGCAGATGCTGTGGCTGGAGCCCAGGCCTGTCAGCAGCCCAGGAGTCACAACACAAGACAGGTCAAGAAAAGGGAATCATGGAAGACCTGGACAAAGCTCAAGAAATCAGGGTTTGTCTACAGTAAGCAAAGGTACTGTGCAAAGGCAACAGGCAGGAACAAGCGTTTCTAGGCAGGTCAGGACTCACAGCCAAAATGAAGTGAGTTTTGAAGCAAGGCTTAGAAGGTCATTTCAAGCCAGTTGGTCTCTAGTGAGAGAGGGTTCAACTGTCTTGAACACATTTAGTATTTAATTTAGTACAGGCGCAGCCTGGGTGTGTGTGAGCTGCTATGACCTAAAACTGCAGGAAGCTGTGCTTACATGGGTTTGTTCAATGGCCAGAATAGAGAAGCAATAAAACTGTTCATAATTTTAAATATAAGCTCTTCCTCACTATAAAGAATTAAACCAAAGTAGAGAGTGGCAAAATTGAATGTTTCTGTATTTTTGTGCTGTGGCTGCAGGTAAAGAAACTGGAAAAGAAACAAAATCAGAAATTATCAGATTATCTTGGGTAAGGTAAATTAACTATATCTCCCTTTCTAGATTGATCATATCCATTAAAAAATTTGAAAAATAACTTTTTCAAATCTTGGTTAATTATTCAGTCCTTCCCATGATTCTAATTTAAGCCAGCAGTAACTGGAAATAGCAGAAATCCAGGATGCATTATTTTCAAGTTATGTATCTAAACCATCAAAAACAATGAATATGGAAAGCTTTGCAGGTTTTCTCAGACTGTTTCTATTTCAATCCTTCTTGGCATACTGCTGAAAAATAAAATCTCCTGTCATAACAAAATAAGTGCGCAGATCTACCAACCCCATTTAGATTCTTTTTACAAATGCCAGGGGAAAATTGGACACATTGTCTGGTTTCATCAGCATTGTTCTACGTCAGGTGTTTGCAACCTGTAAATCCTCAAAAAAATTTCAGAGTAGTGGGGAGACCCTCGTAGAGCAAATTTAAGTCCATTCTAACTTGGATTTTGAGGCATTTTCAGATACTCAGACAAAAAACCATTCACCATCACATTTTAAGTTGCAAGTCAGTGTTCAAATCAAAAGAAAAAAATGTCACCTTTCTATTTCACCATTAAAAAAAAAAATGTTCAGGCAAATTACAGCTGCCAAATTACAGCAGTGACTTTTTTTCTCTGTGTGATCTAATCTGTTCACTGCTTCACGATGCTTTTCATGACCAAAAGCTTAAGATGTTCTCACAGTATACTACAGATTTAGATCAAGGAGGAGCCACATGCAGACAAACATGCAGGTGACTCCTGCCCACCACAATACAGTAGAACCTTAGGGTTATCCAGCAGAGCTGGGAAGGAGCCATTAGGATTGACCTTAAGTCCTGTGCTGTTTCAGCTTTATATATCAGAAACTGATTGACATTTCTACAGTGCAATCTGTATAAGACATCACCGTTTCATATTACACCCAGTGCTATAGTCAGTTTTTACATTAAAAATGTGATTTCCCCTGCATTCATCCATCTTTTCTCCAGATAAATTACTGGTTTTTCAATGGTCTATAATTTTCTGCATGCTTTTCTTCACAAAAGAAAACTTACTATGCCTTTCTCTGTTCATATATGGGTCCTTATATATTCCCATCCAAAACCAAGGGAGTTTATTTCACAGACTCACAGAAAAGATTTTGAAAATCTGCCTGATCTTCTCCATCTCCAAGCCTTGGAATTTCATTCAGTTCAGACCATTTCATCCTTTTCAGCCACTTCTGGTCTGTGTCCTCTGGTTCCTCTTTGATTCAGTGAAATACTAGCTCGCCTCCAAGTATGTGTATTCCTAGCATCCCTGGGCCAACAGTTGTCTGCATGGTCATGCCCTCCATCAACCCAGCCCCACTCTGTGTCACCCCTCAGCCAGACATGGCTGATCCTGCACCTTTTCCCCACCTGTTTCTTTCTGCCCCTTGTGTCTTTATACTGACATCATCTTCCACAACCAGATGTACTGTGTTCACCTCCTACAGGATCCACCCACACGTTACAAAGCTCCAAAGTTCTTTATATATACAACCCAAAATTTAAGAAAAAAGTACATGGCACATTTACTGCAATATAAGTGTGAGCACAAGTCATTTTTCCAGCATCCAGACAATAATGTATATGCGGATGCTGTATCCAGGAGTCCTTGCAATGACATTGGGAAGAAGGAACTCCAACTGCCAAGTCGTTCTTCCATCTTCTGTGCTCCTCTTATATTGGTGACCATTGGCTTTAGGTAAACTTTTTGTATCTGTTAGGAAATGTCCATTTCTCCATCCCCACCTCCATTAGGGTTTGCTCACTGCCCTTTGTCTCCCATTCCTGGTGGGAAGCTGCAGGTAGATGTGTGCTGAGGTCTTACTGACCATCAACACACATTAATCTCAGAACCCTTCTGACTTCCCCTCAGTGCTTCCACACCCAGACATTCCCAGGTTTAGGATTTCTATAATACTTACTCTGTATGACATCATCTACACCAGAATGTTTTAGTGCTATAAGTTGCATGACATATTCAGAAGAAGGCTGGAAGTTCAATAATGGTTACTTTTTCAGAAAAGGGTGCCTAGAATGATTTTTGGGCATGTAAGGCAGTTTGAGCTTGTACCCAAAGACTGCATTATTTGGAACTCTGTTCTGTGAGTTGGATATGCCTATTGCACCAGTGCAAAAGCCCACTATGGGTAGTGGGGGACCACAGGAATACAGACTGAGTTTTTCCACTTGCTACGCTCAAGAGTCATTTATATACCTCAGAGTCTGTGTAAAATCCCATGAAGGGAAATGCATTACTTTTAAACAAATTGAGTGTGAGAAAATTTCCAGCAATAATCATTTTTACTTTAGTACTTCCTATAAAACATTCTCAAGCAATTCTTTCCACAGAAGATCACACACATCAACAAAAACCAAACAAACAACCCTGAAACTAAGACAAACAAACAAAAAAGCCCACTGATAGAAAACTGCTGTACATATAGGTTTCCTATGTTCTCACAACATTCAACCTAATATATAGAAATTGTGAGCAGAATAGGAAGTAATACTATGTATTAACCATACAAAATCTAGAAACAAATGTTAACAGGCAATTGATGACTCACCTGATATTTTTGTTACTTGTTCCAGAGCCCATGCATTTCCCTGCTCTCCAAACTCAGTGTCTGAGTATCAAGCCACCTGATACTGCCTAAACACTACCATGGACTGCCTTCCCCTGAGTAGCTCCTGCCCTAACCCCAAACTGTCACTTCCAAGTACTAGCAATAGTACTGCTATAAATTTGAAGTGTACTTTATTGGGCATTACTTCACCCATATTGCTCATCTCAGACCCTGCTTTTAGAAGAAAAGGCCACAGACAACAACGTGCTCCTTAAGCAGCCCACAGATGATATCACAGATGATATTTCATCTCCAGCACTTAAGAAACCAATGACTTCCCTGTCGCAGAGTAGTTAAAGATCAGGCTTCTTATAACTCCAAACTATCATGGCTGCACACAGCATCAACACAGAAAACATATTATTTAAAAAGAAATTGAGAGTCTAGACACTTTCCTGCATGTCTTTTCAGCTGGAGATATATACAGTATATAAAACAGTATGTCAGTGATGTTTACTTACCTATTCTATTCTATTCTATTCTATTCCTTTCATTTTATTTTTTCTGTGCACTTTTAAGACATGTTCTTCCTTCCAGCTACAAAAAATTATTTTTCTCTTTTGCTTTGTTATTTCAGTTTGTCCAGTATTCAAGGCAGTTTGACTGCAGCTTGTTCATCACCATGAGAACAATTATATTGACAGAGAAGTGCCTCTGACAAAAAAGTATCAATGCCTCTGAAAGTATAGCACTAAGTGCATTGCTATATACCTCAGGCTTCTTTGGGGCCAATAATAATAATAATAATGACAGAGAGATGTGGGGTACTCCCATGATGAGAACTCTGGGCTCTAAGAGCAGCTCATTTGTTCAGCTGCTTTTCCATTCTCTCTGCTTTGTCATTCCAAAACAGTAGCCCAGCAGTGAGCTGCCATGGCAATACACAACATTTTCTGGAAGTAAGTGAAAGATAATGCTATATCCCTGAAGGAAAAAAAAAAGGCTTAATCTAAACATGTCAGCAGCTCCATGCATGGCCAGAGGGCTGCCTGCATTCATCCCTCAACATGAATTCTGTCTAGAGAACTGGTGATAGGAGTGGCTCTTAGCATCATATTTCAGAAATTCATGGTCAGTTTCGGGCTCAAAAGTGGCCTGGTTTCATACTTTTACAAACAAACAAACAAGAAAGAATTCTGAAGATTTTTTTTTTTTTTAAAAAAAGGCATAAAAACCACATAGTGGGATCCCTAGAAATTCCTATCTGAAACAGGTATTTTGCTAATATAATGCTTCATATATAAACTGAATTGACCTACAACAAATTTGTACAATTTCATTGAAATTTATCCTATATAATAGAGAGATTATAATATAAACCAGAAAAAGATAGCTAATTGATGTCATATTTATATCATTAATACTTTTTTTTACAGTAAAGTTCTAAATTTGTATGGCTTTTAACATAACAGCATAACTACACTCCTTCCAAACATGACATTTCATAGCTGCATATGCATATTTTAAAATATTTTTTATTTTTAATCTGTATGCAGTTGCACTTATGTATGATGCACTTGAGGTGGGTGCAGTGGAAGACATTTTACCCAAAAGGATTTGTGTCAGTTAATCTCATATATTTAATGACAACAGATCTTCTGCTGGAGAAGTTATGTCTTCAGATTACAGATAACCTATTCCATTGAAGTGGCTGTGATTAAGGATTTGCACAGTGTCACAGCAGTGGCAGCCAACAATATGTTCCAGTTCAGCTATGCAGAATCAAAAGCCTGTGCACACTGGAAGAAACAGTCCTTCAATCCTCTTATGAATAAATAACTTACATTATGTGCAGCTGATCATATATCACCTTGCAAGAGCAAAACATCTGTAATGTTCACTTTTTATACACTGTTCACATGGAGTTTCCATTTGCTTGGTTAAGTTCATGCTCTTTTTCAGCCATTTCATAACATTGCAGCCAATACAAATGAAGACTTTTTTGTTTCTGCATAAAACAGGGCTGCAGAGCAAGATTACATCTGCCAGAAACGGTGTGTGTTTGCCTCCATGCAATGCACTGACAAACAAAACCCACCCTGATGGTGTCACAAGTCTGTACAGGTGTGAGGGGGTGCTGCTTTCATGCAGCACTCTGATTTAGCTCACTGCTAGGAAAAAAAGCCACAAACCAAAGAACCAGGCAGTGGAAGGGTAACCATTCATCTGCAAACACAGAGAAACACACACCATTCCAGCTGGGAACAACATAAGTGGAATTTCTCCATGTGGCCATGCTGCCTCCCATGGCTGTTCTGGGGCTTGATTCCACCTTCCCTACTCGTATCCCACTGATGGAAACAGAGATGAGGAAGAGCCTGAAGGGAAGATTTTACTCTTTGTGGACATAGGTGAACATGTCATCTTTATATCCTGTGTATAAAATTATCATGAAGCCTGAGTAGTTGTGTTACGTGTGCACGAACAATAAAGGATATTTGTATGGACCTGAAGATGAGCACTTTTAAAGAAAGGTGTTGCTATGAAGAGAATCCTACTTAAGACATTGAATATTTTAATAATATCATTCTTAGGGAGAAAATTATTATAGAGTTGACATTACTATGTGGACAACCAGAAAAGTGTTTCAGGGATGAAAAATTCTCTTGTATTATTTAATGAGGCAATAAAAGTGACAGCATCAAACATCACCCTTTTTGCTGTGCATTTCTGGATGAGCTTTGTCAGAACAAATGATCGGAAAGCTATAACAATTTAGCACTGCTGTCCTGGGGTGCCCTAAACTATGACAACTGGAAAGAAAAAAAGTACAGTGGATCTACTCACATTATGTTGCTTGCAATGAAATGGCAGCAACTACAAGAAGGAAAATTTAGGAGCAGTTAGGATACATCCAACATAGATATAATTGCAGAATTTTCCCTTTTACCTCTAAACTCAAGTGAGCATCAAAGATGCTCAGCACCCTGCAGGAGCAAATCCTTTCCTTCCTCTGCTTGCCATGCCTTGTAGATATTCTCTACTGCCTCTATGGCTTCTCCCTGCTACCCCTTACTCCTGAAGTGCTCTATTTAGGTACTCCAGCGCATGTCACAGGCAGCTCTGCTCACACCTTACCTGGTGGGTTTCTTTTCAACCCATGTACATGTCACATTTTCTGTTAGTTTTGTCTAAACACAGAAGAGCTCCCAGTTTAAGCACTTACATATACCCTTTCCTGCAATCCCCCTCAGCTGCTGGAGCAAAATCACAGCTGTACTGCTCGAGACAGAGTGCTCCAAACACTCACTGCTGGCTGTACTATTTATACCAAAGACCAAGCTATAAGCACATCTCCAGGAGAAGCATGTGCAGGATGATTTCCCTGCTCTGTGCCAATCTTTATCAGCCAGTTTACACAAGATGATTAGCTATCCCACACTGCACAATGGACAGGCCTACTTTCACCCTAGCTTTTGGGTTATGTGTCAAGATACATATAATGTTACTTTTTGGGTCTGAATAAAAATTATGGAAAGAAATCTAGATTTCCATGGATTAATCCAGTACATTTTTGTCAACCTTCACATTAACAGAAAAATTCATTAAAATGTGCAATGACATAAAGTTCATAGTGTCAAGAATCATGCAGGCAGAAACCATTTACCCCAGATCTTCCACCTTACATAAGGACAGCAAAGTCCCTTAAAACAATTTGCAGAAGGATTATTTTATGTCTTGAGTAGGTCCATCTACATGTCCTCCAAACTAGTAGAGCAGAAGCAATCCCTGTGGCAGTGGAAACAGTGGAGTGAGTGGTGAAATGAGTGCAGGCTTGGCAGTTGGCAGCAGGGAAGTCCTGAGCTGTAACTAATCCAACAGAAGCAACTGATTTATTATGTGGCCTTAGGCAAAGACCTTCATTCCTCTGCTTTCATTTAGCCATCTGTAAAGTGAGAACAGCAACATGCACTTTGCAGGGATGCTGTGGCCACAGGCTGCAGTTGTGTCAGTGACTCCCAGCCATGCTTTCCAAGGAAACTTTAGCCCACCCATGCAGAAAGCAAAGCCAGTTCGTTCCCATGGCACAGGCTCAGCAGAACAAAACCAGAATTGTGTGGAGGAAGTCACCAAATTAGAAAGTAGAGAGTAGAGTCTGAAAAACAGAGGCTGAAAAGACACTGCATTCAAAAAGGCATTTCAAAAAGGGATTTACTGGGAGCCTCTAGTGTATCATAAATATTTCTATCTCTGTATAAAAGTTTTGGCAAAGTCCATGAGGTGAATATTTTACCCAAGGTAGAACACAAAAGTCATTTGATGTGACTGTGATTCTGACAAAAGTCAAAAGGAAACTTTTTATGCAGACATTTGAGCCAACATAATCAAATCTGTAAACAATATCCATTTTCTGTGTGTGATGTTTCTCTTCTGACTGGTTCTCATATAAGCAAAGAGCTTTCATTTTTTACAGAGTACTGCAAAATGCAATGGGTATTATCAAGAAAAGAAAAAAACAATTGACGCGGTCTATCGAAGCTTGTCATGTTTTAACTGAGTCTCAACCACAGTAAACAGCAAAATGTGCCAAAGACAGCAGCTGAAGGAAGATGCACTTACAATATAATATTCAGGCTTCTCCATGATAAAGCACCCACTTGAGCAGTGAAGGGTGTACATGATCATTGCTTGGAGCATGTGGCTGCCAAGGTGGTGTTCCCAGAGCCACAGAATTGGGCAATAATTAGACATGTCTGTCCCATTCTCCGTCCTATGCAACAGGACCCCTGTGATATGTCTTCTGACTGCCATTCTCTGACAAGACAATTCTCTCATTAGTTTAGTTAAACACCTTTCTGTGACAAAAAGTAAATCTGAAACAGCAGCATCAGTATGTTACACCCCAGTCTTGTTACAAAGCCAGCTACAAGTATCACAGACCTAAGAGCAAAGTGCACAGCCTGAAAATTGCCATCTATTTTGGCCATTTCCTTGTCCTTAGTGGTTTGATCTTACAAATTAAAAACCAACAGGCCTCCTATTTTTCTTCTGGTTGTTGGAGGCAGTGCTAAAATCGTTGGGGTAAATTATTCCAAATAGCTAGTCCACTGTTTATACAGCCTCAACATTCATTCAAGGAAGGAAGGAAGAAAGGTTTTCAGAAAAATGTTTTACATGTAACTGTACAATTATTTGCATGTCATTTTACTGAGACTGCTCTTTGGTGCAATTCAATTTTTTGTCCTTTTTGGAAGCCTCTTTACAGGCTACTTGAATCCTTTTCAATGGCTTATGAATGATCTTCTGCACTTACCTGTCGGACAGTGTCACAACTCAAGTGATTCCCATACAGTTACAATAATTACACCTATTAATCTGCCAATACCCCTACAGCTCGCTTTCCTGCCTTCAGTGTCATTCATCCTATCTATTTACAGAGTCATCACCTCTTTTTCCCATAGCTGAGTCACCAGCTCAAACACAGTGACACTTCAGGTCTCTTTGAACTCATCTTCTGACATCCACTCTGTATCTGTCATATGAATTTGGAAAGGAGAGCTGTTGTGACTTTCTTGGGGTAGATTTATAGAAAACCCTCTCTTCTTTCAACTAGCATTGATTCATCGGGAAAGCAAGGTGGAAGGCATGCTACTCACATGCCTGGCTAGGTCATTTACATGGAAAAAGCCTTTTCAGGAATCTACGAAATTAAAATTACTTTTTTGCAGCAGTGAGTGGCACAGCAAGTGTGCCAAATCACACAGCTATCAGACTGGCATTGCAGTTGCCTAACAACATTAGAAGACAATTACCATACAAAGCAGGGAAATACCATCTGACAGCATGAAGGTTTAACCACAGACAAAACTATCCATGTTACAACCAATCACCCTGCATCACATGCTGTGATGTTTGTGTACACACACCCCTGTCTAAGTTAAATAGCCCTTCTGCTATAATTTTGTCTGCAGTGGGAACTCCATGTTAGATTGTGACAGGAATAAGAGAGACTGCTGGGGGGAGAGCAAGTATTTTCACTCTTTTTTACTCGATGCATAAAGTGTAGTTTTTACTACTTTGGTTCAATAATTTATAGTAATTGTATGCAGTGACTTCAAGATCCATTTGCAGGATGTTGGGCCTGAGATCATTCCCTTTCACTTGCACAGTAAATTCTCCTTAGAGTCCTCAGTGCTGCCTCTTTCATCCCTACACAGAAGGCTAAGGATAAGCCAGCTGGTCACCAGGACATCAGGGGGACCCAGAGAGTTTTGGGAGTATCACAGAGGATAAGAATGAATCATCAGAGGTCTTTGTGCACAACCATTAGAAACCCAGCAGGCTCAAAGCACAGCAAGAGCTCCTTCATCTGCCACTGGGGTCTGAGGCAAGCCACTGCAGCACATGAAGCTCTCCTAAAAGGTTAAGCAATTTATTTTTCATGTCCATGAAAGTACACGGGCCTTGAGAATAGTTTACATCTCTCTTATCAGTTCAAGCCTGCTACACATTAAAGTATGTAACACATAGCTAAAGCCATTTTCAGACTGGCTTACAGCTCTCTGCCTGCTTTTCCAATTCCAAAACATTTACCATCTTTGAAAAATGTGTAGAAGATGTGTTTGACATATATTAAAAAATAGCTGAAGGGATAAAGGAGTGGCTGTGCAGGGATTTCTCATTATAGTTCCTACTATAAAAAACCTGGAGAACTAGATTAAGTTATTGAGCAATTGTTTCAAAACCAAGATGCAAAAGGAAGTGAAGAAACTAGTGCTTTAATTATAACTGCAGGTAGTAGCAGCTACTGCGAGTGCATTAATCAAAATCCCTGGTACAGCAACAACTGATGCCTTCATTTTGTCACAAGGACACACTCAATAGCAACGTGCTGCTGTACCAGCATGAACACTGAGAGATAGATGCAGTGGTTCAGGAAGCTGTTGATCCTTCCAAGATTCCAGAGGAAAGAGGTTCGCTGCTGTAGTATATTCATGATAAATTATGACACCTGTGTTGACCCATGGAAGACCAGTGGGATTCTACTCATTCTTCCTCCCTTGTCCCTTTGCCCCCAAATGATGGATACAAGAGAAATATTTCCCCGTTTATCCCAGCCTGACCAATCAATTTCTTAAACAAAAGGCAGGTGGGCCACAGTCACAAGATCCAGAAGTTTCCAACGCCTGAGTTGTCTAATGCTGTTCCAAAAGAAGCGTCTTGCAACTGAGGTATGATGCTGATCAAATATTACCATCATTCCTCCTGGAAGTGGATCAATTTATCACAATATTGTTGGCTTTTATTCCATAAATTCCAGATACAAAGTGAAAAATATCATGGTGCTAAATATTTTGCTGTAATACATTAATATACTTAGTGATTTACTGCTATGTATAAAAAGTTTTTAAGGGAAAACTGGTATTTTTCTAATATTGTGATATTCCTGGCAGTTGATTGAAATACAAAATTAAACAAAAGAACTTCCTTTAATTTCACAGACTGGGAGTGTTTCACAAAACTTTTAAAGATCAATTATGTCCCATCACTGCAGAAATTGGGCTGAACTAAGTGATTTATGCCTAAATAGCCTTATACAGTCAACTACTATAGAATGAGCAACTGATCTGTACATGCAAAGTACTGTTATTTTTGTACATATTTAACCATTACATTTACCATTAATCTTTCTGATGCTTCATATTTTCTGTCATGCAGGCGTCTTGTTGTACATGAAGCTCTGTTGATTTCCATAAAACATGTGTAGTTGAAGAAAACAGAAATTGGAATTCAAGAGCAACTGTTTTTGGATGGGCCTGTACAATATCCCAAACACTAAATGGAAACAGCAAATTAATGCTCTTCAAAGTCATCCTAAAAAATTTTTGTTTCCTGTGGAAAATAGAGGAAGGGTTGTCCTTCCAGTTGAATTGCTGGGTGTGGCTTTTGAAGAAATGACATTGCAATAAGTTGTTGGGCCTTTCAGATTAAACTGATGGCTTGCCTAAAAACTGAAGGCAGTCTTCCTCATCTGGAGCAGGGCTAGTGATATTCAAGCAAGACTTTGAAAACTCATTCTCCAACTCAGAGAGGCTGGAAATATTAAATAGCTGATATATGGCAACAGAGCTTGTGTGTTCTGGTCAAAGCTGAGGAAAATTCTGTGTGCCTTATTTTTAGTCCTACAGTCCTAGCAGTCAGTCATTTTATCACTGGGTACATCTCAATGCTGGTGTGACACAGCAGCAGTACTGTGGGCAGTACCCACAGCTAATGGAGAGTGGGAAGGAGCAGGGAGCCCTTCTGTATCTGTCTTTTCCCTCCTGCTGCAGGGAAACTGCTAAGCTCCCTGCAAAGATAAGCTCAGGAGAAGAGATGAGGGGCAGGCTATGTCCCACTGGGTGGCACAGCAGAGCTCTATCCCAGTAAAACAAAAGACTGATTGTTATCTACTCAGAGAAGCCAAAAATGATCATAGCAGGATGCTGGTATTCACTGGAACTTTTGTGAATCTGAGAAATGTTCAGAATCCAACCTGAGAGCTTCAGAACTATTTTTGGGCTAGCTTATAAAATATACCTGCGCAGCAGTGAAAATGTAGATTCATTAACAATTTCATTCCACATTTTTAACTGAAGAATTAGATTCATATTCATGGTGGATTGCTAGTCCGGTAGAAATTCCATTTTATTTTGCTTTTGAAGAGTCCTGAAAGTCTAAACTCAAAACAGTACACAGTGCAAATATTAAAGCAACAAAGAAATTCTATGACAGAGAAAAAATCAGCAATATCTCTTTGGGCAATATCTAACAGAGCAAAGAATTAACATTCAGAAATCCTTTGTGTAGTCTTAGGTCTTTGATCATCCAGTGGAGTAAATGAGTCAAAGTGCATCTTTAAAACACACCTGCAAAGATTGAAGCACACTGGCGCGATACAAAGCTTATCACACATCTAAATCTATTATCTACAAGGAGCAATTACAGCACTGTCATACCCAACAAAATCTCCCTTGAAAACCAGGAAAGAACAGGGGTTTCTGCCAGCTTTAAGATGAGCATCTGGCAAATAGGTTTCTCTTTGGGCCTGATGTATTGTTATTTATCCAACAGCAGTATGGCCGAGTCCCTGAGCACTGTGGTCCCTCTAGACCCCACAGGAGGCTTTGTGCCATGACAGCGGATGTGGGACCACTCTGTGCTCAGTCTGACTCAGCTCCCCTCCCTTTCATAACCATGCTCCATGTAGGGAGAGCAGAATGTCACTATCTCAGTGTGTTACAAGAGGTTATAACCAAAACTGAAACAGAAAAAACGGTACAGGCTTAAGGGCCCTGTATCCAGCAGTCATCAGTCCTCAGGAGTATAATGAGGGACCAGAAAAGGAATTCATCAGAAAAATGAGCGACCAGGAAAGGAATTCACCAGAAAACTCTCATCTTAGAACACAGCCTTTTATCAGAGGTACTTCCTCTGCTATGTCCTTGCCCTCTCTGAGCACAAGGTGCTTACAGAATTTCATGTTTTATTGATCATCCCATATTTAAATTCAGCTAATGGATGGTACCAATTGTTCAACCAGTTGGTCGAGGAAAGATTTTAAGTCATGCTGAAACACAAATGACTCACAAACCCATACTTTGCAGATTTTATGCAAGAGTTAGAGCATCACAGTTTACACTTCAAACTCAGAAAATATTTTGAAAAACAAAGAATAATGGTCTGATTCCACAGCACCCGACAACCTGCAACATTTTACATATGTACAACATATAATGCAGCCAAACAAAAGGAGTGTTTTTCATCCATTTCCCAATGACATCAGTGAGGTACCTGAGCAGGCAGACCATTTAGGAACGCATACAACTTTCAACACACAAGTGATGTAATGTTACTCTCACCTTCCCAGCAGATTAGATAAAGCTCCTGCTTTAGTAGATTTAGCCATAAATAATGACTTCTATAGAAGACAAAGGAAAATGCAGTATAATCTATTAGATAAGATCTATTAGACCAAGAGGTTTCCCACCCCTCAGCAGATGCAAGGGAGTTAGGTGGCCAGTGCTATCCCCTGACAAGTCACATACAAACACAGGTCTGAGGGCACACATGTCAGGAAAGAGTAGTAACCCTCTTATTTTCTGAAAAGGCTGAAGTAGGATCATGTGTGAGATGGCCAGTAACACCCCGTGGTAAAGAAAGGTGAAGTCTTCATGATTTTTGTATTACTTGTGTTACTACATAGTACCAAGACAGGCAGCTTTTTTTGTCCCTATTTCTCTACTATGCTGATCTTCTTCCTGAATCATCCCTTGCACAATTTTTTTGGGTTTTGTCTGTCTTTGTGAAGCAGAAGAGCACCAACATCTCCTCTAACTTAGGAAGAACTGTAAAACCCTGATTTGAAAGGACCTCTGGGTCTACTGCCTGGATGCTTCAGGCAGCAAATGATTCACATGGTAATCAGTTATGGTCTTCTGTGGCTGGAGGGAGCAGCAAGGGAATGCCACTCTTACTGGCTGGTACCACAGCTGCTGAAGCACCTTTTTACAGCTTTTAAACATCAGGTCTCTCTTCTGTAGTAGCAGTGGTGCATAAACAGCACATGCTCTGCCTTAGCTTTCGACCTTCCAGCTGCAGAGAACAACTTAGCCTGACATCTGGGGAGGTTACTCTAAAAGTGTATATACACCACTGCAGCACAGAATGATGACATACACACATATAACCATACCTTCAGTCACGTGTTATATAAGCATGTTTGCATGATGTATCCCAATACCTCTCAATCCTATGGAATCATCCATTTGTACAAACCAGTATCCAATACTATAAACAGAAATAATTTTTGTATTAGTTATAGCTTTTTGTTTTAAAATTATACATGAGCAGTTTTTACAAAATTATTCCATTATGCACTGGATCCACAAGCATATACCTAAAAGATGCTGTTCATATCAACTTACACAATGTATCTATAAATAAAGATGGTATAGATTTAGATTATATAAATAGATATAGATTCACATTCTCTGAAGTATGAAATTACTGTATGAAAAAGGAACATAACAGCTTATCTCCAATGAAATTAGAGCCAAGGCCCTTAAGCACATCACTGCACTGCCCACATGAAGAGCATTAGTGGTGGGGAGATGGGGAATAAGACTGTAGTATGATCTCATGCTTGCATGCAAGACAAGTTTACAAGGCTATGAAGAAGGCAAGGTTATACTTTCTTCTCCAGCTGCCAGTGAAGACTGAGCTCATATACTGTATCCCAGGAAATATCTCACAGGGACAAGATACCACTAAGCTGTTGGTGGCTCCCATCTTGCTCCTCAGCAAAGTCTCCCCTCAAATTGAAGATCTGGCACTGTTTTGATGATAACAATATTTCAAAAGCAGCAGTACCACGCAAGTGATTCTACTTTCCTCCTTCTTTGTAACCTTACATACCACACGCTCATACACAAAGCAAATAATCTACCCCTATGTATTGTGAATGTATTTCTGTAAGGCGTGTGTAGATACACACCAACACGGAGTGGTTGTCTAGGAGCTCAGGACAAACGGGTGTTAAGGCAAGTAAGTACATACACACTCTTACATGTGCAGATTATCCAGGACTCTGCTACTTATAAGCAGAACAAGTGCAGATGAATGGAGAAAACTGCATAAAGCTGTGTTTGTCACCTATTTTATTTCTTTATAACATTTATAGAGGATTTTGCAAAGCTAATTCTCGGTCGTTACTTGCCATTTTGAAAACATGTTTAACATCTGCTGCATCAGGTAAATGTGTAGCTATTTACCCTTCTGTAGAGATGGTGCTGATTACATAAAGGAGCAGGTGTATTTCTTGGGTAATGCAGCTGAAACAGAAATATTTTGTCCCAGGGGAAACCAGCGAGGATATATGAAATGTGCTGAGGATACAGGATGCAGTGCTTACTAGGAAAGTCTCAACCAATTCCCTTGCAAGGTGTGCAACCTCCGTACATCAGGAGCATCACCAAGTGGTACCTGAATGTGCTGTAATGAAATTATTGTACCAACAATTGCAGACTGTGCTTTCAATGGAGAGGCCAACAGCATTTTCTTTAGCATCAAGAGAGACTAATTAGACCCTTTTTTTCTCTCGCTGTCTTAAACAAACACAAAAACTTTGCATAGAACAACCCCTTATACGCCCTTCTTTCCTTTAGCAGGCATAGATATCCTAACTCCATGAACCATCTGTGCAACTTTGTTACTGTAACGATCATGAATCATGTCAAAATCTACCTCTCTGCTCCTGGGCCAGTACCATCATCTGCTGTAGGTGCTCTTTGCCCTGTTCAATCTCAAACTGCAGCCCACACCTAACACTCTCTGCCTTGATGTTCTTGGCTGATTGGCATTCAGGTCCCAGGCCACACTCACAGCTACCACTGCATCTTCCTTCATTTCAGCTTAGCTTAGCTGTCCTTTCATCCAGACAAAATATAGCACCTTCAAGCCATATCACACATAGGCAGTCTGTCTTTAGATGAAGTTACCTCACAGTATTTACTACATAATTTGGTAGCTTACTCCTTAATGGGCTCTACTCTGGCTGCAGGCAGATCTAGTCAAAGTACGTTAATTAGCAAGCAGTCAGACCTATGAAATATTGGCTTTGTAATTATCCATCGAAAATTTTCATCTTACTGAACCACTTTTTAGCCCATCTAAATTGCTTCCCATCAGCCCAGCGGGGTTGCTTGAGAGGTAGGGACTGGTACAGTACAAAGAGGGTGAACCTCACTAATGAAACTCTCCCTGAGAGTGATATGCAAATGAGATTTGTTTCATCCTTTATAGTCAGCAACTCTAAATGCTTGTATGGCTACCCCACTCATTAGAGCAAAGACGTCATGCTGGATAAATACATTGCTCTCTATCCCTGTTGCTTCATTTCCCAGTAAAATTCACACTCTGGAAGAACTGAGCAGTCAATGTTATTCACTGAGCAATGCAGCACGGAGGAACAGGGCTTTTGCAGAGAATATAGAGTCATGCCGCAGCCTTCTCACTTCTGAAAGCCAAAGTAGTTTCCAGATGTTGTGCTTGCAAATTCTGCTCACAATCTGGAAATTCTTGAAAGGGTTTTAGCTCAGAATTCCACAGAAAGGGCAATGAAATACTGCCCTGCTGGCACAGTTCAGAGTTAGGTACTACTCTGACTTAATAAATTGTAAGGGACCACAATCTCCTGCCTGATGGAGAACTTCCTTGGTGGGTTTTTAACAGCTCTTTGATATGAGGCTTCACAGTGTGGTGCAAAGATTGACTGAAAGACACAATGATGTTACTGAAGTTTGAATGCTGTTTGCTACTGAATTGTACTACCTCCAGTTGTCTCCTGTATCACTTAATTTGATCTTTCTTGCTCCTCCTCCTTGACACTTCTAATCACATAGCACACTTTTGTAAAGGCCAGGGGTGTGGAGAGGGATGCAGGACATGGGATTGTTTTCAGCTTTTTGCAGATCCAGTGGCCCACCACAGTATTTCTCTCTTTTGCAGTGGTGCTTTCCTGGAGTTTTCTTCCATTTTTCCCTCACATTTGTACAAGTACATTCAGAGATGAGAATTCAGAAAAAAATATATAAAGCACAGACCTTGCAGGAGGTGAGTTTGTCATTATTCTCTTTAATGGCATTGATTTCCTTTTCATTTTCACTGCTGGAGAGAAAGGAAGAACTGTAAATAAGAGAATAATGCTACTGTCACTCTGACATACTGTAATGAACAGCACAATACACCTTGAATAAAAAATGCAGGAAAGCAGTTCTGCAAAACTACCATTTTCAGGGTCATAGGTGATATATTTATGGAGTTTTAATTTTTGCCTGAATTTTCATGTAATGTAACCATACAAATGTAGAACCAGAAGATGCCCAGGGGGCCCTGTAGGATTAATGTGACACAGACATTTAACGGCCCTCTCTGAGGACAGGGGAGTTTGGCATCTCCTACACCTCTCGTGGCATGCAAGGACTGAGGTTCAGGTGCAGAAAGCCCAGTTTGCCGAAGTGTAGGATGAGCTGCACCTACCCAGCATGTTCCTTCTGTCCCTACAGCAGTCCTGGACCCATCTGGTAAGGGCAAGCTGGGAGGACTTTGGCCCAGAACAGACCACTACTGCACCAAAATGAGCCACCCCCTAATCAATGAACTTTTGGGCAAGCCAAATGCAGACTGCAGGCTGAAAACTTCTGATCTACCCTGTCCCTCCTTGTACCACACACGGTCCCCTGTCCCTGGACCCCTACACATCCAATTTGCTTGCATGAGCTCAACAAAAGACACTCTGTGACTATGCATGTTGCATTTACCCTAGAGAGAAACCTTTTCCTGGTATCAAAACTAAATATTCTCCTAATGTAAATTAGATTAATTTATTCCAGTCTCTCAGCAGAAAGTACACCATGGCATAAATTACTCATTCCAAAGAGATCCTGTTCCATGCTCCTGTCATACTCCAAGATAAAGCCTGACCCTAAGGAAACTGAGGAATATTTTTGACATAGGGCTGTCACAACGTAATCCAGCAAGAGGGTTAGGATAGAAAGCTTTGCCATTTCTTAATGAGAAACACCTCCTTTGGGGTGATGCTGAGCTACAGAAGAGTAACTCGCAGCATGGTAGGATTAGAGACAACCTGACAAGATGACTTGAAAAACTTGATCTGGTGGTGAACTGTGCCAAGAAAAAGTAAGCCTGTTTTAATTGATTTCCTGAAATAATTGTTTAGAGATATATGAGTTCATCAGTGAGTCAGACACAAAAGGAATGAAGATATTTGCCCTTACTCAACTAAATCCTATAAAAATAAAAAAAAAAAATCTCTATTACAATGGGAGAAATGGGGCTGGGGGCGGGGCGGGGGAATAGCCACCAGGTTAAGCTAATTAATAATATTTTTAAAAATTTAAACCTTTTCAAAAAGAAAAAAAAAAGCAGCCAAAAAACCCCAAACCCTCAAATTTATTTCTTTGTATTGAAATAGAAGCCCAAAGGATATTGTGAATTCTTCTAGATTTCAGCAGATAATCAATCACAGTGATTTTGTCCCTCTCCTATTTAGCAATCAAATGCTCACATTTTACTTGATCCTGGATGCAGTTCTTTAATCTTTCTTACAGAGAAAATTTTACTGAAACAGATTGTTGTACAGCCAGGTCTTTGGTATTTCCATTGCTGTATTTATCTTTTCATAGATTTCTGAATGAAAATAATCAGAGCATCAGCTTCTTTCCATCTGCACAGAAACCGGAAAGGTTATGAGTTCCCCTGCTCAAGACTGCCATAGAGTCCAGTATTTTAAATGAGGCCATTTGAAAGAGAACCAAACCTCTGAAAATGCCATAAACTTCCTTGAAGAGTACGAATTCTTCTACAAGTTAAACTTACTTGCCAGGCTGAATTTACAGTTAACTTTAGTATAGACTTGGAACAGAGAGAGGGAGTAAATGTCATGATGCCATGCTGAGAAAGGCCTTTATGTGAAAGAAAAAAATACATATGTGAAATTCTGAAGTACTTGAAAAGCAGTGAATCTGAGCGTTGGAGTCCAGAGAGGGAATTTATGTGACACACAGATTTATCTGCCCTTATGAGGTCAAGTCTTTTATACTGGTGGCTTAACAGTAGGAGCTTAGTTTTTGTGCTCACAGGAGTTTTATGACATTGCCTTTCTGAATATCTCTTTGCCTATCAAGCACTCACAGACAGGAGTAAAGATCAATGTATTCTTAACTTACTTACATGGTACATTTGTTACAGATTATGCCATTTTGAATACAGACAGGAAGCCTCAGAGCAGGACTGTGAAACAGACCTTCAGCCAAAAGATGAGTTCTGCCCATAGGAAAAGATTCACAAGGAAACTTAAATGAAGAATTGTACATCAGACAATAAAAACACAGAAGGAAAACCACAGGGAGAAACAAGTTAACTATACGCCAAGAAACGCAAGGTAGGTCTAGTCAAAGACTGTCCAAGGAGAACCTAAAGAGCTGATACACCAGACTCAATATCACTTCCCCTCTGCTTGTGCCAGACAGTGTGACTGTGGGTACTGACCAGGCCTCTACAAGTAGAAGGGAATTTTTATAAATTTATGTTAGTCATCAAAGGGCAGAAAAGAAGAGAGCAGTCACTGAGCAGCAGGGTAGCCCAGGTCCAGGGTAGTAAGACAAGCAGGAGGTGGTGGGAGGCACAGGGATACGAGCCTGGTGCTCTGGGCCCTGCTGAGTGTGCAGAAGACAAACAAGAAGAGCTTCAAAAACCTGATCATCACATAGAAGTCCAAGGTAAGGCAGATAGTGTCTGAAGTCATAGCAGCAACCTAAGGAGCTGTGACAGACTAGCTGGGCCTGAAGCAGCAGCCCAGCAAGGGCCAAGGAGTTGTGAGATTGACGTAGAAAAAATGAGCTTTAACTCTGGGAGGTCAAGTCTGTAACAGGGATTTGTTTCAATGATTGTAGGTGAGTAAAAGATCATGCTGACCCTGGTTTTATCAATTTGAAACAGTGCCTGCTTCACCCAGTGAAGTGGGCTGCATAGAATTTCCAGGTCCAGTGGGAACGCACCAACGCAGGGAGGTACCAGGAAACGTCACCATCTTTCCCATGCACTGCAATTCGAACTTGGGTACATCAGCCTGAACCAGTAGTATTTACAATATAAGTTCCTCACACTTGCAGTTCATATCTATTGGTTGCTAAATCTTTAATGTTTCTCTTAGGGAGTTTCTAGATATTAAGACTGGTGCCCTGCACATGAAGAATCCTGTACTTATAAGGTGGTACAATGCATTTTAGAAGCAGAAGACAAGCAGTCCAGCTCCTCCTCACAGCAGAGTCAATACAGAAACACAATATTAACAGCTAGCTTCAGTGACATGAAATTTAACTGATGTAAAATTGTAACCAAATACCGTCACCGAATAGCTTGTACGTGTCTGCCAAAATCAAACTTTCTCTCCTGTGTGCTCAGAGGCATCGCAGACTCCTGACCAAGAGGAGAACGTCAGCACCACCTCCTGGCAGCTGAAAATGCCAGAGATTTAAGAAATAAAATAGGAGGTGAGAAAAAAAAAATTCATCTCTTTGTGGGAAAGACAGCAAAATCATGTCCAAGCACTAATGATAATATTTCCAATTCCTGTAATAGTCTTTTGGTATAAGGATATGTTCCTGCTGTTTGGGAGCAATGCTCTAGTCAATGCCTTGAATGAATGCAGAGCGCCATGGTAGGAAGAAGGGTAAGACATAAACACACCAAGACATATCTTTGACATGTAGGCACAAGGTTGAAGTAACCCCAAAACTTTTCCTCACATCAAATGTTGTCATTTGAAAACCAGAGCACTCTGAAACTTCAGTGGAAAGGCCTGAAAGAGGATTTGAAATGTGTATAGGCAGTCTTTGCATTGTCTGAGTATATTCATGCTGTACTTGCCCCTCACACCAGTTGCAGCTGAGACTATCTTCTCCTTACAAAAGTCAGAAAGGCAATGTCAGTATTTGTCTTGAGCAGAGGAATAGCAATTCAAAGACAAGTGCTGGCAGCTTTCTTCAGAAGGTATTGCATCCTGTACTTGAACATGACGGTCTCACAAAGGGCAGCATGTTGATTATCAGCACTATAAAAGGACCAAACAGCTCTGTAGCCCTTTCTTTGCACACTTGACAGTGCAAAATGTTAATGTAGGAGGGAAATCAGCGAGCGTAAAATGCTTCCTGACTCTGAAAAACCATGTGGAAGAAAAAATGAAGAAACATTTGCAATACTAAATGAAATTACATTACTCTTATGCCAGTTCTTCAAGCTGTGAGATTACTCAAGCAGAACTGCTGGTAATCAGGAGGGCCAACTGGCAAATTGAACCCTGTTTATGTCTATGAGGAAGATAAAGGTCCTGAAACGGATTGGAAATAAACCTTATCATTTTTAACTAAAACTGAAAAAGATGGTTTTGGGAGAAATCCTGACTTTAATGTCTCAGAAAGAAGCTACAAATTTCAGCATTTCATGAAAGGTACACAGCAAACTGAGGATCTACACAGACAGCTTCTAATTTGGAGGTTAGACAATTAATTTTCTCACTCCCCAACTTCAGTGAAAGGTTCTCAGGAGCCTTCTCTTTTTCTTGGTTTATATAGGTCCCTTCATTTCTTGTGGCCAAATACAACTTCCACTTTACAGCAATAGAAAAGCTATTTGCAGGCATTAGCAAGGTCTAGCACCATCTTTTCCTGACAGAGAAACAAGACCTTTATTTTAACAGTTGATTAATCTATTTGTAATTTTTAAAGGTTTTTGAAGGATAAGTTCTGCACATTCACTAGAAGAGAAGTGTTACAGGTGAATTTGGTTTTTTGGGGAGTACAGAATGGCACTCCAAGGATGTACTTGGTCCCTCTGCTCTTCAGCTTTTGAAGAAGAGTCACCTGAGTAAATCTCACTGCAAAGCTGCTGTAGGCTATCATGTTACTTTCTATTAAACCTGGCAAGAGGAATGTTCAAGGCTAAATCTCACAGATCCACCTCCAAAAGTTAGGCTGTTCAGGGCTCAATTCAGAGAAAAATTCTCTTGGAATCAGGAGGAGGGAATATTAGTAAACGAAATGAGTCACAAATTCTGTGTCTCACCTACTACTTCCCAAGCATACTAAATGCAAGGTAAACCATCTTTATGCAAAAATTAACTGAATGAGTCTGTTTTACTAGCTAGAAAGAACCAGAGGAGGTGGGTTAGGATACAGGACACATACCCAAAAAAAAAGCCAGGTCAGCTTTTACTGAAGTACAATACTTTTTTTAACCTTCTGTTAAGGCTTAATATCTCAAAGCAATATCAAGTTGATTTCTTTACTGGACATCCAGCCCCTCTTCCAGGTTTCAGAACTTCTTCCATTGTTGATACTGAACCTTAAAATTAAGGAGGAGGGGATGGAACATTCCCAGAGCTGTCCATGGCTTCATCTCAGGTGGGCACTTGTTGTTCACAGTGAGAACCATAATTTAGAAAGCACTTGTATTTATCATCTCTACCAAACTTCCTCTCAAATTGTTTGATGTTTCCAAAAGCTGGGAATGCAGTTTTTCTTTGTTCTGTGCAACAAGTTCTTATGCAAACCAGACGTTTTGTGGGACAAAGCTGAGATAACCTTCTTCACTAACATGCTCAAAGCAAACAATCATCCAGACATGACTGCTCATTGCAGCAGATGCTTCTTATGTGTGTCTTTAAGCAAATGATAATATATAGCATATGTTTGAAGGACAATAAGTATTCATGCTCCCAAGCTAAGGGAAAATTATTCAAGTCTGTTATAAAAAGCAGTATGCAAGAATTAGTATTATGCATCAGTCCTATAAAGAAGAATAACTATCATTGTTAAAAGGCCTAGACAGATGGAAATTAATTCAGAGGAAATTCTGGTGAACTAGAGCACAGATCCCAAATGTTTTGCTTACACCACTTTGGTAAGTTATAAATAAAAAAAAATCTTAATGACCAAGAGACAGCTATAAACACAATGGTTATTTTCTCTTAAATGGTGTATAAAGATCAACTGAGAAGTTTGGCTTAATAAAACATACTCAACTTTTGCAATCAAATGATATAATTCAAGTTAAAAACTTTTAATTAAAAGTGCTTTATAAATTGCATTCATTATGTATGTTTGCAGTGATATATTTCTTTGCCCTCTGGAGCAATCTGTTTTCCTTAGTTTCTTTTTTTTTTTAGTTAATAAATTATCCTCATTTACACAAAATGTTAATGCCAAACTCTTTATTAATAGGATAAATATGGACTTCAGTAACAACAAATTATATGGTGTCACTATGAAATGATCTTCGCCTTCCCAGCCTAAGTTCACTGTTCAACACTAAGCCTGCAAACAGTTTGGCAGCTGCTTTTTTCAGCACAGCACAAGAAAGGTTTAAAGCAAAGATTTCAGGAGTTAGTCTTTTGGGATGGTCTAGCACAATTTGAGATTTCCTGTCTTATTTTGAAACAGGACAGTGAATGTTTCCCATTCCTGCACTGGCTTTCTTCCCACGGTAGTGCAGCACATCAGGATGCACAGGAATGCAAGTGGCAGGACAGACTGGCTCTATTTCTTAGCGGACATGAACAGCTTGATATTGAAACAAATTAAGGGCATGAGCCCCCAAAGAATACATTGTGTTTCTCACAGATTTTGGCTGCTATATCAGATGTCCCATCCTTACACAGACCACAGGGACAGAGGCACCTGAGTGGAAATGGGCAAACACTGCTTCCACAGTAGAATTATAAGTGGCAGGACATATCCAGAGATAGCAGTGTCATGCTTTTCTTATAAAACTTTACTGATTTTTTTTTCACAAGAACAAAATTTCAGGACACGGTCTTGAACCTTTCCAACTCTGGCACCCAGGCGGCAAGGAGAAGTCTACCCTCTAATGTAAAACCATTTAGTACACAGTTGCTCATAAACACAATTAGCACACAGTTGAAAGACTAGGTTAGGACAAGTAATGGCTAAAGATCCAGGAGAAGCTAGTAAGCCTGAGATTAGCTAAAAAGGAGGACTGACTTCAGAGGACTGATGAAAAGACCATGATAGATGTAGCAAAGAAGGATCTCTACCCATCTAAGGATCTTTCTCTTCAAGATGCAGAGCATAGTTTTAATTTCCCAAACTTGGTATCCGCCATGGGTTATAAAGCACCTTGGAAAGGGCACTTTTCATTCTCCTTTACTGCTGGTAAACAGGTGATGACAATCTGATACTGCTATCAGTCATTCTGCAGCTGAAGTGACAAAGATCTCTGTGATAGAAGGCCCCGATTCTGTCAACAGATAATTTCTCATGAGAAAATTTCTGTTATTTTAGTCTGCCTTCTCAAACCCAAGACTACACAGATATTTCTCCTGAAGAATCAGTCAGGTTGCAAAGTCAAGGATTTAAAAGTTAATGAATAGTAGAATTAAGGATTTATAGACAGCATCACTTTGTACAAATTTGCTATGACACAGTTAATAACTACAGGGTGAGAAGAAGCCAAGGTGAAAACGTCGACACTTGGATAAATCCTTTATTTACAGACTTACATATTTTCCAGAGTCTGGATGCTTATCTAAGCATGTTTTTAAATACTTTCAGTGGCAGTTGTTGAGTGATCAGCAGCTTTGAGCATTTAACTTAAATGTATTAAGTACTAAAACATGAGTCTTTTCCAGACAATGGCCATGTGAGAAAAGTCGATGGACAAGCAATGACCAGGAGTTTTGTGGCAGAGACCAGGAGGCTCTGTTCCTCCAGGCCAGTACCATTCCCTCACCTAAGAATTTGTCTTTTTCCTTATTTCCTTTTCAGCATTTCCTGTTTCTAAGTGAGTTTGCAGCTCAGTGACCCTTAGGACATCAGCTGTGCTTGTGGATAACCAAGGTATGAGAGGGAAGAGGGAGCTGCTTCACTGCTGTTTCATGTGAAGGCACTCCTGGTGTGAAGGGCTTGAAGCCCTCTGCAGCCGAATTTCAAGGAGTTGTCATCACACTGGCATGCCTTATTTGCTGTACAGAGACAATGGACAGTTTTTATCCATTTCACTGCTGTTTAGTATCTTCCCCCTTATGGAGAAAAAGCAGGTTGGAGAGTGAGCAAATTGTAGCCTGAGAAGAGAGACAGACAAGGTTGTAAAGACCTGCCAAAATCACATGCTTAGTTTCCTTAAAGAGTAGAGCATTCCATCTCTTGTCAGGACTGTTTCTGTCTGTGCCAGGCCTGACCTCAGGGAAAAAATCCCACAATTTTTCCCTCTTTACAGACATTGATTTTAATAAAATATTGTGGTGGGTCGACCCTGGCTGGATGTTGGGTACTCAGCAGAGCCACTCTGTCACACCCCTCCCCAGCTGGACAGGGGAGAGAAAACAGAATGAAACACTCATGGGTGGAGATAAGGGCAGGGAGAAATCACCCACCAGTTACCAATTAGTAAATATGGAAAATGGGCTTCCTTGAGAGAAAAGCAGAATGTAACCACAAAGCTAATGGGTACTACCACTATGTATTTGTTTGTACTTCCTGATGACATTTTTGACATGATGTTTAGCCTGGAATGGAAGATATATAAATATGTATTACATTTGGCAGCCTGACCTAGATAAACAGTATATCACTTTCATGGATACAGGATTTACAAATGTCTCTGGAGACTAGAAACTTGCTGGCCTTTTGTGTTCATATCACTTCGCTCTCTCATATGTTAAATAATTCAACTATCTATTTTCTGATAGCAAAGAGCTAGTCTTGACTCACGTTTTCTCTAGCAACATGGGCCTGCAGAGCAAAGAAATGGTAACAGCAGGCTCCTGTGTGGTAAATCACTTTTGTGACAGTATTTTGTTCTTGCTGTGAGTATGTGCTACACTAGCGCTTATTTATATTTTGTTGAAAAAGTCTAAGTGTGAATTCCAAAAATAAAACCAAAAATGCTTATTTTATGGGGGAAAATAGTGATTCTCAAATGCATATACTTATTTTTGAGGTTTTGAGTGAGTCAACGGCGTGTCTAAACTTTACTAAGGAACAGTATCTGTGTTATTCAAATAATTTTTCTTCTGCTCTAAAAAATTGGAGGATGGAAGGGCAGGTATCTATTTGCACAAGGGCTTGATGCAACACAAAAAGTATTGAACCACAAAGCATGGATTCATTAACAGTTTCCCCAGGAGAAGCAGTATGCAGTATCCTTGCACTGTGATTTACATTTTGTGCGCATTAACGCCCATCGAACAAAATGTTTCTCATAAACACATAGGAGGGTCATTTTAGTTCTACCTTAAGTAGAAGTTTGACTTGAAATTATTTGGAAGAGCACTGCTGACACCCTGTCAGTACTAACCACATTTTCAAGATTTATGTGGTTATTCTTCCAAATCCATATGAGGTGCTCTAGAGTAGATCTGCAGAAAATACAGCTGGAAGAAACCCTGAGATATCCCTCAGCCTGTGCTAAATGGGAAGTGGTCTGACCCTCCCAGGGCAGGCATTGCTTACAGAATTACACCCCCTAGGCAGACTTTCCCTGAGCACAACCTTCTCCTCACCAAAGAGGACATTGGGGCCACCATGCTGGATGGGATGGTAGCATCCATGGTGCCTGTGTCCCCTTTCTGCTGCTCTTGTTCCATCCTGAGCACTGTGCCATCACTGCCTGTTATTTCTCAAGGACCCACTCACGTCTCCACACCCTAAAGGAATCTCGTTCTACAAACCAGCATCAGGGACTGTGTACATTGCAGTTAAGACCAAAGAAGCAACGAACATATGTGCCTAATAAATACTTCATGGCATTACAAACTAACAAAAATTCTTAATGCTGCCCTCACATTTCTGGGTAGCCTTAAATGCTGACGTAAGTTTCATACACTTTTTCAAATTACGGCTATTCTAAATATATAGCATACAAAAGCACAATAAAAAGTGCTATTTTTAACATTTTCATAGGGTGGTGGATTTTTTTTTTTTTTGCTAGGATATGTATGTTTAAGATTTAGACTACAATATAAGTTTCAGTTTTCAAAGGGCACGTTCAGCTTGTGGTTTTGCAAAAGCCCTGCTTGGAGCCACATTTAAGGTTATCTGCCTTTGACAGCTTTATGCTCATGTTATCAGCATGTTCATCTTCTCTTGGGGTTTTAGCATTCTGAATCTTTATGGTACGATGTCTTCAAATCAAAATAATGAGACATAAGCAGGTACCATCTTACATATGTCAGTGTCAGTAATTGACAGGGACTGCTTACATGCAGACTCTCATGGCTGTAACCCCAGGAAAGAGCTTAAACTCTATATTGAACTATAATTCTAAATTTAGAACCATTATAGTCCTTCATTAATAATAACAATACTCAGCAGTTAAGCATAGCAGTGCCTTTTATAGGAGAACCTTGACTGTGCAATGAATGCCCTAAACAAGTCACAAAACACCCTTAGATAGTTCAGAATTATATTACCCCTTAATTTTAAAAAGGAGTTTCAAGAGGCCTTTTTATAATTTTTTTCAATATCGTCATCTGAATCCTTTGAAAGGAAAATGAGGTCTGCTTACCTTAGGTGTTAGTAGGTTTTGTGGACCATTCTGCTTCTACTCATAAATTTTAAGGCCATGTGGAATAACTATGATCTGGCTTCATGGATAGTATAAGATTGCTTTCTGGCCAGAAGATGGACATTTTCCAGTTCTGTAGAGCATTATATCCATATCCTTAATACACACATCATTCACTCTATACATGTATGACATACATAGTCTAAGTAAATCAGTCCTGTTAGAATGAAATCAGAGTTTTTGGGACCTGTCTGTCACTTAGAAATTCACACTTCACAGTTCATCTTCCTCAGCTGAGCACACGTTACTGCCAGCACCCACACCAGAGCACGGTGGTTTATGGACTGTGTTCTATTCATACACCTCCCTGGCTAGACACTGCAGAGGTTTGTTGCAATTAGTGTGGCATTCAGCTTAGTGTCTTATTGCCCAGAGTGAATTACATCCTTACTGTGAGCAGAATATTGAGTGTTCAACAATAAAAGATGATGGATGTCTGCAAGGAATATTTTTTAGCAATTACCCTGCACCACGTGTTCCCCATTAGCATAGCAATGAACTCTTCTGAAATAACATGAAGGAAAAACCTGCCACAGAGGCTTTCTCTTTCCTTTTATATTTAACTCGTTTCAAACACGCATGATGTGAGAACAAAACAAAGCCATTATGACAACACATGAGTACATGCATAAATTCACTGGAAAACAATAGAATGAGGGAAAAAAGTCAAAAATAAACAGCAAAGATACAGGTACACTAAAAGGATGCATATATAGCACAGCAAACTGAAACTGCTCTTTTTACTGCTTTGCTTAGTGCTATAGAGGAGTGATTCTACTCATATCCCCTTCAAGGGAGACAAGTCATGTGTAAATCACTGGACACTATATTTTTAGTGTTCAAAACTGTTTTCTAACAGGATAGGATTTTTCCTATTAAAAAACCTTTTCCTGGGAGACTTTCTGTCTATTGTTGAAACAGTGGCTGATGACATATCAATGAAAATACCTTCTTTGGACAGCAGACTGTGCTTCTAAATATATCTCTTTTTCATCAGAACCTGGTGGGATTTAAAAGTAGCAGTGTAACAATAATATTCCAGGTATGGGGAGAATGTTCTCATCCAACTGTTTGCAAATAAAATCCAGGAAATGAAAAGAGAAGATATGAAGGAATGAGGGGGAAATGCTTCCTACTCAGAGCATCTTTCCAATATATAGAAATGCTTGAGGGAGGTTATTGTACTCAGAGATATAAGTGGAATATATCTTGGCAACATTCTTTTGTTCTGTAGAACAAAACAGAGTAGCTGTTGTTTATGTGTCCTATCAGGGTCTCATACATGAAAAACAGAAAAAATGCATGTATCAGCTACCAGTCCGCCTTTCAACAAACCTTGAACAAGAAAAGAAACACAACAAGGCATGTGCTAAATCAATATTTTCAATGTCTAGCAGAAAGGAAAGACATTAAATATTTTGTTACCAGATGTAATTAGGATAAAAAATAAAGGAATGGGACAGGAAAAAGGTGGCACCAAATTTAAGGGACATAGAAACGAGTGACTTAAAAAGAATTTAGAAAAAAGAGAAAGAAACTGTCAGATCCATGATGCATCTGCATTACACCAACAGCCTGAATACAAGGTATGCATGCAAGGAGACTTACAGCTGCTCCCACAGACAAAATCTGTGGTTACTGAATTCTTCTTGCCCACCATGTGAAAAAGTGTGTTTTGCTGGGCATACTCCAGCATCCCTTCTCAGCCAATGCTGCTAGTTGCAGACCTCCTCTGTCCCTCAAGGAGAGGGGACAGAAGTTACTGCAAGACTGTAAGCATTTATGGGATCTCTGAAAGTACCTAGTGCTCGGCACGATTTTAACCACACCATCTGCCACCTGAGGAATCACGGGTTAAAAATACACATTTAACCACTGTGGACGGAAGGGCTCAGGTAATTGGTCTTGTCGAATGAAGGGCTAAAATCACAAATTATTCCACTCTGTGAAATCAAAGTCTTGACAGTTATTTGTCAAGGCTGCTGAGTGCCTTTTCTGACAGGTCTCTTTAGGAGAGACTGGTCTTGAGAGTAATGGAGGTTGCACTAACTTTTGAGCAAGGCAGGAGTACAAGAATACAAGGGGCTTCTACACAGACAGCTCTGCAATGAAATTTACATAAGTGAGCAAAAGCAAGGGGGATATCAATTATATGAAAAAGTGTGAGCTTCAGTGCTTCAATCTCTGTGCTTTTCCACATAGAACATGGGGGGAGGGGTGGGGGGCCTGGATGCATTTGCTTTTAAAATGTCACTGCTTCCTTTTCCAGGTAGATAAAACATTGGTTTTCATATTCTTTAGAATATATTTACCCAAAAAGCAAATCATCTGTAATACAGAACACTTCTTATTACCTCTAACACACATTCACACAGTTCTTACTCTTATACATCGAAGACCCTGTCATTGATTTTTTTACTGAGAGCTCCCGTGAGGTCAATGAAAGCTGGGAAAATGTGACCATATGTTTCAGTCTTGCCCTTGGTTGGGTAGTTACTGACACCTTCTTTATTCAACATTAAAGCTTCTTCATCACATTTTATGTTTCAAAGATATAAGTTATTTTAAAGTAATTGACTGAGATAGTGATCTCTGGAATTAAGATAGGTGTAATTTGCATACACATCTGCTTTGCTATAAATTGCTGGCAAGGTAATGCAGTATCTAAACTTAAGCTGCTTTTATCATCCCCATGTTATATTTATTATGTTTGCAAATTAGGGGAAGGGGAGGGGAGGGGGGNNAGGAAGGAAGGAAGGAAGGAAGGAAGGAAGGAAGGAAGGAAGGAAGGAAGGAAGGAAGGAAGGAAGGAAGGAACCTCTAAATAAAAGCAGAATGACACTACCAAACTTGTACAAAGACCCTTATTTAATTTTTATCTTTTGGATGAGAGCAACAGTGTACCAACAGCTGAGTTTCCAGCCATATAAGGATATTTTTATGACATATTTTTTGGTTTTAGTTAGGTGTTGCTGAGATAGCAGATAAACCAAAGGAGAAAAAGAAGCCCTCACATATGGAATCATAGTGTCATAAAATTGCTTTGGTAGGAGAAGACCTTTAAGACTGAGTCCAGCCATTAACCCAGCACTGCCAAGCCCACTACTAAACCATATCCCCAAGTGCCACATCTACACATCTTAAAAATACCTCCAGGGATGGTGACTATTTTTTCACACTTTTGGCTTAGCCAAAATATATTGCCTGAACTGCATGGTATGAATCCTTTAAGTGTTGCTTATGTAACACTCACTCAAAGTGAATTAAATCCAGCACTGAAAAAATTTCAGGCTAGTCCTACCTTTATCAATGAAATTCAAGCTGGAATTACCCTGCACCCTGGTCATTTTAGGACTTTATTAATGTAAATGGAGCTAAACATAAAACACTAGTTTCCAATGCTGGGTAAAACTGTCTAAATTGCTATCCAGCATCAAGCAAAATTAGAATACTCCCTTTACTTCCCCACCCCCTAAAAAAACCCCTATTATTTTGCATTGTTTTCAGATAGTTTGACTTTTTTGTATTCAAAACCAGAAACCTTCTAATGATTCTATTTTTAGTATTATTAGAGAAGGGTCTGTAACAGATATCTAGGTGTCAACAAATTTAAATCCTTATTAGCAGGTGCTGTGGAAAATCTCTGCTTTAACAATCATAAACTTAGAGAAATAATAGGCACCTACACAAAACAAGCCTGTTGCAAACCAAAAAGAGAGGGGGTACAATGAGAGGTTAGGACACTCAAAATAGATATTTTGAGTAATGACGTAATAAGAAAGCAGGTATCTAACCTGAAAGGATCCTTGAGAGACAATATAATCCATTTCTACCCTATAAACAGGGTCAAATGTGTGTACACTATTCCTGGCAGATGCTTGCCTAACCTAATCTTAACAATGCACCATGATTGGGCCCTAAAAACTCTCCAAGCAACCTCTTTCCATGAATATGTACCCCTTTAACATTAGAAATATTCAGGATTATTTTTTTTTTTAATATTTTACTGTCTCATCAAAACTTGACTTCTACACTGAAAGCCCATTTCTTTTTGTCCTATCCAGAGAGAACAAAAATTAATATTTGGAGGGACTTTTTTTTCTCTTTTCCAGAATAAAGAATAAAATCCTTTTATTCCTAATAAGATAAAGATAGGTACCAAGTTCTCATTCCTTCATAATTTCATTTACCCTCGACAACCACCCAAAGATTAATAACGACTTGTGATTGATTCAGCCAGTTTTTACAATATCCTGGCACAGGTGTTATGATCCAGATAATTTGTTAAACTGTTTTAATGTTCTCCCATCTGCATTTCAACTGGTCTAACCTGAGCTTTCATCCAGTTATTGCCGGTCTAAATAGCAGTTGGTCAATTGATAATCTGAGAAATAAAACTAAGAAAGATTTAAATATTTCCATATTTTATTTTTCATCTGTCCACAACTTTCTCTCTTCACTGAGTGCAATAGGTTTTTTCCCTGTTGTTGTACTTGCATAATATATATTCTATGCTACATGGTCTTACTTTGTTTATCTTCATATGTCTTAATTTTTCTGGATTTTTTCTTTTCTTCCTACTTATTTTTTTACTATTCATCCTCAGTAACTTAACCAAATTTCCACATCCTGTCTTATTACACTTGGAATTTGTTTTTAGCTAACCTTTTTCTCATAGCACTTCTTATTCTTTCTCTTCATTGAAATGATTAATATCTGAGGATTTAATATAGCTTCTCAGAGAACTGCCAACAATTCTTAACTCCTTTTTCCATCTCAGACTTGTCTCCTGTGATTAGCAATACCGCTGAATCCATAAATCTGAAACCACATGCAGAAACCTAACACAACCTTTGCACATAGCAGGGAATGAATTTCAGAAGTGAGAAATGACTCACCGAACAAATATGAACTCCTTCTATATATATGAACTGAGGAAAGTCTCCTTTCAGATAGTACATGAATTTGAAGGGTTTTGAAATGCATAATGATGGGTTAATGTCACTGCATTTAATCCCAGCAGTCAATGGTGAAGAAAGCATACTTTCATAAAATATATTTCTATGGTGCAGGAAGCTGCATGGAGGATTAGAACCCATTTAAAAGCTTTAGAGATCTTCTTCGAAGGGCAAGAATCAGCCACTCTGAACAGCAAGAGCTAACTTAATAAAAGGTTCTGTTGTTTGGACATCATATTCACCAGATGTCAGAGGGACATCCTTTAAATAATAAATTTTAATATTAAGTTACTTAACAGATAACTGACAAAAGGATGTCCAACTTACATATTTCATATGAGAGTTTGGGTGATCCCCCAGAGACAGAAATGAAGCTCAATGAAGTTAGTGCAAAGCCTCAGATTCACCTCTGTAGTCCCTAGATTCACCTTTAATGTGTATGGAAACATAAAGTGAAGTGAAACGTTTGACAATAAACATAATTAAAGCATGACTGAAAAGTTCTGCAGTCACACAGACTTGTTAACCAAGTAGAGGTACACGGCATTGCTGCTCAGATATAGGGAAATAAATAAAGTCTATCCCATAAGTCAGGTCTGAGAAAAGAATAAATAGGTGGTGATGTAGAAAGATCTATGGACCTCTTTATCCTGTTAGTGTGGAGCCAAGCTATGACTATTGGAGAACATATCATTCAAGTGACTTTTATACTGCTGTATAACAGATTGATTAAATAGCCTTATAAAACATTTAAGAACACAGAAAAGCTACTACAGATTAACAAAAAGGGTTTGACAAAGCTTTGGGAAAAGTAAAAAAGATCTGAAAAGATATAGAGGAACAGAGGACTCTACAGCAGATGTCCAGGAGGTTACACTTCTCAAGTCACTGACATCCTCAATGCAGTAGACTTAGAGGTCTGTGTATACTGGTGGCTTGAAATTCACAGCACAGCATCTATCATCAGATAAAGCAAATTAGCCAACTACCCATTGAAATTAACAAGGACTTTAGTGCCATTAGAAAATAACTTAATACAAACCAAAAAGTAAATAATAACAAAAGACAACACTACTCTGAGAAAACAGAAAACATTGCTGTATCCTACAGTGGCTCAGCATTCCCCCATTACTGCCAAAATGTATTATCCCTCTCTTGAAAGACAACATATTGCAAAGTGCTGTACTGAATCAGACAACTGAGGCACATCCAGCTTTCCCTTCTGCAGAAAGTTACATAAGGTGCTATCCCTAGAGGAGCGCTAGATTATTCTAAGCTTGAAAGGAGTACAATGCTAGGAAATGGCAAGAAACAGACAGGTATTTCTTGGCATCATTTTGATCTGCAAATTTTGTCCTGAGGTACTCAGAAATAACTGATTCAACATTAAAGATATTGAGAGAGGACTTGAGTTTTAGAGAAGTTCAAGACATAAGGTCTTGGAGAAACACCAAAAGAGTAATGACAGTTAAAAAAATCCTTTTTTTTTAACATAAAAGAGCTTTTAGCTTCTTGGTGAAAATAAATAATTTTAAAGCCATTTCTGTGGCACCAGTTGGTTGAAGTGTGAGGCTTGCACCCAGCAGCTACAGGGATTTCCTATCCTGTGGAGGGATGAAGGCCAAGCTCCTTTTACTTGCATAAAGTCTGAACTTAGCATCTAACAACATTAACAGTAGTTTCTAAGCATATATAAAACATCTACATTTCCACTCAGGCTTTGCTTTAAGCTGTGCTAGAGATACTCCTGAAACAGAAAGATGATCTTTTAGGTTACTTGCTGCCCTTAGAAGAGTCAGAGAGGGAAAAATGTGGCCCAACAGTGCTTGTGTAAAAAAATGGAAGGACTGAGGTGTTTTCTTCCTTTTCAAGAACATTATCTGTTATCCAGTCTGTCCACACAAGAGTCATGGTCTACTTTTTAGACTAACATTTACTCTTCTTTTAGAGCTATTTCTTCCAAAACAAACACATTTGAATTTAGCTGTTCAAAATGCTTATGTTCAGTCCTCTGTCTGTAAGTTCCAATGCCAATACTACCAGATTCATGACCCCTGAACTTGGGCATATATTACTGGAAGTATTTACAGTACAAAGAGTTATGGAGCAGGATTTGGAAAGATGAGCTATTCTAACAGTATGGTGGTACTTAGACAGCCAGTTGTTTATGAACAAATTAGAAAAAGGTCATACCTCCTGTGGGGATGACTCAAGAGGAGCTCAAGGTACTCCCAGAGCACAAAAAGCTGCAGGTTACCTCTTCCCAGCTGACATTTGGCAGCAGAGCACATGCACTTCCAGGCATTTGCATTGCAAAATGAACAACAGGCATAGAAATCACCTAAAATCTCAGCTGTTCACCTGACAGTGCAACAAAGAGTAGATGATTAACAGCACTTAGCTATGACTAAGCAAGAAGTGACACAAGATTTACTCCATGTTTTACAGTCAATAGTTCACTTTGGTTCTCATCTCTGTTTGGCTTTGCATTATACTTCATTAATTGCTTCAGGAAATGGTTAGAGTCTACAGGCTGCCTGGAAATTGGGATGTTTTAAGAGAATGTACAGAAGCACATTGATCTGAACGATATGGAATCTATTCTCTCCCGATGGTGCATAGCAACTGACCTTACCTGATTGCACAAGTTAACCGCCCTTGCATTAATAGTTTACAGCTGGTGGTTCCAGTTTTCATCTGTTTTATATATATCATAAATCTTTTAACTGAGAAGCAACGACCCAATATGTAGGACTATGTAACATACTGAAACTCCTCTGTTATTTGAAACTGTGGTTAGCTCCTAGGGATGGGTTTCATTCTAGACAGAAAAGTACTTTCTGGTGGAATATGCTGTTAGAAGAAGCAGTGACATGTAGACCTTTTAATTATGGAAAAACTTACCCAACAACACCTTCGGGCAAGTCATTATGAATATATAAACATATGCACCTACAAGTGATCTTTATTGAACACAGATGATCCCCCTAAATATAGTGCTGATACAGGACACTACCAATACCTCTCTCTGTCTTTTAGCATTTATTATTTTAGCATTTAAGATACATTGTATCACAATCAGTTGCTTCACAGAGTATATAAAAGATTTTAACTAAAAATTATAAAATCATAGAATGGTTTGGGTTGGAGGGAAACTTGAAGATCATCTAGTTCCAATCCAAGCCAAAGGCAGGTGTGCCAACCACTAGACCAGGTTTCTCAGAGCTCAATCCAACCTGGTCTTCAACACTTCCAGGGATAAGGCATCCACAGCTTCTCTGGGCAACCTGTTCCATTCTTCACGACTCTGACAGTAAAGAATTTTTTCCTAATAGCAAATCCAACTCTGCCCTGTTTCAATTTGAAGCCATTCCACTTTCTCTTATCATTACAGGCCCTTTTAAAAAGCCGCCTTTAGGTTCTGGAAAGCTGCTATAAGGTCTCCCCAGAGCCTTCTCTTCTCCAGACAGAGCAACCCCAACTCACTCAGCCTGTCTCCATAGAAGAGGTACTCTAACCCTTTCATCATCTTTGTGGTTCTCTGGACCCATTCCAGCATGTCCACACCCTTCTTATGCTTGGAACCCCAGAGCTGGATGCAGCACTTCAGGTGGGGTCTGACCAGAGCAAGGTAGAGGAGCAAAGTCACCCTGCTGGCCACTCTGCTTTTGAAGCAGCCCAGGATACAGTTGGCTTTCTGGGCTGCACGTGCACAGAATTGAGACGTGTCCAGGTTCTTGTTAACCAAAACCCCCGAGTCTTTCTCCTGAGAGCTGCTCTTAATCCATTCTTCTCCCAGCCTGTACCTGTGCTTGGGATTGCCCCAGCTCAGGCACAAGACCTTGCACTTGACCTTGTTGGATTTCATGAGGTTTGCACAGATCCACGTCTCAAACCTGACAAGGTCCCCCTGGATGTCCTCCCTTCCCTCCAGCCTGTCAGCCACACCACACAGGTTGGTGCAGTTGGCAAACTTGCTGAAGGTCCACTTAATTCCATTTTTCATGTTGCCAATGTAGTTACATTTTGTAGTTTTTCCTTTGTCCCTTAGCCTCTTAGGTCTCAGATCCCCACACAACTCAGTGCTTGACAAAACACCCCTATGCATTCTATGCAATCATAAACTCACAATTGTCCTGTAGCATGGCAGTTGTATCTATGTCTGAGACATAGATATTTAATGATTTGGTGGGGTTTCATCTGTCATATCCATTATTTCTGTACCACTATATCTAAAAAGCATTTTCAGATGAACCAATAAACTAAGTAGCAAAAAATCTGTTAATTATTTGATGCAACCACTGTCCACAGAAAAGGGCAATTTTTGTCCTTGTCATTTCAATCACTTGAAACAGATATGAAAAATTTAAGATTTTGCCTTCTCATTTAGTTTCTGAAGCATCAAAGTATCAGTCACCATTAACTATGTGCAATTTACCTGAACAGAAATGAAAAAGGAAATTTCAAGTGAATCTTATCTATATCAGTGCTACTAGAGATTGCAGTAGTTCAATAGCCATATGGACAAGAACAGCCGGAACAGAGGTTACCCCTGCTTTTCAACAAGGTAAAGTTCACATAGTTTAGTCTTTAGAACAAACTTCTACTCGGATTGTAGTGGCAACTTGTAACCAATTGGTAGTTATAGAGATCAATATACATTTATCTACTTCAGTTCTCCATGGATGAAAATTGGTGAGAGAACAGTCATTATTAAAGCAGACATTATGCTGAAGAAAAATGGATTTGGATTGCAGTTTTCAAAGGGCTTTCTCTTTACTTCAGAAAACCTGTGCCTGCAAATCTTCATGAGGCTATGATGTTTTGCACACAAGTTTGAGAAGTTTAAATTGGGATGAGCAGGGAGAATTGAGCCATTAACTGCTTTTCTCTTCATAAGAAACAATTATGAGAATATCAGCATGTCCTGCTAGAAATACAGTTATCAATACACAGACAAAACAGTGCCATGCCCCCTGGCAGGAGGATAAGTGGTGCCTGCAGTCCTGCTGCAGGAGGCAGGGCAGCCCCAAATCCCAGCCTGATGGACAAGGGATGCACAGATCTTCTCCCACCTTCCCTCCTCTCTTGTTTCCACTTCTAGTTATTAAAGCTTCAATTTGCTATATCAGCCTGCAGTTTCTCCATAAGTTGCACTTCCCTCTCTGCAGCTTGTCCAGAATGGATTAGAACAGAACCGGGAAGAACCAGCTTTCCTGGGCTGCAGCTGTCAGCTGAGCAAAACCACAACTGTTCAGATGGATTCATGAGTCCTGTCTCCCTGGGTGTAAAATGTTCATTTCCAGAAGAATCTGAGTGTCTGAGAAACCAAAGTTTTCCCCAGGCACATGAGTCTACTACAAGAAAATCAGTTTACTAATAACAATCTTCTTCATAGCTTTCAAAAATAAATTTCTCAGTCAAAAACACGAGTTTTGCTCTTCTCATAGATATTTTCAGAGCTTGCAGGTAAGCCTAGAAAAGCTTATAAATTCCAATTTTTCAGTTCCAATACCTATGACATGATAAGATTTTGTATGTGAGTTTAAACAACATTTTATATTTTTAAGGGAGCCTTAAAGATGCCTGAATATGCACTCTCCTGGCTAACAAAACCCATGTTGCTCTTTTGCATACCTGATTTCTGATACTGTGGCACAAACCAGTTGCTTGCTTTGGGAATTAGACACTAACAAAATTTTCTAGTAAGTCTGTGCTGTTCAAAAACCCAAAATAAACCAAAACTCCAGAAGTTTACACAGATTTATTTTCACTTCTCACTAAACTTGACAATGAATTCCTTTTTCTGTAGTGAACCCTGCATACCCCCAAAATGTTGAAGATCAAAGGTCTACTTTATGGTGATAGTGCTGCTTGACTATTTCATTCCCTGTAAGACTGGCTCTAGGGCAATGGAGCCTCTTCTCTACTCACTGGAATAATGGCAATATATTGGCATGGATGATATTAAACCTTATCAATAAAAAAGTTTAAATGTATAGAAAGAAATATTTACTGTCCTTGCCTTCGTGCCTCTTACCCTGAACCTATGGACCTATGACCATGAGAACAGGCAAATGTGCTGCTCCATATTCCTCTTTCTTATGGATGTAATTCATAACATAGTTAAAAGTCATCTAGAACTGACCATAACTTCTACAACAAAACATTGCATGTTGCAGAGGAAATGGTCTCACATTAAGAAGTGTTCTTCATCTGCCTGAAAGTTTTATTCACTTCTGGATGGGGTCCCAGTACGTCTCTAACAAAATCGTATTTCCAAAACAACTCAGCTTCATGGACCAATTCTGCATGAACAGCATCAAAGGGTTTGTCATGTCTTTGTGATTTACATGAGATCGTCATTTCACAAATGGGAAGATGGGTATTTCTGACTCCAGCAAACCCAGTTAGTTTTAACCCTAATTTAAAAATTCATCTGAATTAATCCAGAGTCATACACACTCTCCATCACTGAAGTTTCCACAGGCTGCATCCTTTCTCTGTACCTTTAGTGTTTTTCCACAGATGTAAGTGGGGGCTCAACTTGGCACCGCAATCCAGATCTTATTTAATGATTCTTTTGTGTTGAGAAAAGTCAGAAAAAAATCCACTTCAGTCCTCTCCAGGTGCATCTACAGGGTAAGAGAAATAAGAAAATATGCAGGGGAACAAAATAGAAAATTCATCTGCAATAGGCAAAACTAAATCCAAATCTTTATACACACAGGAAATGAAACTGCTCTGTAAGAATTTACCACTTTTTTATATATTAGCTCTCCAGAGAAAAACTGCCCTTTAAGACATGAATACTGGATATCACAGTTAACAATGAGAGAATGAAATTCCAATTACTCGCCTTGGGCACTATGAGAAAACCTCAGAAAATAAACACACCATTTCTACTTTTCCTAGCAACCATACTTATACACAAGGGGCAGAGAGAATTTGTGATAGAGGGGATCCCCTTCAAGGTCATGTCACCATAGTGTTTTGCATTTTTGTTTTCCTTTATCTTGAGGTTATTCCGCTTCCAATCACTGCAGAACAGGGCATGTTACTACTTAAAAACAAGTAACCTAATACAGCTTTATTACCATGTTCTGGGAACCTGGAAAACAGATAAACAATGACTCAAGAAAAAAAAGCTTTTATCTACTTAACGTAGCAAGTGAGCATATGAACAGAGGCCAATGGGAGTCTCTGATAGAAAGCAACCAATTCTGAACTTTGGTCCGGTGCAATGGTCACAAAAGACTGTCATGGGGACTGCAGCAGGTTGAAAAACAAATGAAAAGGAGGACATTAGATGGAAGAGAAGCATACAGGAAATATATTTGCCTGTTTGATAGAAATTAAATAATGGGGGAACAAAAGGAGTCCAGTTTCTCACGATGTAAAGAGAAGGCATCATAAAAACTTCCAGAGAAAACGCTAAACTGTAAAAAAACCTGCCAGGAAAGAATGTTTATGCTTAACTAGGCTAGATGTTACTTCATGTTTTCAGACGACCTTCATCTTATGTCGCACGTTAACACACTCACCTGGGAAGAGTTATCTGTTTGTCTACTTGCAGTCATTTCATGGATCAGCTGCAGGACTCTTCCCACTGCCAAAAGGGTCCCCAGAGGCCCCCTCTGGCTGGAGAGCCACTGGTGCCTGGGTGACTCAACCCAGCACCACTGGTGACACTGTGAGGAAAAGGCCATCCCCACTTTCCATTACTTGTCCTCCATCCAGGCAGAACAGCCACCCACAGGACTGTGCTAGGAAATGGATTATAGAAAAAATCTGGAGTGAATTAACCCTCTCAGATAAGGTAGAAGCAATGGTGTCATGAACTTTACTTCCAATTGCCTGTTGAAAACCTTTGTTTCCTATTTTTTCCTATTTGTTACAGTGGAGCTGTAACAAATGCGTAAGCAGACTACAGTTTGAAAATTAACTTTGCAGATATTATGCTTTTTATGTAGCTTTGCACATACCTGCTGGGAATTCTACTGTGGCTATTCTGAACTGAGTCCATACCAGAAAGGACTATAAAGGAGTGTCTGAAGGAACAAGCTATGAAGATCAAGCTAGAGAAATATGTGAAGTAGAGAAGTCTTCTCACATTTAAATACAAAACACACAGCTGCATTGCATTATCTTCCAGTTAGCCACACTTGCTGAATGATTATATTTTACTGTACCTCATTCTTTTAATATAACTCTTCTAGAGAAATGAGGAGAATGTGTGATTGTAGGCAACTGATCTCATCTGCTCCAGCATATTCCATAAAGTAGCATAATTTATAATCACTGTTTATTATTAACCAGATTAGTTTCTGGACAGTAAGAGGAGAACTCATCTGTTTTCACTCTCCATGGCAGAGGATGAAGCAAAGAGGATTGGCAAGTGTTAGAGCAGCACCTCTGAATGACCCACCCCCATCTGTACTGCACAAGGGAAGCTTCAGTGCTGCCTTGCAGATTCTGCAGTCCAACACCAGAGCCCTTCCAAAACATTTTCTTGCATTTTACTTGCAAACACACAATGTTTTTGAACAGTAGAGAGCAGGAAAAGAGGCAAGGAGGAGATTTCTGCTTGGCATGAGAAAAAGTTCCCCCAGGGGCCACCATGCCAGGCCATCAGAAGAGGACAACTCCAGAATTGACAGAAATAATTTACAACTCTCATTCGCTTCTTTCCTTCTCTCATAAATAAGATAACAGGGACATCAGTGCTGGGACACCCCCAGCCTACTTGAAAACTGCTGGCATTTCATACCTAAAGACAGGAATCACAGGATGAAATGGGTCATTAAATAAAGCAGATGCTTTTATTGTAGCACATTAACTTCTGTGTTATTCTGGAAAAAAATGCTTATGCTTGGGCTGAGTACGTGTTCCATTCCTCCAAAGCCAGCTACTGAGCTTAAATCATTTGTCAAGCATTAAAGGAGTCAGATACACAGTATCAGAGGTCACTGACTGCCTCATACCTTCACTTGCTATAATTTTCTTTTTTTTAAGCAACCAAGTCACTTTTTTACAGTAATCTGCACTTGGTACCTGGCTCCTTTCTCTGTAATGTCATATAGCGCTTATGGCATCTGTAGCTGCTCCCAGGGTAATCTGGAAGGTGACCCTCAAGGAATAGTGGTCCTGGTCAAGGAACAGCTTAGGTTTGGGGACTTTGGGTTTTAGGTTTAAAGTAAGCCTACTGTACTTGTATCTGTCATCCCAGCTGATTTTTCCAACACACAGAGAAACACCCTGTGGGATTCACAGCATGGGTGGTGCAGAGGGGGGTCTGGGTAATGGGACTGGTGCTTTTTTCTTTCCAGAAAAGACACAGAAAACATCTTAAGAAGGACAAGAGATTGCAACACAGAAAATATAAAGGGAGATAAAGGCATGCTCACATGTTTATGCAGCATGCTGAGTGGTAAAATCAGATCCTTTTAGCTTCTAATCAGATGGATGCTTGGAACTTACCTCTTTGTTCTGCTTGAAGAGACTCTGCTAATGATCAGGTGAATGTTCTTCTACTTAATATGTGCTTTCAGTTTCTGGAAATACAACCTTTAGCATTTCAACTGCTCATATCAAATATCATTTTGATGTCAGATCAGCATTGTTCAGCATTGTTTCGTTTGAAGGGTTGTTTTTCCCCAGCCTCAAAATAAATTTTTCATACCAAAGGAAAAAAATAATGCAACAAAGGTAGGAAGAGAGTAGGTAGCCACAGAATGGCTGTGCAGTATGATTCTTCAGACTAACCTTATTAAAAGAATTTTGCATTCAGATATCCACCATCTGTTTTTAGAATGCCCCTCTAGATTTTGGCATTGCAATGGGTCAGACATCCACAGGAGCAAGTCACAGATGTGCCACAGTCCAAGGAAGAGACTTAAAAATAAAGGTGCAGCAGGCCCATACACTACAGCAATGCCCTATAGCCTAGGGGGCTGTCATCAGGTGTTGTCAGGGCCACGTGCACATCTCCCTCTCCCTTGGCATGGACACTACAGAGACAAGTTGGAAAAGCCACCTCCAGGTGAGAACATAACTCCCCCATCACCCTCTTTGCACCAGAGGGTGTGGGTGGTGAGGGAAAGATTTCCTTGTGAAAGGGAAGAAGATCAACAAAGAAAAATAACTGCAGAAGCCCGAAGTCTGGCTTCTTTTAAGCATCAGTAAGCCAGGAACAGATTTCCCTCTCCATTACAGTAAATTAGTTTTCACTCTGCCTGCCAGACCCATTTCCTCACTGCAGCATCGCCTCTCACAGCTGCCCAGGCAGAGGGCAGGGCGGGATGCCTTGTGCCACCCGTCTCATAACACACAGCAGAGGCTTCCACCAGATGCTGTGTCTTCTCTAGCAATAACCTCAGAATAAAACACACTGTTTAAGGTTGTCCAAGCTATCAAGTGTGGAGCTGCTGAGCTGCTGCTCAGCAACACAGGCAATCCAGTCCTATAGGATAGAGGAGTAGTTGGGGATAGGGCAGGATGGAAAGCACCTGGCCAGCCCAGGAGCAGCCTTGGAGAGCTTCATGTGGTCTCAGCACAGGGACAGAGGATAAGGGAATCGTAGGAAAAGAAAGGGGTTCCAGGGCTGCCCCTCCCACCCCAGCCCAGGGGTCAGTGCAGCAGCTCTCCAGGCTCTGCCAGGGACAGAGTTTGGAAACAAGGTCATTCCCATATCCCTGATTTGTTAGGCACATGCCTCCTTTACCTATTCAGCAAGCTACACATCCTGACCTTCTCTGGCCCCTTTTATTTTATCTCTAAATTAATAAATCACACACGGTGGGGTACAGGAGGGGAGAGGAGCTGCATGCTCCTCTTCACCCAGGGTGAGCAGCATTAGGTTAGACAAGTCTGCTTCTCCTGTGTCATTCCTCAGCTGAGGTGGAAATAACTAAAAACTGTGTGTTGGTACTTTTTAAACCCTTCTAACAGAGAGAAAGAGTTCCTGCACTCATACCCTTCCACAGCAAAAAAAAAAAAAACAACTATACCTTAATCCTCCCAGTTAAATGCCTATTTCTCCCCAATATCAAAAACTTTAGTTACTAACCAGAACCTTAAGATTACTCCAAGTAGGAGATTTAGTAACTTTAGTTACTTTGGACTGTTGAAATGTAAATTAAAATCTCTTAGGGCAGTGCTGTAGCAATTTAATTTCAGGCTGTGCAGAGCTCTGGAGGAATGCCAGGGAAAAATTTCCCTCTCCTTGCAGAAAAGAGCAGATTAAAATATGGAAGTTGGGTTGCAGTCTATTGTACTGTCATTCACCACACGCTACCTGTGCCAAACAAAGGGCTGGGAATGAGACAGTCAACAGTAAGTGTCAGAAACATCAGTGAACTTTACATGCAGTCTTCACACTTTGCACTGGGTACCAAAAACGCTTGACTGCATGAGTCCTCAGAGATGCAGCTGAAGAGAATCAGTGCTTTATCCTTGTGGGACACCAACCTAAAATAAAATGTCTAAGACTAACTGCAGAAAGCTTATGTAGGCGGGAAGAGAAAATATTTTGTCTAGAGTTGCTGAAATTGTCAGATCTAGGGGCTTGGATTCACTTTAAGTCTCTCTTCATTGCTTTTTGGGTTCCAAACGCCAAAAAAAGGCACTCAGGGAGAAGACTCCAGAATCAGCAGTGCAACCTATTGCTTTACATAGTGCAAAGCATGCACCCATGCAAGGAGAGACTCAGTCCTTACCTACAACCAGGACCTGGCAGTCCTCCTACAGCAGGGATTATGTGGCTCCTGAAGACAGCAGGGTTCAGCCCGTGCCCTGCACCATGCTGGCTGGTTGGCTTCTCCTGGGAGCTAGGAGAAATTTTGGAGAATCTTGAAAGCAAGATCGTTAGATGTGCATTTCACCACTGCCACCTTTGACAGCAAAAATAAGTCTGTAATCACAATAAGTTTGTCTTTCTGTGTTGCAAATTGAATATGCTGGAAGTACAGGGCGAAACAAGTAATCTGATTTATCACAACAGACATCAGTCCCCATTTATAAAAACCTGAATTTGTGCTGTACAGTTTTTCTACAAAAAGCCTCAGTAAGTCATTCTCTATCCAATAGTTACATTGAGTTATCACACCAGCAGCCATTACTCACAGTGACAGTCTCAGCACAACAAGCCCCTGTCGAGAGTAGGAGTTCCTGCCTGCATGGAACAGATGAACCTGATGGATCCGCCTGGATGCGCCCAGCGCCCGCACGCAGCCACCAGCCTGCCTCTGCACAGGGGGACAAACCCACCACCAGTGCATCTCACCAACAGCAGTCACTGCATTTGGCTGCTTTTCTTTAGACAAGCCTGAGTTTTGTTTATTGGGGGGGGTGGGGAGGGGTGGGGGGGTGGGGTGTGTTTCTTTGTTTGTTTTCGTTGAGTGAGTGAGAAGTAAAAATAACTCTTATTTAACAGTCACCAGGGACATCAGGCAACGTATGGGGAACAGGAGGTAGGGAGTAGCCTTTCAAAAGTGATGGGAGCAAGCTTGGCTTTGACATTCTCCATTAGATCTGATCTGCCTGGAATACTGAGGCACAAAGATAACCAAAGGCCTGACTATGAAGCCTTTTCTGGGAAGAAAGGGGCTGTGCCCAGCTTTGGTGCAGGTTAGATAAATCTTGGAAGCTATTCTAATCCAAATCTATAATCTTATTTAATTTACTCCACAGACCCTCCTATATTATCAAACACCTTGAACAGCAAGTTTTCTAAAGCTGCTACCTGAGGGAGATCAGAATTTCTTCCAAGGCTATGTCTCTTGATGAGGGGATATTTCCTGGCTGGAAGCAGACATTGCTGCATTTGATCTGATCCCAAGCTATTTTTGTTAAAATCTATGACCAAGCCTTACAGTGAAAAGAGAAGATTCATTTTCCAGCCAAGAATAGTAAACAACAAACAAAATGCACTCCAGTTATTCTCCTACTGTCAAAGTTGCTTCATTGTAATTTTATAACTATTTTCTCCTTCCTCTAAAAAAGTAATGGAATCCAATGTCTGAAAACACAATATTCATATTCTGACTCTTTTTTAGTCCAGTTTTAGGCTTTCATATCTTCACTGCATATTAGGAAGAAGAAAACCCCAGTAAGTAGCTAGTGTGATTGATTCCTGGAGGTGTTATTTAATCTCTTGGGGTTTTGCAGCTCTTAATACAACACAGCCAGTAGGAAACAGTCACATTCTGTGTTCATTCATCTGATTCAGGAGGAAAAGTCAGTTTCTAGTGCCACTATTTAGAGGGGGATTAGATGAATTACTATGGTCTGAGTCATCATGGCCATAGCTGTGCTCCATCAGACTCTGCACACCCTTCAGGCAGGGACCTGCATGGCACAGTCCTTCACCCCTGCACTCCAGGTTCTGCAGTGCCACCACCCCAGAGCAGCTCCAGCCATGGCCAGCCACTGCCACTAGTTGCTGCTCCAATCCCATGATGAGTTCTGCTCCCAAAGAGACAGGAGGAAAAAGGGGCTGAGAAAGTCCTCCTCGCCACAGGCACCAAGGAAACATTGCCACTGACAATAAGGAGGAAAATTATGTCTACTTGGACTCATTTGTTTGAAGCTTTGTTTAAAAGGAGCACCAGGCAGATGGGCACAGAATAAATCTGCACTAAGAAATAAAGTGGGATAACAAATAAGATGACAACATTGTACTCTGCTCTTCAGGGACCTCAACTACATTCTCTCCTAACAGTATGTCCCTTTAATGATAATACACTGGAAACAGTTCAAAATCACATTAATATAAAAAAGTTCTTACCTTCAGTTTAAATAACAAAGTTCTCTATGAATGTGAAATCCTTACTGTCTCCTTCCCTGGACATTTATATCTAATTTACAAGTATACTATTTTGGGGATTTAAACTATAAATGACCCCACCTGATGCTGCAGTACTTTTACCCCCAGAGGGGTGGGAGGGTGAGAAGCAGGTTCTCTTCTGTACTTTTGCCAAACACCACAGCACAGCAAGTTCAGTATCTCATCAGGCAAAACCTCTTTTAAAAGGCAGTAGTTATTTACACAGACAGTAAAGAGCTGAGAGATCAGAGCTCTGTTGTGTGGCACAGCCACAAGAAATAACACTGTGTCTCTTTGCCCAAAGATGAAGAACAGCACTTACAGAAACCACAGCAAAACTGGTCAAGTCATCCTCTATCCATTACAGCATCCGCAGCTACCTTCGCAAGGCAGGCAAGATGATGATAAATATGGTGTGAGGGCATTAAAGTATGTCTTTTTCCTGAACAACAAATAAAGCTGCTTGCAGGATCTGCCTTCCCAGAAATAAATGTCAAGGAGAAATCCAGGGAAAACAAAGGGAGCTGGTTAATTGAGTGATGCCCACACCACACAACAGACATGATCCTACGGAACGGAGCATGCAGTTCCAATCTGGCACTGTTTATAAACACTATGCAACTGGCATCATTTCAATATTGTTGTAACAGGTGAGAACACATACAGCCTGGAGAGGAAATAGCATTTTTATTGACTGACAGATTGTGGTACTACATTACATTGAACATCCCAATAAAAACAGAGTGAGTCTTGCCTAAAATATGGCACTGCACTGTGCAAAGGTTAGCAGTGCAGTGGTCATTTTATCAAGGTTCAGGTTGTCCTGCAAAGCTTTGGTGGAACAGCTGTGTTGGTCATAAATGCTAAATAAATAAGTAAGTACAAATTGTATCTCAAAGCTTAGCTCTGCTAACCCCTGGAGCAGGTACAGATATGCTTTTATCAGACTACTTGGGCTGTTTGAGGAAGCAATGTAACAAAAGCAGAATCTCTATGTGTTTCTCTGCTGCAGGGCTCAGCAGACACATCGTGCCAGCACAGCTGCTGCTTCCATGATCAACCAACCCCAGCACAGGCTGCATGTATGTGTGTATGTACACACAGCTAATGTATCTGCAGGTGCATATCCTGATTCTCAAGTCTGGTTCCAGCTGTGGCTTCCAACTCCTGGTGTACACAGAGTCCTCAGCAGCTGCTGGCAGTGTTGACAGTCACTCCAGTGCCACTTCCCTTCAGGCTGCACTTCTGGCCTGCCTAAAACCTGATCAAGGAAATGCAAAGCCCATATAAAGTTCTTAGGCACAAATTTGACACTTAAGATTTTTTAGACATCTGGATTATATCTCTGCTAATTATACATCTAGTTTTTCTCACTCTGACAACTTCATGACTGACGTTTCTTTGCCTCAGATATCTGCACTGATTTTCCACCCCTAGAGCAGCCAGTGCTCAAGTATTCATTGAGTATCATTACTCATCAAATACCATCGAGAGTAAATGTTCTGTGTTGCTACAATCAAGGGTTGAAGAAGGCCTATGAGAGATTTTACCACATAAAGACCTTCAAGGCATCGAGTAGACTGGCCAAATAAGTCTGGATAGAATGACTTTCTTGTCTTGCAAAAAATTTGAAAGGTCTCATGCATGCGGTTTTTTCATGCACCTGGATGAAAAATGATTTGGAAAAAAACTAGAGATCATAAATTGCTCAGAAATTACTACTACAACCAGTCAGAATATGTATCCCAAATTAGAAAGATGTAAATTAAATCCCCTTTTGCTTCTTTCAGAACAGGAATTTCCTGCAAAAACCATTCCCTTTGAGAGACATTTCACAAATAAGTTTAAAAAAAAAAATGGAAGTTTCTTATGTTTCTGACAAAAAAAATTTGCTCTGAACTATCAGACAAGGAGGAAAATTATAGCAACTCACATTTGGTTTAGAAACATGTATATTTAAACTAATCTTTCACTGAAAGAAGACTCAGCCCTGAGTGCAGACAGAGCTGACCATTTCATCACCTGCCTGTGCTCCTGTATATGTGAAGGTGGATGGTCTAAAACCTGCCCATTCCTATCCCTCAAGCAGCAGCACAAGAATGGAGCTCATAAAAGCCTTCCTCTCCCATGCCACTTGTGCCTTCCCTGAATCCAAAATCTCCCTGTTCCTCCCCTGAATGACAATGCTGATGTCAGCTTCTACTGCTGAGCAGCTCAGAGCCAGCCCTGACTCCTAACTGGCCAGGCAGCCCTTGAGTCTGCCAGGAATTTTGCTGAAACACCAATGAATGAAAAACTGGAGATATTTCTACTGCTTATTATGTCAGCAGCATGCGTGTGGGCCTTGCATATGCTAAGGAGCAATAAGGAAACATCATCAGAGTATTCACACATCTCTCACCCCACCTCTTTAGACACTGTAAGCTGCTGGTACAGCAAAAGTTTTACAGTCTCTCCTGGGTTCATAAACCCGAGGGGCTGTATAACTCTCAGTATCTCCTAAACTCTGCCTCACATTTAGACAGATCCAGCACAGCATTTCTTTCATGAAATGCATGTTATAAACAGGCATAAATAAGACTCCTTGGATGAAGCATAGTTGGAATGTATTCTGGGGAAGTAAATATTTCACCACTAATTATGACACTGCTCAGGAACAAGGACAGAGGACATCAATGTTTAGATGACTAAAAAACCCATATTTGCTACACATGGACACCCTTGTTCAGTTATAGCTAGTAATTTCTCCTGAGCTTGGGGCTTTGATAGCAAATGGCTGAGTGGAGAGTGGCATCAGTAAATAAATCACTGCCTGGGAAGCTGCTCTCTTAAGCAGAATACACTGATATTTCTTACAGGAGAGAGAAATGCTTTCTTGGCTTTGCCTTAGACACAGATAAGCCTGGTGGAAGCAAACAGCAGAAGGAAAAGCCTGCCTCAGGTGTCATGCTGCGCTGTGCAGCTCACACTCCATCCATGGTCATTATTGCTCTTAGTTTTCAGAAGCCTGCACTTTCTTGTAAAAACAGTCTGTTTCCATTAAAAAAATCCCTACAGTGTGTTGAACAGATGGAAAGCATGAAATTGTGCATGGAAAAGTAGGGGGAAGGACTACCAAAAGTGTTTTTCAGTTTTTAATTTCTTCCATAATCTGAAGAAAAGACCCATATTATCACTGCCGTTGCTTCAGTCAATTCTTGGTCTTAAAATTCAGGGAAATAATAATTTTCAAAAGAGCATTTAAAGGCCACTTGGGATTCCAAGCCTTTTTTAAATGACGAGAAAAATCAGCAGATCACAAGAGATAAAGCTAGAAGGAGCCAAAACTCACTGAAATTTTAAGATATCTCCAGTAAATGTAGAAGGATTTAGCCCAGAGTTTGTCTTGTAGTCTAACCATCCTAAAGGCTGCTGGCAACGACTGAGTACAGTTTCTCTTTTTTCATAGTGAGAGTCACATGAATTGATAAATGTTACCTCATTTGAAAGCTGGGTGCTTAGTCCCTGGCTCTAATAACACTCTGCAGACTTATGACTGATTAATTGACCGGCATTTGGGATACCTAGGGATGAATACCAACAACAAAGTGAAATGTCAGCAAGTGAATGAAATATATTGCAAGGCTTGTGTGGATTATGAGAAGCTGTATTATCAAACAAGAGAATGAAGTCAAGGGATAAGCAAGTGTAGAATCAGAGCATGCAGCAGAATAGTGATAATTAAGTTCAGGGAGATAATTTTATAAACATAGATTTAACAGCTTTACTCAGATGCTCATCTTTTCTTGTATAACCAGTAGGTTTATTCAAAGATCATGTTGGTAATCAACTCAAGTAGAAGTGGCAACGTGAGGAGAAAAGGGGTTGCACAGTGGAATGATTAGGTTGAAGAAAAGCAGAATTACAGTCTCCCTGCAGCCTGCTAATGATTTAACGACCTCAAATGTGATCCATAGAGGGCTGCAAAATAAGCTGTCTTTTGAAATTCAAGAAGTTTCACATCTGTTATGCTCACTTCCAGACATAATTGTGACCAAATTCATATATAATTTTTTTTCTGTCACTTTGGGCTCAAGTTACAATTCTTTTCAATAAATATATATATATGTATATACACTGTATATATACACATATGCACATATATCTATCAGCAAGTAAGAGATAATGTCCCTTGGCTTAGAATTGTGACCTCAGTGTCACCCAGAAAACAAGCTGTGTTAATTGCCCAGCTGCAGTGCCATGAAAATAAACACATCTATTTATGAGAATTGCCTGTTCTTATATACCAGTTACCGAGTGCCCCATAAGCACCATCTTACTTTTTATGATGAGTCTGACCAGAAAAGAAAAGAAAGCAAAATGAAATGTTATATATTTCACCACAGAGTTTTGCCTACCATAAGCATGAGCTGGAAGAACTGTGCAGGGCTTTGGGAGAGGACAGGAGAAAAGCACAGTGATAAGATTAATTGCTGCAAATATCCAGTGGTAAACCACCATGCCTTGAGGTGCCTGCTTTCCCAGCAGCTCCCTAGGCACAATACTGTGCGATCAATGCTCCACACTGCATGTATAAATCAAATTATGGGCTTCCAATCTGCAGCCTCCAAACCCATAAGGGGTCCATGGAGTGATTTTAAGATGTCCAAGAAGGGGGATTACAGAAGCAAGCTTCTATACTCTCTGTATAGGTTGGAAAGGGAGTTTTTTTGGTCCACAACTGCTAGAAATTGAAATTTTTTGAATAAAGTCTTTAAACAGCCTAATAGGAGTGATAACTACAATCACAAGGCATGACCTGTGGTCTCATAAGATCAGCACAAAAGACTGAGCCATCAGAGGATCCCTCAGCCTTTCTGCTGCAAACACCAAGCCAGAACCTGAGAAGCCTTTGTAACAGACAGCTCGTTAAAAGGTGTGCCTAAAACTTGCAATTTCAACAGATGAGAATTTCCCTACATCCAAAATTTTTCAATAATAATAATAATAATAATAGTAATAATAATAATCAGAGATATACACGGTTTGCATGAAGAACTTCAGTCTTTGGGTTTCACAAGCTTAGAATCAACCAGAAAATTGGAAAGAAACTCCTGTGTAGTGAGAGATTACAAGCATAATCATCGTAAATTACAATGAGAATAAATGTGTATTAATTTTAAAAATTGTAAAGTCTGATTTCACATTTAAACTATTGTTTCATTATAAGGGCTTTTAAATACCTATAATTACATTTTAGTTACTGTTGTTCAGACCATTTTATATGAACGCATAAGGCAAATGCTCAGAAATAAATCCCAGGCACTGATTATTTTTAATAGTGCAATGCTTCTTCTATGGTAATTACTGGGGTACAATGCCTATTAACCTATTCAGCATTCCTAGAGGAATTTAAGTCAAAAGCAATCTGATTAACTTTAAGGTACAGTCTTCCCATCTCTGCTTTCTCTCCCCCTTCTCTGCTCAAATAAATATAAATATGTGTTAGCTATGCAGAGAATCAATGAAATTATATTAAATTTGCAATTCAGCCAAGTGTCTGCAAAGTCAACTAATTATTTATATTTTGAGTCTTGTTGATGCTGCAGTTATTGTAAAGCTCAACAACCCATCTTTTTATTGTAACCAGTATCTGAGGCTTTTATATGTCCATTTTATTAAATTGGAAACATTTTGTGGCCTAGTTAAGTGGCATAGGCAGTTTTCTAAATATTTACCAGAAATTGTGAAAAATGGTTTAGTCTCCTTAAATACATTCTATAAAGTAGCATATTTTCAATAGATGCCAATAGCTAAGTACACATGCTTTAAAAATGAGTTTCCTTCCCAAACAACTTCTGTAAAACGTTTTGGTGGTGGTTGGAGAGCAGCAGGTCCTTTCAGACTCCACACAACAGCCCCTGCTCCAGGAAACTGTGAAAATACCCCCAAGAAAACATCATTCTCCCTATTCCAACAGTAAGAAAGCAAATAGCTTGATGTTAGCAAATCCTGACAGGGAGAAGGAAAGCCTGCCCAAAGACATTGGGCAATGATTTTGAATCTGTAATATGACAAACATTGGTGCAAATATTTCAAAATGGATTTGAATCCACAAGGAAGAGTTCATTGCAAAGACCTGCCATTCGTGGTTGCTAAACACCCCGTGACATTCATCAGAGGAGGGCTGATACAGTTTAACACGTGACCAGAATGTTATGAACCATGTGTTAATCTCTGAGGGTCCAGCCTTTGCAGATTGGCTTAAAATAATTTTAGCAACACTGCTCTTCAGAGATGTTTTGAAAAGTAAAAGGTTTCATAAATGAAAAACAACAGAATAACAAACGTTACAGAAAACAAAAGAAAAGTCATGCACAGGTGTCCGAGCACACCTCTGACACCCTGCTAGAAACACTCCAAAAAGCCTCTTACTTCCTTTGTGCTCCTTCCTAAATACTGAATGTTTTAGGAGAGACAACCTGATGCCAATAGGGAGTGATATAGGATTTGAAGAACAGTGAAAAGGTTCAATGGATGCTTCTCTCTTGGCACTGACCCAGTCATTGTCGGAAGAGTATCGAAGTTTCTGGGTTCTTTTTCTTATAAGAAATGCAAAGGGAGAGTCTTAAACTTTTCCCTATATGGAAAACACTTGCTGGGTGTGGGAAATGCATTCCTACAGAGTGCAGGTAACAATCTCACTTTTCCTTGGCAGACATCCTGCCTCCATGAACTCAGCTTTAAAAATGTCAAGTGGATTGTACATTACTCATTTCCGGTTTAAAAGTGCCCATTATTAGCAAAAATGACATTTTGGTAGGGAGAGAAACTATTTCAATATAATCTACAAAACGATTTGCAGGGATTTCAGCAAAGCAATTAGGGGAATTTCTGGACTACAAACACTGTAGTGTGTAATGTGAGATTTCATCTTGACTGATAGACCTGTGAGGATTTCCATCCAAAAATACAGCTGTGTTTCCCTCCTTGCCACACCACCTTTTAATTAATTATATATGAAATTTTCTTCTTTCTTGTATTTTTTATTAGCACCTTACCCAACTTTAATCCATTTTAATCTGCTCCCACTGAGCAGAACAGTTGTCCAGCAGGACTGCAGGAAAAGGGGCAAACTGATGCCGTATCTACAGGGCTCAGGAGCCACCAAGGAGAAATGCAAACCAAATTAAACCTCTAAAACTTACCAAGTGCTCATTGAGCAGGGGGAAGCAAGGTAAAACAATTTCAAGTTCATAAGCAATCATAGAAGGACCTGGGTTGGAAGAGTCCTTAAAGATCTTCTAGTTCCAACACCCTAGCTGCACTGGGACACCTTTCACTGAACCAGGTTGCTTAGAGTTTAATCCAACCTGACCTTGAACATTTCCAGGCATGGGCATCCACAAGCTCTCTGGGCAACCTGGTCCAGTGCCTCACCACCCTCACAGTAAAGAATATCTCTCTAATATTTAATCTAAACTACTCTCTTCCAATTTGAAATGCTTACCCATTGTCCTGTTACTCTGTGTCCTTTAAAAAGTCTCCCTCCATCTTTTCTGTAGGTTCCCTTCAGATACAGAAGGCTACAAGGAGCTCACCCCAAAGCCTTCTCTTTTGCAGGCTGAACAAACCTGGTTAGCCTTTCCTCATAGGAGAGGTGCCCCAACCTTCTAATCATCTTGGTGGCCTCCTCTGGACTCACTCCAACAGGTCCATGTCCTCCCTGTTCTGGGGACCCCAGAGCAGGATGCAGTGTTCCAGTTCCTTCTGACTGCATGAATGCATCCTTCTGATGCTGCTCCTGATGTGAGTTCAGTCTTCTGCTCTGCTGTTTGCTGTAATAGTCAGTTCAGACACAGTCATGCCAGCTGCACTGTGAGGGAACACAAGCATGGATAAACAGAACATTCAGAATAATTAGATACCCACAACACTGCAAATAACTTAAATAGGGGTTTTCACACTCTGAAGAGTGGGATGGAGCTGTTCATAGCAGATTTTTCATGGCTGCATCTGAACTGACTATTATAGCAAAGAGCAGAACAGAAGAGTGAACTCAAAGCAGGAGCAGCCTGCACCATCCATGCAGTCAGAAGGAAGATTTCATTTCCTACCTTATGTATGCCATGCTGTAGCCCTTGCACACAGACCATACCCAGCTCTGATGGCTGAAGAAGAGGTTATGTTGTGATAGAGGAGTGGGAACATTTCCAGGTGCACAGCTGGAAGCACAAAGATTTGAAGGTAGTATCAAATGGCAGATGGAAATCTAGCATCACTGGATCAACATAAATCCAGAACATGACAGAATTAGCAACTAGGAGTGTCCCAAACACCCAGAACCTTTAGCATCAGGATGTTACAGGAGGCTATATGAAATATTTTTTTCCCATTAAAATCCAAAGTTATTGTTAAATAAATAAAGGTAAAATACACCTTTACACATCATGTGCCTGAAAAGAGAATTTTCATCACTGCTCATTGTCATTGCAGGCTGATGAGAAAGTCTTCTCCATATATTACACAGGAGGAGATGCAATACAAGTGGTATAGATTGATGCAAATGGGACAGAACTGGGGTAAGGAGGGATGGTTCCCTAAATCTAGCAGGTGAGGCAGGTAAACAATTTGCCACAAGTCACCAGGGAAATTCAGGACCACATCTCAAATTGAACATGGAGTATGGTTTCTGAGTGGCAAGAAAGGATATGTTCAGTGGGATGGCCCTAAGAGCAGCAGTGGAGCTGTGCCTGCTAAGCCAACATGAACCTGATACATTTATTAGGAAGGGAAAATGAACTAGTGAATAAATTCATTGTTGTCCCAACGTACAAGAGTGTCCCCATAAAAAAGTGTCCCTGCTCACTGCTGGCATATCACAGAGACATTAAGAGATTAATGGAGCAGAAAAAGACAGTGTCAACAGCAAAATCTGTTAGTGCAGCTGTACCCCTCCAGAGCATTAAACTGCAAATTGGGTATTTGCCCCCTTCCCTACAATTTCCCAGGAAGACCACACTGAGAATACAATGAGTGAAGTCCAGATACAGGCTCAGTCCTGCCAAAACTTCACTGTAAATGGAGAGAGGGGTTTGCAATCTGCGTGTAAATCTGGAAGTATTTGGCCTTAAGCTCACATCTGGCATTAAAATGTGGCAGTTTCTGGTAAGGAGGCAAGACTGTTTTTCTCATCATAACTTACTGGTCTTCTCATCATCTTCCAGTTCACCTACCTCCTTCCTATTCTACCTACCTCTGACAGCATGTGAACCTTCTCTTTCTGGAAGGATTGCCCAGCTGGTCCCTATTTACTTGCCATCCTTCATAATGCAAGCTGGATACTGTACCTGCTTGCACATCCTGAAGATGTGACTCTGCAGTTTTTCATTACGGTTTCTGAAAACCATTCTGTATCCTTTATCTACCTTTTTTAATGCAGGTAGATAAAACTGTTCTCTCCCTCCAGGCCCTATAGTGTTTTAATTTTTCAAATCTTGAGTAAAGCAAATAAAAAATCATATTAAGCGACTTTTTTACTGCTATTTACACCTAAAATATGCCATTTTGTGGTGCATTAATAAGAAATATGTATGCTAGAACCAAGAATTACTAAGCTTCACCCATAGTGCATTGTGACAAAGCATTTATTTCTGGCTGTATTCATCCACCACCAGTGGCTCACAGTGCATCCTGACAGCTGCCACTGGTCTGTGACCTCCTGAGCAGTCCTCATTAGTACAGTTTCTTAGCCTATCATTTCACAAAAAGAAATTACTATGGAACAGCTCCCAGATGAGCACCTCTACCTGCAACTCAAATTCAAGGGATGAGGCAAGAGACAGAACATCTGCCAGAGAGCAGGATATTTTGTATGTTGATCAGCAGTAGAGCGCAAATAAACCATGTTCTGAAAATAGAAAATTGACTTCCTCCAAATCAGGAGAGATTATAAGTATGCATTCTTAGTCTGAAAAAGAAAAGCAGGTGACTGACTCTGCATACAAGAGCACCCCCAGTCTAAGGCAATATAGCTCCCCAAACTCAATACTGTTCAGCAGGCAGAGGAAATGCTCCCTCTCCCACAAAGGCTGAGGTTTCTGGAGGATGGAAACACTATCTCTTCAGTGTAGGCAATACTTCAAAGAAAAAAAGAAGAAAAATTAAAATAATATTTTTTTTTAATTGGCTTTCTGACTTTTTTGGTTGGTTTTAGGCTCTTGGATGCTATGTCCTTGGAACTAAAAGCTCGAATGTGACTGCAGAAACAGAATTTTCTTTTTCTTCTTCAGCCTTTTGTGAGGAACAAAAGCATTTGCTTACTTATCTACCTGTAGAGAAACACAAAGCAATACTTCACATATCTATTCCAAATCAGAAACAAAAGGTAAAAGCCAAACAACTGGGCGCTTGCTCAGGGTTCATAAATTTCTTTATGTGACTCCATTTCTCTAACAAGCTTCTTTTCCTGAAAGTACTTTTTAAACCTGGAAAAAAAAAATTCTCTTCTTTAAAGCAGTTCTGGAATGGCAGAAAATAATTAAGTCACCCGAATACTGTTCTGAACATGTTTCAAGTGCTCATCACAAAGTTTCTTGAATGTATTCGACTGGTAGCTCTTCCCCCCACCCCCCGCCCTTCCACAAAAACTAGTGCTAGAAAGAGCAGAGCAGGAAACAGAATTATTTCACTCCAGACACATCTCTTATGCCTAAAACATTAGTGGAACATATCTGGAGTGTGGAAGACAGTTCTGTCATCATGTCAAAGTATCATATCAAAGAATAAAATATCAAGGTATACATTTTGAATATTCACGTATTGAAGAACTGTTTGTCATTAATTATTAGGTTGCATGTAAAAGTTAAATTAACAGAAAAAGGAGTTCTCTTATTCCCTAGTCGACCAAATCTGTCAAGCACAAGATATTTTTGTTGATTTTTTTGGCTGGGTAGTATTTTTGTATATTACAAACTGTTAACAGTTAGTTATGATTATAAAATAATTACTAAAATATAAGATCCATTCTATGGCATCAATCCAAAATCATTTGCTGCAGCACACAAGCTTGTATATGAAATTTGCTGAACCCAGGGTTTCACTCCAGCTATAAAATCACAAGACTAGAATACAAAACAGACCATTCAAATACAAAGACATTTATGAACCTTAACTACCTGTGTTTAGAGAATATGAGACCAGCAATGCTCAAACAAGAGGAAGTGTTTACAAAGTATAACACAGTCTTATTCTTTGGTCCATCTGTAATAACAAAAATAGTTTATATTTGGGATATTTCATCCAATCTTCAAGATATCTCATAGAGGAGTACAATGATAAAACATGGGGCTGGCTTTGGCTTTCACAGCACTGAAATCAATCAAGTACCTGTATGCAGTCCAGAGGGATGATAAATTGTGTTTGTCACACCTACAACCAATTTTCTGGGAAGAAGAAGAAAAAAAAAATCTAACAATTTAGAGGAGCCTAGATGCCCTATATTTATTCTTTCCCTGAAAGCCAGAAGTGAAGACAGAACATATCTCTCCTTGATCTTTTTTTTTTTTTTTAATGAACATCTTTTTAAATAGAGCCTTTCTTTTTAGAGCTAGATTTCTTACTGCAGCTGAAGCTTCTGCTTGAGGCAGAAGCTATTTGAAATGTTTGAAAAGCACTCGGGGCTCCATGTAGTGGTCTAGACTCTGCTTAATAAAAATGAAGTTATATTAACCTCAGCATTTATCAGGAAGCATAAAAAAGGTTAAAATGTCTTAGATTTTTTATGAAAAACAATATCATGAAAAATCCCTCCTATTATATCTTTTTAATTTACTACCTCCTTCTACATATATATTCTTGTTACAAGACATGTTTGTTTTCTTTATTGGTAAATTTCCTAATTGGTAAATTAGGACAATATGAGATTTTAAATTAGAAAAAATATGTGCTGTTGTGAGCTCTTAGTTACAGAATTACTTGTTCCCACTAAATCTCTTAGATGCATCACTGATCTATATAATCCTAATAAATATTCAAGCAGGTCAGCCTCAAACACAGTTGCTTACCAGGCAGATGATGTTTCTGGAGCTAAGAAAATACAGGAGAGTAATTTTCTCTGCATCATGTCCACCCACCTTTGGTTACTCCCAGCCAAAATTACCAGGTACACAGAGGCGCGCATGCAGGTTCAAGACAAGAGGTGAACTTGTGTCTCTGAGCACAAGGTGTGCAGTGAGACTGCACTGCAACAGAGACCAGACAAGTCTCTGGAGCCCTGGGACTGAAAACACAACCTGAAGCCTAGGGTGGAAATAAACCACATACAAAAAAGACACAAGAAGAAGAAATGTGAGAGACACAGAAGAACACCTGTGTGAAGAAATGTGCAGAAATATCAAACACAGTAAGACTCTTCTGTTTACAAAAACCATGAGAGCTAGAACCTGCTAGAAGGTGAAAGAGGAGGTTTTCACCTGAGAAGGTGAAAACAGCAGTTAGTTGTTGTTTCTCATCATAAACATAATGATATGATCAGGCACCCAACTTAAAAAAAAAGAAACATTTTCTCATAAAATACAAAATCGCATCATGGAAACACAAGAATGCCAAGATAAAAAATGTAAATTACTTCAAAAAACTGCTTTAAAATTCATGGGCTACGCAGAGAAGGATCACTGCCCACTCCCAGAAGGATCTGTTTCCTTCCTTTCCTAAGCATCCAATGAGTTGCAGCTGCCAGGGATGAGGTATGGACTAGAAAGTTATAGGACTCACTCAGCTTCATCAGGTAGCAAAAACTCATTTCAATTCAAATGTTCAGGGAGTACAAAGTAGAAGCAGTAGCAATGAAAATTTAAGATTTGCCCATCAGAATAAACAATATACAGAATAGGCAATAAGTATATACCAAGTTTGATATTGCCATTCTATGCTACAAGAATTAGAGCTGGGCTTGAGAGATTGCAAGTAGCTCCAGCACTCATCACCTGAGTTACAGAGATACTTTCTAACCAAAGGCCTTTAAAAACAGAAGGCATCATGACTAGTTTGTGTGCATAATATTCACTTATTTTTATTTTGACTGAAACAAGCAAAGAAATCCCTTGTGATTAGATTCCCTTGTGATCCTTCATAAATGCAACTGAGTATATACATTAAAATATCCTTTATAAATAATTATGAGCTGACACCTAAGAGCTAATATGGCTGAAATGACAAATTGTTATGTCATGATATGCATTAGCCTAGTGGCACTCAAAGCCAATGTATTTTAATTCATATCCAGTTAGAATTGCCAGCTACTGTGGACTTTTCTTTCCTTGAACAAGGTATGGCTGAAAGGTCTGCCAAGAGAAACCCACATTCCTTTTGGAGAAATCTACAAATCTTCTGCATGTGCCATTGATGTTGGACATGGGAGCATGGCTGCTGCATGTCAAAATGCTTCTGTGGTGGAAGTGTTGCTTTGGAAAACAAACCAGGGTAATAAAAAATGTCGTTTATAAGCTGACAAAAATATTTCAAAGCTGAATGAAAGAGACGTGGACAACATCAGAAACAAGACCTGGACTACCGACATAATTAACATCTATATTAACAATCCAGCTCAACCCTTCAATTTATACAACAACACTTAAAGTAAAAATATCACTGGTAACAGTCCTTGCCATTTCCTATTTTCATCATCTGTGTCTCAGATCTGTTACATTCACTCATTACATCATCTCATAATTTAAACTGCAAACTGTTGGGGAAAAAATATTCTGTCTTCCATATTCTTGTGCAATGATATCATGAACAGTGAGACCCTGTCACAATAGCTCCTTTGGAAATTAATACATGTAACAATATTATTATATCCTTCCAACCTTTTCTTTATCATCTTGAAGTATTTTTTTGCTCTATATTTTAGGAGTAGCAATGGAAGCTGCTGCCTGATTTGCACCTCTTTGCATTTTGTATGATGTGCCCCTTACAGCACACATCTTCCATGGGAAAAGTGTGTTGTAGCAGCAGCAGAATAAATGAGCAGAATTCAGACAGGGTTTGTCCTTCAGGGGAAGATGCCTTGGTTTTGTCATGTTCCATATTTTTGTTGTGCTCTAAAATCACAGGACAGCAATTCACGGTACACAGCACCTCAGAATTGTGGTGGAGATTAGGAATGGAAATTATGTTCTTTTGGAAAAAGCAATCTTTCACACTATATCTATTGACCAAAGTGCTGCAACTCAAGTGGCTTGTTAGTATTTTAGCAACTTCGAGGTTCCCACAGCCTGATGGAGGAACCAGGTGGATCTTCAAACATTCCTGGTACATATTTTCCCTCTTTCCAATACGTTGAACACAGTACACACAAAAAGAGACAATGGCAAAATGAAGTTTGCCTGAATGTTTCCATTAAGCCAGAGCTATTTCTAAGAGCAAACCTGACGATAAAACCCCATCTGGGGAGTGTTTTCAACTGAAAACCTGCTCAGAGAGCACAGGCACAAAAAACGTCTCCTGCCTACTAAAGAGAAATGCCTGTGGCATTGAGTCACCCCCTTGTTAGTAACAGTGAACAGGAACAGCAGCATTTTCCTGTAATAATGGAACACAATGCCCTGAAATGATCATTTTGTGCTATTTGGTTTGCAGGCAGGTTGAACCTCACAATTCTTTGGATAGTGGGGTTCTGTGCATTCATAGAAGTGAAAATCTATACAGTTTGGGGTATATTTTTTTGAGGTATTTGTATTCTAGCAACCATGAGTATTAAATAAAGTCCCTCAGATGTCACCCACAAGACCTCCAGTTTTTCCAGGTACCTGATGGCTGTTGGCACACAAGAGCCCACAGCCTATGTCCTGTTTACTGTACAACAGTTCATCCATACAGAAAACAAATATATTGATGCCTTTATCCCTCCCTTTTCTAGTCCAAAGCCAACCTGTGACCCCAAGGGCCACGCTGGACTGCTTTCAGTGCTAACAACTGTTCTGAATCATGAGCAAAGCAGGACTGATGGCCAACAGAAGCCTTCTTTACACTGGGAGGTTAAGATTTTACAAGTCACTTAAAAACATCCCACTGAGACTCGTTCAGAAGCATATCTTTAATTATTAGAGTTCAGTCTTCCACCTGGCAGAACAAACATGCAAAGTAACCCGTGGCTTTAATAATTTATCCTCTGCAACCATAATTTGGTCATACAGCTAATTCATGCTGTAGATTCTGTTCAGTGAAGCACCATAAAATATCCATGCAATAAAAAAAATAAAAAATTTTTTTAAAAAAGCCCACTAAAAAACCCCACTTTCAGGGAGTACATTTAGGTTAAGCAACATTCAAGGATTTGCGTGCAAGCCTTTCACCACAGTGAACCATGAAAACATTAACACCATGATATGTTAGATATACCAAATGCAATTATTTACTTAGAGCACAGAAAAGAGACAACGTTTCATTCCCACAGCAGTCATTCAGCAACTGTGAAAAATTAAGACTCTTCTAAAGTACCCAGGAATAGCATGTGTTGGTGTTGTTTGTTTGATTTTAATTGAAATATTTGGACATTTGGATTTTAAAGGAATGCCATCAACCTTCAACTTACTGGCAGAGAGAGGAAATAAGATACCTCTATAGTATTTCTACCATTTCATTTTAGTTCACAGTATTAAAAACGTGAGTCCAAACCAACTTGCTTATCTTCTTATGCAGCTATAAACTGAGCATTCAACTTGTGAATGAATTCTCACATGAATTCAGCATGTGAGATCTGAGTTTTCTAAGCAGCTGCTCAATGCACACAGTACAGCCCACCTGCCTGTCAGACCCAAATCCCCACCCTAACATGAAAAAAAGTCATGAAGAACAGTTTAGTCTGATACTAGGAACCTCATCCCTGTTGAGACATAAGTTAATACAAATTGCAGGATAAACCTTGCTCAGTAAAAGGGATCTATTCACTTCTTTAGAATGTCAATTTAACAGCTGTTAAAAGTGGTCCTTACTAAAGCATGAGATGCCCTTATTTAGACAATTCTTCCAGATTTATGGACAACATCAGGTCTCAGTAATTAAATGTTCCCTATAGTTACGATGATTAAGAAGAGGACAACTGGAAGAATAACACTGTATACAGGAGCACTGGTTTACTTTCTGTTCTAAGATTTTGTTGTTTCAAGCTACAGAAAACTCCTCAGGTGATTTTTGTTAAGAGAAAATGACTATTGCAGTCTCTCTCATTAAGGAAGACTCAAGTTTAGGTCAACTAATATGAAGAGGAAAAAAAGTAATTTATTAGGAATTCTTTGCTGGCAATAAGCTCCACTGAATTCAAAAAAACTTCAGTAACAGACTGTAATTAAGACATGTAGCATTTTTTCTTCAGTTTAAATGTAATTAAAACTTTTAAAACAATTCTTTCTTATTAAGATTACCACAAAATACTGAATCACTACAGCTGAAGAGTGCAAGTGAAATTTTTGAAACAGCATTAAATTCTATTTAGGAAAAAAAATTATCTATTTAGAAAAAAACCTCTCATTTCTAGGGTTTGCTACTTGATGAAAAATAAGATCAACTACTAACCACTCTAGAGAAACTGAATCTAAACTGCAAACTGAGTGGCTGGCATTACTGCAGAGAACTGGGTTTCGTGCTCTAAATCTGCAAAGTAGACAATTTAATAAATATTGAACTTAGCAAGTTATGAAATAATCATGTGCTAAGAACACTTCTTGCAAAAATACGACAAGTCTGTCACAGTACAGCTGTTGTTATTCAGACATAAAACCCATTTATAGAAAGCACTTTAGCAGAACCAGTTATATAGCTGGATGGCATACAGAGAGATAGGATTTTTCCCTCCCAGATAAGCATTTAAGCACCTTAAGTAAGTGTCACACAGGTGAACTGGCTTAAATAGGTTCCAGCTACCTACAGGATACAAGTGGCTCTCCTCTGCTGTCTAATTTGATACATGCTGGGAGCACACATTGCATTTAAAAAGAGTGAATATCCCATCAAACTTGCTTGACAGCCAATTTAGATATTCCAGCTTGATGGTTGTGCTTCAGATAATTTTGGCCTTCAGGTTGGAAGCAGTTCAACAGGCTGAATATTCTACTATTTTATTTCTGATGAGCATAGTGAGGTTGGTTTGGTTTTCCCTCACAACTGAAGCCCCACTTACACATGCTCCAAAACAATTCAGAAATCAAAACAAAAGCTTTGCCTCTAGAACAGGCATAAATATAATCATAAGGCTTCCTCAGTGTAATTACACCCCCCTGTTTAGAAGCAAATTTAGTTAATTTCTTTAGTTATCATTTCATTTGATGGAAATTTTAGACGGTCAAAGGGAGGAGTTTATTTCATATGGCCTATGAAGGTCTTCAGAATTTTCATTGTGTAGGGATTTCTTTTCCTAGGTGATACATGAAAAAGAATTGAATGAATCCAAAACTACAAAATCCTGAGGTTTCAAGATAAAGGCCTTACATAGCACATAGGAGGGAGCTTAAACCAAAATATATAGGCAAGAGACAGAAAATTCGTGAATATCAATGATGAATTTAAAAAGGTATGTATTTTCCAATGTATTTTTCCACTGCATAATACATTTGAAATTTTTACAAAACAAAATTATAACAGTCTTTAAATGAATGGTACAAAAGGGAGAAATATACATTTAAGCCTCTTTTCTAAATGTACCAAGTAGAAATAACCTGGGAAAGGAGTAGTGCACTTCTTTCATGCTTGCTTGCATTTGCCAATTTCTATGGCTGCACTACCAACATATTCGCCCATTTTAACTCTGATTACACACCCTACAACTAACATAACACATATATTTAAATAATTCATTTTATTTTCCTTATTTGTATGTTGATTCAGATATTTGTACTTGTAATTCTTGATGCATTAAAGTAGTGATGAAACTGAGAAGTAAAACCATAGGTGAATACTTAAATCCAAGTGAAAAGTTTCTCCACCTGTAAAAAAACTGTATTTCTATTAAAGCTAGGTCCTGGAAAAGCAAGTTTTACAACGACTCCTTAGGATATCATAATAGAGAGAAAAATTGGATCACTGTAGATAAAACCACTCTTCAACAGTGCCTCCAGATTTAACTGAGAGACAATGGAAGAAAACCTTCACCTCCTTACTAAGCCACAGTTGACAAGGATTCTCCTTTTCTTCCATTCAAAGTCATATAGTAACTCCAATTATTACTATTTTTTACCTACAACACATTAAGAACCTTACATCTTTTTAATTATGCTCCAATACCAAAGATCAGATCACAATCAAAGTCATTCAGCAGGTTTCCTGGTATTCTTCCACAGCCAACCATTTTTCTGAAAACTGTAGCTGGCCAAACCACCAACAATTCAAAGACCTGAACATCAAGTGGGTGAATCACATATTTCTGACTCTTCCATCTCCCTTAAATTGCCTCTATATCCCACCCCAAAGTGCTACAGCAGCTGCCTGAACCAAGGACACTTCCAGCTTAGAAGATTAAATTTGTATTAAGCATAAAAATAAATCCACGTCATAGACTTTAATGGTCAAAGGGGCCAGCCAGGCCATCTACTTTGAACAGCACAACAGAGATCATTACATTCCTCCAGGACATGCGTCCATTTGACTGGTTCAGTTTGAGCAACGACACTTCTGATCTAAACTGATCTTTACTGAAGTTCACTTTATGAGTCTGCCCACTGAGCATGGCAGAGACTTTATGTTTGCATAACACCTCTTATGATACAACCCTGATCCTGAGTAGAATGCAATATTCTCCTAAAAAAATAAACATTGTGCCACACCTTCTTCCACTATACTGATGTCTTTTTCATTATCCCATGTTCACAAACTGTGTTAAAGTTTATGATTATATGACAAAACATCCTCAATTTGGCTGAAAACTTTCAGCTAGACACAGCTTCTCATGATGCATTCATTGTGGTTGTAATTTTTATTCTGAGAGTTCATACATCTTCCTTTTTTTGCAGCCTAATCACCAAGTCCTACTCCTCCCCAACTGAGATGCACTGATACCACCTTCAAGTGTCCTGCTAGTGATCGACTTTTCACCTTCCCTAACCCATTTCTGAAGTCTTCCATTGCTTCCTCTGTTAATAAGTTAGTATTTAGGTATCTATTCCTAATATTTCACAGCTATAATTCACTCTTGACATTATCCCAACCACTTTTACACCAGTTTTTCAATTGATTTACCTATATAAACACTTCAGGTTCCTTGTGGGATTGAATTACACCCATTGATCATAACCTTTGTCCAATTCAAACTCCGTAAATCCTTCAGCACTTGAGGGATTGAAACAAATCTCAGGAAATAAGTGTGTTAAGGGGTGAAAGTGTTTTTCTTTCTCTCAACTAGATACCACAGGTAGAAGTTTTGATGTTGAGATAATAGCATTACCAAGAGTACTTCATGAGTACAAGCAGAAAAAAAGTGATGCTTCTGTGCGTTTTTAAAGGACTTCAATGGATATGGATTTTAGAATATATGCTTAAAAAAAATAAATAACAACTGAAGTGTCATGATGTGAAATACACCCAAAAGAACCACTCAAATATGAATACAACTTTCCATCTGTAATTCATTGGATATTCCTGATATGTACTTGGGGAAAACAAGGAAAGCATCTCTAACTGCTTGCAATCAGTAAGCTTACCTGAAAGCTCACACACACCACAAATCCCCTCCTGGGGAGGGATGAGGGGAAGGGGTGAGAATCAAAGCAAAATAAAAAAACCCAAAAAACCCACAAACCACCTCATTTGATAATACATTGATAATATATTGGTTGAGATAACTGTTTAATAACTGAAAAAAAAATAAATTATTATTATTATAATCATAGTAATGAAAAGGACAGAAAGGAATAAAACCCCAGAGAAAGAAGCGATGCACAATACAATTGCTCACCCACCACACACTGACTGGTGCTCAGCCTGTCCAGGCAGCAATTGGTGACTCTCAAGTAACTCCCCTCAGCTTATACACTGACCATGACATTCTGCAGTGTGGAACATCCCTTTGGCCAGTTTGGGTCAGCTGTCCCAATTGTGCTTCCTCCCAGCTTCTTATGCAGCTGCTCACTGGCAGAGCATGAAACACTGAAAAGTCCTTGATTTAGAGTCCACCCTGCTCAGCAACATCTAAAAATCCATGTATCATCAACCTTATTCTCATACTGAGTCCCAAAAACAGCACAGTAACAGCTACAGGAACAAAACTGACAACATCCCAGCCAAAACCAGGATAAATTACATGGACTTAAGACTGTCTGAGAAGTTCACCATTTTTAAGGGAATCTCTCAAATCACCTCCATTTGCTCTGCTTTGGCTCATGCTGCCAACCAGTCTGTGTGCATGCAAACTGGGTCCCTTCTGGAAGAAATTCACACAAAAGGCACATTCTGCACATGCCTCTACCTGCTACTGACCACGCCAGCCACAGTGTAAGACAAAACTAGTCCGAAGCAAACCTCCCAGTCCATGCAGAGAAGGAAGGCAGTGTGCCCAGCATCAGGTGAGCGGCAGCGTGGATCAGCTCCCACGGTGCCATGATGGTGGTGGCAGCTCCCGGCTTTCCCCGTGCCAGGGCAGCATTCCTCACCTCAGCAGAGCACTTAGAGCCACACTCAGCTTGGAAGCTCTTCACCCTTCCTTCTGCTGAACACCCAACAGTGACATTCTCTTCATCATTAGACCTTGGAAGGCTTTGAGGACAGAGACTCTTTCATTGTCTTTGACGCAGTTTCACAAGCTTTGGGCCAGCATTCCTCTTGAAACATCCAACTCCAAACTGAACTGTGGTACAATTGAGATCAGATGTTGGATGGAAAGAAAACTACTTGCTACATCAGCATGGCTGCTGCACAGGGCTATGTTCTGGGATACTGCAACCCCTCAGAAATGCAACCAAATATTATCTTAGTATCTCCTTTACTGATGCAGAATACTGAAGTGTGCTCTCCAGCACAATTTCAAATTTTGGATGTGTGTCTCCTGTTTTTATTCAAAAATCAAAATGTAATAATTTAAAAATACACTTAGAAGAGTTGATACTTGCAAAGAGATCCATTTGCAAGAAACATTCATTTTTTCAAGTTGTAAAACAGACACTGGAATTTTGAGGGCCTCTGGTTATTCATTTATTTGGTAATTTGGTTTGTTCCTATCTCTGATTATTGCATAATTCTATGAAGATATCTTGTCTTTTATTTTCAGAATCCTTATTTTCTGACTAAGTACAACTTTAATAGCACTACTACAATGCAGGAAAGGTTTTCAAATGAACGATTTACATATTCTTAGTGATTCCACCATTCTAATCTCATACAGCTCCATAATCATAGGACAAGTGATTCTTACTGAATATACAAAGCAGTAAGACTTTTAAGCTCCTCAGCGTCCAACAGCTCAAAAGGAGAATTCTCCTTTGGATTTTTCCATCATCATCAGTTTTTTCATCATCACTTCCAAAATATTCAGCTTACGAAGGATACACAAAATGGTCAAAATGCGTGAAATATGAAAATAAATTGCCATTTTCTTCAAATAGCAACAAAAGCATTAATTTCAATCTTTTGCTAGTTACTTGCAACTATATGCCATAATCTGTACATTTTTCTGCTACTTAATTATAGTCCTCCTCACTAATAAAAGGAAAGAAAATACAGTTTAAGGCAATTTGTAGTACTATTAATCAAGTGATATAAACCCACAATAATGAAGTAAGCCAATAAAGCACAAAGGCTTTTGCCCATACCCTTGTTTCTTGCACTTCAGTTTAAGATTTTTCATTCAGAGGATTTGTGTGGTTATATTCTCTTCATTGTAACATAGACTTATTTTTCAAAACAATTTATGCTTGACTGTCTAAAAATCAGTTTATTCTAATGTAGCAATCCACTACAGAATACATGTACTAACAGCCCATTACTAACATTGATTTCAAAGCCCAAGCAAAGCTCAGAAAGGAAGAGCTGGAAGTTTAATGTCTACATGAGCAAGTTACAGCTGAACCAGAAATTACATTTTCCCTTGGATCACCTGCATGCAATGCCTTGATGACCTCATTCTCCCAGCTGTTTCACTTAAGACCATAAATCTCATAGCATGTCTGAAAGAGTTTCATTTCTATTGAAAGAATCCATGATGTCCACTTAGGCACCTCCAACTCAGGTATTCAGTAATGCTAAATCAGAGGACAGTTACCACTTCCAAAGAAACTTCAAAACCTAAAGCTTTTTAACCATCTACTACAACCCATGGACTTCCACACATCAGATAGGGTGATGCCAGGAGCTTAACCAACAGGAGAAACCATCCTTGTATAAGAATCCGTGCTTGGCACTTGGATGATTTGTTTATAGCTATGGAGCCTCTGGCACCTAAAATCATAGATTAATTAATTCTATACAAAATAAGTACTTATTACTTCCTAGCCATTAGCCACAGAATTGTATCAGAATCACTATAAACACAGGCAGCACAGCACACAACTGTACAAAGCTAGGCTGTCATTTGACAGACAGTTACAGCTAAAACAAAGCTTCAGGTGGGGCAAGGCAAACTCAGAAAAATGGAAATCAGTGGGTCTTCACGTCAAGGCCTCACAGAGTTGGTGCAAGTCCCTAGCAGTGACAGCGCTGTGTTTATGTGGTTAAAGGCTACACTGGTAGCAAGGTCACTCTCCAAAGAGGGCATAATATTCTCTTGAAACTCCTTAAGCAGCAGGCAAAATAAAATTGAGGTCTTTTAAATCCCTGGGAGAATACCCAAAGAGCATGCTAGACAATACCAGCTCTGCTGGGAGCTCCCATCCACCACATGATGGTTTCTGCTGGACAGAAAGCAGTTTGTGTGTTGGGCAACCTGGGCTTTCCATCCTGAGAATGCATGGAGTTTAGGGGACCCAAAGCTTAATTCGATGGCTGTTCAGCTTAGCAGGACACAGGAGGCTCCAACCACACTCAGATATTGAAGAAACTTTAAAAGAAATATATGCTAATAAGCTTTTAGCTTCTTCATGATGAGTCAGTTGATAGAATATCTTTTTTTTTTACTACTTTCTTACATACAGGTGTCTAAACTCTAATTATGTTCTCTTCCAAGTATCAAAACCAGCTCTCTAAATTTAGTGTCAAGGTACAAATTAGGAAGCTGATTTCCCTCAGCTCCTCATATAGAAGAGACAGATAGACTCCTCCAGAGGGTAATTTTGATTGTAAGAACTCCAACCTAATTACCATCCAAATATAGCTAAAAAGAAAATACAAAACTTTTTGCTTCATAATTTTTTTATTAAGATGAAACATAGAAAAGTGATCACAAAAGGGAATAAAAATATTTGAACTTATTGAAGAAAATCAAAAAAGGTAAGTCAGACAAAATTACCTAATAATTGTGAAGAAAGTTTCCCATCCTTAAACATGACCTATAAAACAGCTTCCTAAAGCAGTAGGAATAAATACTGGATGCAATATTTATCTTTCATTTCTTCAGCCTACTAAAACCACTAAATGCTTCTGTCTTCTAGGTGGTGAAGTGCATATTCCTCAGTATAGGGACAAATCCTAGAGAAGGGAAAAATTAAAAAATAACACAAATAAAATACAAATAGCACAGCTGCTTAGTCTTCAGTGAAGTATGCTTCCAGTTCTTCCAGTTCTGTATCAGTTTTTGCATTTGAAGAGGTGGGAGTAGAACTTGAATTTATGCTTTCCTGACTATTATTTTTTTGTTGAAAGCTTCCCGAGTTATTGAATTCCTTCTTCAGTTCTCTACCACCACTTAACAGCTTCTGACTCTCTGTAAAGTACTGATTAGGATGATTCAAAGAAAACCCAATGTCATCAACCTGCACATAAAAGGAAAGGAATACCAAGTTATTATACTTATTTCTAAAAATCTTTTTTTTTCATATTCAAGAACAGATTAATTAACCATTTAATAAGTTCCAATTTTGTTGAAGAAAAAGGCATTGGTTTGTAAATAATGCCTCAGTAAATGTTAGCATGACACAAATCTAGTTTCATCAGAAATTTTCTTCCTTCATTGTAGAATAAAGTAACTTTGGTACATTCCAACATTATTTCACACTGTCTTTACTACAGTAAAGAAAAATAACACCCCAAAACATCTAAAAACACATATGTGAAATGGCATCTCTTTAGAGATGTAGGAATATTGAACCTGCACCTTAAAATGGACTTTCACCACCCAAAAGAGGGAGTGAGAGAAGTCTAGAGAGCAAATGAAAGTGGAAAATACTACTAGAAGTTGTAGCAACTGCACAGTATGAATCTAGATCTTAAGTATCAGCCTGAAAATGAGAATGGAAAAAGGGTAGTTCATGTCTTTTCCTGGTTTCCCCAGAAGGCACAAATGCAATATTTACAAGGGAGCAGGTTAAGACAGAAGCCCCACAGATCAAGCTTATCTTTGCTCCATCAGTGCCACTATCAGCCTGCTGACTCTAGATGCACAACCAGTACCACAAAACATTTGGTCTTCAGTGGAAAAGAATACAGAAAGCTAGCATAAGGTGCAGCATATTTGTATTACTACTTTTTACTTAGCAGGTGCATTCTTTCAGCTCTGGAATAATTTGATAAACAAACATTCAATTAATGCTCATCAAATACTTCAAATCGACAAGGCTTTCAGCTTTAAAAGGAAGCTATTCTGATGTATTCACCACAAACCAAAGTTATAACTTTTGTATTTCTTTTGGGGAGGCTCAGAATTGGAAATGCTTACTTTAAAAGGTGCTTTCACCTCTTGTTCTAGGCAGCCTGCACCTTTCATCTGCCTGCCAGTTCGTGTGAATTTTAGGAACATTTTAATAAAAATACTGCTCTTAAAGCACATTGGAAGACTCGCCAAGCATGGGGTATGACACACCCATGGAAGACTAAGAGTGATATACCTGTAAATTTCTGCTCCCACTATGTTCCTTTTTTTCCAGAAGGGAGGGACCAATTCAGGCATAATAAGCAACTCTGCACACACACAGAGTCTCCTGAGGACATACTGTGGCTAATTTAATATGCCAAACCCCATCGATTTAAATTTCGGTCGCTTGTGAATAATCATAAAGCAGAGGATCAGTGTGTGCTCTAAATGGAATTCTGATTAAATGCACTACCACTGCCTAGCTTAGCTCCATTAGAAAATGGTGAAAAGGATAACAAAATCTAATTCAGACATGAATTAGCAACTGTAGTCAGTGACCTTGCTTGAAAAATCTTAAAAGTAAGTAACAGTCCTAGAACTTTAATTTGGTACTCAAAGGCATAACAAAAAAACCCCCAAAAAACCTAACCCAAAGTCATCACTGAATTTGATTTTAGTCTTATGTGGAGGAGTTTCATCCAGCCAGCTTTCGTCCATGCTCCAATCTTCATTACATGGGAACTAAATTACTTCTTTACACGAAAAAGGCTTAAAAAGAAGTGATAGCGTGAAAAACTGGCATTCCTTTTAGAAGCTCTTAATGAGCTCTGGGTTTTTTTAACCTTAAAATCTCAATTCTCTTCAGACCAATTTAAGAGTCACTTTGTAAGTCTTAATTTTATTCTAAACTCTTCTCTCCCCAGCAGTCTGGAATAAGCTGTAGAAGCAGCTCACTGTATGAATGGTGCCTACAACCATGTCTTCAGAGGTGATTGATGGTATTTGTGAGTTTTAATTTGTGGGGTTTTAAAAGATATTTACGGGTTGTTAGTTAAAATTGTAGTATGATTCCATGGACCATTTTTTCCTTTTCAAACTTGAATGCTACTTAAATAAAACTCTTATCAGAGGAAGCTTAGACAACTCTTAATTAAAAGAATTCCACCCCTTCAAATATCAACTTTTTGTGAGAGCCTTAAAACAGAAAGGGGAAGATTTTTTCATTATCTTCATTTGTGATAGAGTGATATAGAAAGAATTCTGTTCTCTGTAATTTTCAGCAGGGTTCAGTGAGCATTACTCTGAATAAAAATATTCTGCTCTGGTTGGAAATCCATGGAAGTGGAAGTCTTTTTTTACATTAGACTGCTCATACAACTTTATACAAGTTCTACAATGTTTTTAAGTAACAGATCAAAGTACATAAATTTTAAAAGCCTTATCATTAACTTAGTTTTAAGTTAGCTGAGACTGACTACAAGAAATAGAGAAAGTAGATTTCTCTAACAGCTTTGCCAATTCACACTGGTAAATCTATCTGGAATCCATCATAGTTGAAGAAAAACGTATTTTCTGTGCAGGCAAAACTTTAAGCTTTTAACATGCAGAAGCCCTGCCACTTCAGACAAAACTGTATAATCCATCTAAGTAGGTGATCCTGACACAAGACTTTTTTTGGATTCAGTACATTTTGTACACACTGCCTCTTATACTAACTCCAGTTCAGTATCCCTGCTATAGCAAATATTGTTTCGAAAATCCTGAAATAATAATTTTGAAACTATAAAAGCTTTGGGTTTTAACTAAGGACTTCTAAAATGACAGCTGATAATGCTACAGCTGATATCAGAGAAAAACCAGGTGGAGCAATCACGGTGCTACAGCTTTCCTTTCTCACACTTACTGAAGAGTTAACAAATTACATGTATCTTAGTTCCTGCCAGGTCCATGCACTGGACCACACAAATGATGTCTGCTTTTGTTCTGTGGTTGTGAAAAAGTGAAACCAAAGTTCAGGAGAGGCGCAGCATTGAAGTTAATAAGCCCAGGTTACACAGAATACATAGAGCATCAGCTTTTTGTTAGCCCAGGCTATTTGAACCCGTAGCACTGAAGTGCAAAAACACAACCCCCATCACCCAACCCCAAAAATGTACGTAAACCTTCTCACCCTAGTCCAGTTGCATGTATTAGCACAGTCTTAGTGTCGAGCACTAGACTACTTAAGCTGGTCCTCTGAACATCAAGAAATAAAATCTTGAACAAGTCTCAGTTACAAAGTCACTCATAGTCAATCTAACTCACATACAACTTTTAAAAATTGCAGGCAACACCAACAGCTCTTCCCAACAAATATCAAACACTTCCTTGGTAAAATTTTTACATAATTTAAGTTAAAATTCTCCATGTAAGCAAGTCCATTACGTCCATGAAAATTTTCTTAAGATTGGTCCCCTGCTCAAAGAAACAAGCAAAGTTATGCTAATTGATTCTTCTGAAATTTCCTTCACTGAAAAATCTGCTAGTGATATACTGGAAAGTAAAGGTTTGACTGAAAACAAAGGTCACCAGCTTCAGAGACACATCTTCTTACCATCCCACAGACAAAAATTAGAAATTAATAAAGCATATAGTTGTAAAATAGAAAAATCAGTTCAAGTAGGCTGGTAACAGTGAAAGTTAAGCAGCTTAATTCTGTAAAAAAATTGTCATCAGAAGCATGTGCCATTCAAACTACAGTGTCTGTGTATGCTGCTTTCTCTCACTGAAATAATATCAAGAGCAAAGCAGAAAAATGATTGTGAGTGCAAGCAGCAAAGACAGATATTTATATTACCACAAAACTGATAAAAAATAATGTTTTTCTGGAATTTCCTGTAGAAGAATGGAAAGACAACTTGCCTACAATGCACAGTACTGATTTATCTTTTGATGAATGTTGATCTTGGGGTCTACAGTCATCTTGGGAAAATATTATTTCTACTGACATGAGCTTACACAGAGTGAGTGTTGCCTAAATTTAAAATTGTACATTATTTTGAATTTCCTTCCACATTATCAGACTTGTTCTCAAATATTCCTACACCATAAGACAAAGTGTTCCTCTCAAAATACAGCTGCCAAAACAACACTGGACATGGGTTCAGGGTACATATACCTTTGCTGTACATTCATACCATATGACTGCTGGAAATATGTGAAGACAAACAGTTCCACTTAAATCAATCGTGAAAATCAGTAAGAACAAGAAAGTCAGTGGTAAATGCCTCTGAGTGAGTCATCTAATCCTCATCCATATCCTTAGTAAGGCTGTTCCATAATCTGCTGTTTGAAAGGGATGTTTCCATTTTACAGTTTGAGAAGAGAAGAAAGCTGTAAGAACAGTTGTACTTCACTGGGGTTTTTTTTGATGACAAGGAATCTTGAACCAGTGCAAAAGCTGGTTCTTTGGATCAAGAAATTACACAGGAGATGAAGTGTGGCCATTTGTTATCTTAAAAATTTTTGGACAAAATTTTAAAATAACTTTGCTTACAATTAGGCAACTGGAAAAGCTCTGAGAATGCTCATCTTGATTTAGAAAAATAATCACACATGACTACAAGTGTGAAAAAATATCAAATAAAAATTAACAAAAGAAACCATGCAATTTCTGGAAGATTAAATTAAGAGGTTTTAGATACTTTCTCTTTATTTTTTTTAGGTGTATCTAAACACATCAACCTTGCTCGATGCATTAAAGCCTACAAATTTGGTTAAAACAGTATATTGAAAAAGCTAAATGACTTGAAATAGATAAGACTGAATAATATTGACCTTTTCAGGAGGACAGAATAATGCTTTACTACATAGTGAATTGTTGAGGGCATTAATAACACCCATATATAAATGCAGAAAATTACACAAGAATATTTGAAATTACTGAAAACTAACAAGGCAAAACAACTAATGATAGATGAACTGAAAATAGTCTCTGGGCTTCACTCATGATTTCTAAGGCCTTCCTCAAGACAAAGTGGGTGGCAACAGCTGAACAAAGAGAAATAGCTACTCACATCATGTGTCAACTCGAAGTACTTCTGGCAGGCCAGTTGGTAATGCATGCCCTTCACCAGCTCCAGCACCTGCAGGGAGGGAGAGGAACGTGACAGATTCACACCTGGCACACATTCAACTTTCAACTGATACTTTCAACAACAAGGTATTCCATGACAGCCTTGTACAACAGCTCATGGAGGTCTGCAGCACATGACACCTGTGAATCCTACTAATAACTGGCAACATTTTAAAATGCCCCAGCTACATTAAAAACAACATAAAACCACAGGAAGGCATGCCCGACCCTTAAAATGTAATTTTAATACTCTTAACTTCAAGAATAAGTTGAATCTGTATTTTGGTAATATAACTGTGACAGTTATTGTCAAACTATCATATTGCAACATCTCTTCCATAATTGCAGACATAAATCTAGCAATTCAAGTGGTTGAAGCATGAAGCAATCAAGGACATGATTTGTATTTTTATTTTCCACATTACCAGTTCATGCAGATGCACAGTAAAATACTACTGCGCTCCCATCAAGAAAATTTAATGCAAATCCTTTAGACAAGTATCTGTGAGAGGGGAATGCTTTTACCTTCAATCAGATTTGTCCTTTTTGAAATGAAGCTATTTCTAGTCAAGCTCAGCAGAATATGTGAGTGAATAGGCTGTTTTGAACACGTATTAGGAAAATCATGCCATCTTTTGTAAATACAATTTGCTTTCCAATTCGACTTCAGGTAATCTCTTCTGTGCTGCATGAAGTCCCATTCTTATCACCAGAATGCAATGCTGGTTGAAATATTTTAAAGTTTCATTACCTCCTCCCTCCTTTATATAATCAAAATGTATGCTCTCTCTGCTTATCAAACAGAAAAAATTGCTGGAATTAAGAGATAGCCTCAGTGGAAGGAAAAATAGTTTTCAAGAAATGTTAATTTCAAGCCATTTCCCAAGGTTGACCTTTGTGTCAAACACAGCAATACACAGCTTAAATCCCTGCTGTACTCATTATCGGATGCTGCCTCGTATTTATTGACAGTTACATAAATAAATTACATTTGCTGAATGGATAAAAACAGCAACACACTGCCAGGAAAGTACTTAGCCCCATTATTTCTCTGTAATAGCCCAACTGATTACATTTCTATCCCTCTTGCCACCTCCTGTTAAACCTTCTGTGAAACAGAAAGGCCAAGGCCAGCTAAGCAATGAAGTCTGAAATCTGCCACTGTCTGTGTACATTCATATATTTTTTTCTCATCTCGCCTTGAAATTGACTGAAAAAGTTAGTAGTTAAGGACTGAAAAACCTCATCTATTCTAAACACTTCAATTTCATAGTGCCTTACACTTGCTTGTTTGTTCCTTACAATATAATCTATGCCATACAAAACAGCCATCTCTATTTTAAAGAAAATGTTAACCATGTTATATGTATATACCTTCTTTAAAAGTATTTTTCACCTAATATGGAGTAATTATTAGAAGACTTATCTGTCTGTTGGTTAGTTTAAAGAAACATTCACAATATTCTGTAGTGCTCAGACCTGTCTAACCTGAATTTTCCAGTTGAAATAGATAAGCTAATTCAGTCTAGTTCATAAATACTTAAAGGTTTTCTCAAAATTCTTTTTTATTCAATCTAGATTACATGTAATAAAATGATATAAATAAAAAGTTTTCTAAATTTAGGTGTAAATATGTTTTAAATCTCAGAACCTTAAGTGAGCAAACAAACTCAGTTATGGACAAATTCTTAGTATAAAACCTATGAGATTAAAAAATAGTATATATGTAAGTTTCAACTGGCCACATCATGGGGGACCAGATTCACCTTCTGCATATATGAAAAGGAGGGAGAATAATGGGCACATTTAACATATTTAAAGAGGAATAGCTTTAGAAAATTAATTTGCTTTATCAAGGAAGAAATTGCTAAGAGGAAACAAAAAAGGTTAAACACTGCAACAGAATGAAGCCCAGCTAGAAAGGAGTCCTTCTGTGTGTGAGAAACTAACAATACTCTATTAAAATAAAACAGATTTACTATCCCTAATAAATATTATCTTCTCTACTACATTTGCGTCCATAATGAAAGCAAGCCTGCAGCTGTTTTGCCCCAGTATTTCCCAGAAACAGACCTCCACTCAAAAGCTTAATTCACAGCAGCAGTTTTTTTGCTTCTACATACATTAAGCCATTGACACTGCATTGCTTTATTTTGTAAGTAAAGGTACATACTCAAGGACTTTTCCTGTTAGTCCTTATGTGCCTTTTTCTTCACTGCCATCTGCAACTTGCTTTTCTGATGTTGCTCTACTGACTGCTAATGAGGCTGAGATGATGTTTGGCAGATGCATGCAGCCACCTGCTTTTATAGATCCTCAGCACTCAAAGTAAAGATGTTGCATGGATAGTTGGGGCTTTATAATTATCCACTGTTATTTTCAACTTACTCAAAGCGAGTTTAGATTTGGGTTTTTTTACATTGCGGAATTAACTTAACATGAAAACCTTCCTACTTCGACTCAGTTATGTATGATTAATTTTTAACTTTTCTTGGAAAGTTTCTTTAGCTGCAAGGGAAAATATTTTTACAGACAGCAATAACCTAAAACTTTTTAAATATTAGATCAACAGGGAAAGTGTTCGGGTTTTTTTCCCTGTTGTGGTCTCGTGGTGGGGTTTTTTTTGCAGGTTTGGCAGGTTTTTGTTCAGTGTTTCGATGGGACGTTTTTCATTCATAGAAACATACAGCCATATCAGAGGCCTGGCTTATTTATTTCCATCTCTGTGAAGAATTTCCAACCTACCAAAATGGTAAATCTGTTGAATATTACACAAAGTTCAGTGAGAGACTTAGTCAAAACTTTTAATTTAACCCAGTTATACGGGGAAAAAAAGATTTTTAAATTAAGAGAAAAAATCTACTAGAAAGAACAAGCCTTCTTCTGAAGTTATGTGCTCTTCATCAGCATAAGTATTTTTCCCTAAAGAAATGTTTTTACTCCTAATAGAAAAGCAGAAAGAACTAGTCTAGACTCTGTTTCTCCTGTTTGTAGAACCAGAAATTTTTACTACCTCTTGCTTTTGCTATTGTTATTGACATGATTTGGGAAAAAGGTAATTTCTCCAAGAAAACTTTCTGAAACAAATAATAGATATTTTGAAAAAACTAATTCAAAGCCTATCATTTCTATCTCCCTATATGTAAGATGTGCAGGCAACACATTACAGTGCATTTAGTACAGCATCACAACAGCTGTATTTATCACAGAATCATAAAATGGTTTGAGTTGGAAGGGACCTTAAAGATCATCTAGTTCAGACCACCTGCCATGGATGGAGACACCTTTCACTAGACCAGATAGCTCAATGTCCCATCCAACCCAGCCTTGAACACTTCCAGGGATAGGACATCTACAGCTTCTCTGGACAACCTGTTCCAGGGACTTACCACCCTCACAGTAAGAATTTCTTCCTTATATATAATCTAAACCTCCCTCTCTTTCAGTTTGAAGTCATTCCCCCTTGTCCTGTCACTACATGCACTTGTTCAACACCTCGTATGTAAAAACATATCTTAACGTATACATTATATTCTTCAAATTGATTAGTATTGTCAAACCTGATTTCATTAAGAGTTTACCTAATTAGCAGTATACCAGAGAGAGAAATGAAGATTTAGTATAAATTCAAATGCTACGCACCTACACATTCACAAGCTAGATGCCCAGTTAATGCTTCTTTCTCCAGGAAGCATTAAAAAAAAAAAAGCTACTATCACAAACAGACTAACATAAAGAAAAATGTGAAATTAAGTTAAATAATTCAGTTCTTGGAATAAACATCAGGATTAGCTCTCTGCTTCAAGCACTGTGATAACTAGGCAAAACCTGTAAGTCATCTGCTGCATTACCTTGAGGCAATTACTTCAGCAGATACAATCCTAGACATGATACAGCCTTAGAAAATCTAGACTGGAACAACATGTTGGATCCAAATACTTCAGAGCAAGCAGATTCACATATTCAAATGCTTGGATCAGTTTTTTTCATTACTGACAGTACCACAAAATTAATGCAATGAAAGCAGTCTAATGCTCAGACTGACTACTGAAATCAGGTGAGGTCTGGCAGTATTTGCTCTGTATCATCATCACAAGGTCCAGCTTTCCCTTTTCACACCCAGCCTTGTAAAAAAACCTTTTAGGATGGGGTTTGTTCCTACCACGCAGCAGTCAAATGCTTTATCTGCATTGGAAAAACTCAGAAAGTCTTACAACCTTAAAGGAAAGGATACAAATCAAGAGTATGGACAGCCCCAGAAACAGAAGGCTGAAAGCAACCCTAGAAATCTGAGCATATCGGGTAAAACCACAGCCATTAGGGCTAGACATTAGTCCCCATTGTGGCTCTCATAATAGCCATGAGGAACAAGCTTCAAAGACAAGGAAGGGGCCTTGTTTGTGGGTTTGGAAGGAAGATGTGAGTACTCTAAACCAAAAGATGAAAATCCCCGTGGGGGACCAATTCATCAGTGCATAGCTAAATTCAAAATAGATGTTTAAAAAATTATGCACCATTCCCAGATTTTTGTAACAGAGCAAAGAACAAGCATGAGAAGTCCTGAGCGCCAGAAAAAACATACCATTTATTGAAATACACAGCTGAAAACTCAGACTCTGAACGCTTCATTAAAAACAACTATCTGCCAGGTTTTAAGGGAGCTGTCATTGGACCTGGAGTTAACAGGAAGTCTAAGAGTCAAAGGGTTTGAGGGAATGCCAGTCTTGAGACCAAGCTACTGGAAAAGCAGTTACATGAGACCACTGAAAGATTGGTAAACCATCCACCCCTAACATCTACTCACAGAGCTAAAGGAAGAAAACAATTTCTGATACTCAGCAACTGTCATCAACATCAGACAAGACTCCTAAAAGCCACTGTCTGGATGGAAGAATCCTGACCTGTTACTAGTGTCACACAAACACTACTGGACCATGAAAATGGCATAAAAAGGAGGGGTAGCAATAATGACAACTTGGAGACAGATGGCAACTATTTTTCTTCCTCTTCTCCTACTAGATGTCTCAAAGAATGTCTGACGTAAAAGATTAAATTTCTGAGAACCCAGGCACAGCCAACATTCTATTTTATGCTATTTTATTTTGGTTTTATTAGGTTTTGCATGGAGGGTGTATCATTTTGTGGGGTTTTTGGTTTAACACTAGGAGTGGACACTGAAGAGCCCTTTACCTTAATTGCACTTAAACACCACAAAAGCCATGGACAGGACAACATCTATTTCTGGGCAAAGAAGATGATGATGGAGACAGTTTTTCTTAGTCACTTTTGATAAGAAAATGTAAGACTGCTACTGAATCAAAATTCTACTTTACAAAAAAAGCCAAAAAAACCCCAACCCTAAACACATACACACACACTAAAAAATAGTAATTCACATTAAATAAGGAACTACAGTAAATATGAAGGTACTGTCTTACTGTGCAAATTCATTGAAGAAATAACCTCTACTAAATCCTACTCACTCATACAGCACGGCATCTAAGCCAGAAAATCCTCACCAATCTTTCCAATGATTAGCAGGATAAAAATCTCAGACCAGCATCAATTCTTGATGTAAATATAAGGAAAGAAAGCCAAAGGAAAGTATCTCTAGGGCCGGTCAGAGATATATAGGTGCTTATTGACATGAACCAGAAGAAAACCAGGAAAAAAGGAAGAAAAAGGAAAAAACACTCCTAGGAAAAAGTACGAGTATTTCAGGAATTTGTCAACAATTACTATAGTGAACAATAAACTCTTTAAAACTGTTCTCTTTTAATTTGCATCTTAATTTATCCTTCCAAAGGAGACTGCTTTAAATGGAACTTTCACATTCTTTTCCATCTAGTACAACAGTTTGGTGATGCCTGACAAGTGATGGTGACATTCCATATGACCTAAAGACAACAACTTAAAGCAAGTTTTTCCTATGAACCTAAAGCAGGTTGCAGGCAGTTAATAACAGAAGTGTTTGGTCTCAGCTTAAATCTCACCAGTGGGAGTCACAGTTCTTCAGTACAAATCTCAAAGTTCCAATTCCTACATTGTTTTTTCTATATATAATAGGTTTTCAATTTAATGTTTACATTTTTTAAAAGCTGATAAAAATTTCTGCTTAATTTCATTAGGTATTTTATGTGCTTTTGTTGTTCAGAGGAAGTTAGCACAACAGATAATGAGGAATGTATGGGTTTTAGAAGCTTATAATAGAAAAGACTGACTACACAGTAGTCATCCACAAACCACTGCAATAATAAAAATAAATTCTCTAAAATACTGCCAGATTCATTTAAACTTCCTTTCTAATCACAGTGCAGTAAAACAAGGTATAAAAAATTTTCTGGATTGTATCCACTACTGTAATAAACCTACTCATAATATTAAACAATAAAATGTGGTGACAATAATCATCACATCAGTGGGAGCACTGCAGCCAGAAAGCCCAAATTCTGGTATAAACCTTTTACAAGAAGAAATATTTCACAATACACACTGACAAATTGCACATGGCATTCCTACACAAATAGAAAGTAAAATTGAAAAGCAATGCCTTATTAATGAAAGTGTCAAGCAAAATATGCCTTACCTGAGTTATTCCACTGGGAGAGATCTTATAGGACTGCAGCTTTTGCTTCAGTAGCTCAGGATCACTGTGGCGGAATGGGCACCCTGACAGTAAAAAATAAGCAAGCTCACAAACAAGGCAGTTTACTCAGGAGTTAGTGCAGTAAGGCACTCAAGAGAGCAGCTAAGCTGTTCCTAATTGTCTAACAGCTTATTAATAGGAAAGTTAATTACCCATGTGTACAATTGCTTATTTTTTTTCTTTAAATAATTACTCTACTGCAGTGTTATCAGGGCACCACAGGCTCAAGAGTCACATAAAATATCCCACCATAAAGAGGCCACAATTCTTATTCACTGACAGGAAAGGAGTTTAAGTTGGTTCCTTACTAACAATGACAGTGTTGGTACATTTAACACCTGTGGGAAAAAACCCAAGAAAATAAAAGTAATGAGACACAACTGGTCTTTAAAAGCATAGTCTGTTGTAAAAATATCATCTTATAAGTACTTCAACAGTTCCACCACCTAAGTCAAAGTAGATTTTTTTTGTCCTAGAGTGAGTTTTGAGACAAACTGAATGAATGACTTAGTATTAGCATAACAGTGAAGCGAGTGCAGGTTTTCCATATTTAGTCACACAGCTGTAGGAGATATTAAATACCCTACCAAACTTCAGGCTTTCTGTATGATTGAATTCATATCTCAGAACATCTCTAATTGGTCATTTCTTAAAGCATCTGCACATTTAAAGTCTCCTTGAACTGCATGACACAATGTATATAAAACCAGCAGTTATCAAGTCTGATCTAAAGGAAACAGTTCAAGACCACTATGGTATGGAAATTAAATGCATAATTTAAGATACTACAGGAGGGAATAACTTCTCTAGCCAAGGGATTCTGCTATTAGTAAATGCTTGGGGTTTTTCCCCTTAAGGAACTCACCATGATAATCCCCTTGACTTGGTGGATTGGACATGATAATCTTCATGCAGCTGTATGGGGTATAATCAGTCCTCTTTCCTTCTTTCCCATAGCTGTGGCGAATGCTGTAAGCATATCCTTTGTCAAACTGAATAAAAACAGAAGAATTAATTCTTACATATTGGGTCAGTAATTCTACCTTCTCAGCAAACAGAAATATTGAATAACAAAATAAATTCTCCAAACATACCCAAACTGAGGAAAATAAAAACCTGGTTGCTCACTGCTAGCTTTGGGCTTTATATCACACAAACTTGCATCTGTACATACACATCCCTACAGACACAACTCGAGAGAAGTGTGTAACTGCATTTATTTAAGGTCTTTTCAGCTGGTTCTGTAACGGCTTTAAAGATAAGATGATACAAAGCTCAAATTTTTGGACACCACAATATTAGTAAATGGAGAAAACATGCTAATTTAAAATCTTTCACAAATGTCCATAAATTGCCTGATCAGAGAAAAAAAAATAGAAATACAGATTTCTTTACTCAGGTTCATGTTCTTGTTCTCCCAAAGTATAATGGTACACTTACACTTTGCTTCAGCACTGAAGTTCAATTCTTCAGATTCTAAAATGAAGTATACTTTGCTTGCATAAAGAAGGTTTTCTCTTTGGTCTACCAACAGACTACCAACTCCTCCAATAAAATGAAATGTTCTAAAGTATACAGATGTAATCAAATGTTTATCTTTATAGCTGAGCACAAAGCTATCAATATATTATTTTAGATAAGTCTTGTGAAAACCATTCAATTGCATGAGTTCATGTCATTTTTTACGTGCTAATAGGTGACATACAATCTGTAGAGCAATCAGATTACTTAATATATAGATTCCATTAAATCACATTAGCTACTATAAGAAAACAAGGAACATTTATTCAAATAACATACTTCAAGTTCTAAAAACCACAAATATGATAAAACAATGAAGCATCATATTTAGAATTACACCTCTTCAGTCTCTCTTTACCTCAAAAAAGAGCTATGACAATACATTAAAGCAACTACTCTGCTCTTGCTCAATTCAAAATTATAGCATTAATCTCAAATTCTTCATCTAAATATAGACAATTCCCATAAGAATTTAAGTTTTCTCCTCAAAATCCATTTTAAATTAATTTTTTACTCTGACTCTGGTATTTTACTAACAGAAGACAATGCAATATGCTGAGAAAAATCATTCAAATGTACCAGTACTAACACAACCACTGCAAGGATATTCTCATTCCTACTGATCAAAGTAGTTCCCTGTTTTGCCTGTGGATGTCCAAATAGTACTTCAGAATATTCATATACCTATGAAATCTTTTGACTGGCCTAAAGATGACAAAAACAATATAGAAACATAAATCTACCTTTTTCATATGATTTTGAAAATATAGTTACTTAAAACTCTATTATATAATATGCAAATATATATGATAAACGTGTATAAAAATATACACAAACTTTGAGAATAAAAACCTAAATTGCACCTGACTCAAACAGTAAAAAAGAAATTTCTTCATCAAGATGCTCCTCATAATCAAGTCAATACAAGAAGAAGACTAAAAGTCAGCACTCATCCCTAATAAGGCTTAAGGACATCTAAAGCTCTGAACAAACATTGACTAATTAATCCATACTGAGCATTTGACAAAGTGACTTTGCTCTACTCTAGAAGACTTTTTAAAAAGCAGGAAGGGGAAGAAAAGAGAGAAAACAGCATTTTGTTTTCCAGCATAGCCACAGGCAGGATCAAGCAGGTGGGAATACTCCTTCCTATCTAGTCAACCTTTTTGCTCAGGAGATAAAAGAACTGGTTGGTTGAATAGCAAATGAACACTTTTTCTGGCAACAGAGTTGGGCTTACCAACCCATCATTAGAAAGAATTCTCTAGGTGTGTGCTCACACTCAAAGAGCCAGGGAACAGCTCCCCACCTCTTCACAGGGCACCAGCAGCTGCTGGCCAAGTTCTGCTGCTGCTCCTGTTGGAGCTGCAAATGGTCTGGTTACTCCTCAAACACAGCAAAGATCAAATACAGAGATGCCTGCTATTTAAATCCCAATCTCTGCATGAACCTGTTAAACTGAAGATGGAATCTGTGATCCTGTAGCCACCTATTCTTCTACCCAGAAGCTCTGGAATCTTTCCTCCTTTTCAAAAGATGTGTTAAAGCACATTTCATCTTCTGAACAAAGGATATTTGAGAAAGTAATTAAGTTAGACTAATTTCTTTTTTCAAGGGTAAAGCAAATCGTGAATGCTTCAGGAGGTACTGCTTAGCTTCCTAGAAAATTAACACTCCTCTTTAACAGTTCTGTATGCTAAAATCCTCAGCTGTACTTTTCACATCAGTTGCCTTAATGCCCACAGAAATTACTTTTAGCACCTAATTCATCACTTTATGCAGATAAGCAGTTCTTGCAGTAAATAGAAACAACAGCTACATAGTAACACAACACAGCCTTGGGACAGGTTGGATGTTTTCACATTGCTTTCTTCTAATCCTGTTTGGTTCTCTCTTTTTGCCGTGGCAGATGGCAGAGCTTGCACAGCTACGTGGTGCAAGTTGGCACATGTGCAGTTACATGCATCACTGAGAGCTCTCTCATCCCTATGATTCAGCTTCTCTTATCATTGATCACGGAAACAGGATTTTAGCAGGGCCAAAATCTGACAGGCTCTGTGGTAGTCCTCAGCAGGAAAAAAACATGAATTTGGGCATTTCATTACAGAAAACGCATCCTGCAGAACAGCTTTGTTTGTACACTGGGGATTGAACTCCACGGTCAGCCTCATTCTTTCCTAATACCATTACTCTAGGATATGCATAAAGGAAAAAAAAAAACAAAAACCAAACCAACGAGGAGCAACCTGTTTTGCTAGAAAAAGCACTAAGGTAAAATTAGACATGTTTGAAATCTTCAGAAACAAGAAGGCAGATGGATCTGTTCCTTCCTATTTATTCTAACAGTCCAAATTAAAGCAGTTGAACTTCCTTGAACAAAATAAATTATAGACAGCACATACCACACAGGTAGGTGTTTGCAGGGTCATTTTAATTGCTTATAAATTGCTTTGTTATAAATTATTTTAGAGAAACAGCTTAAAAACCCAGAAAACTACTACTACCACCTATTCTAACTGCAATCTATTAAAAGGGCATTATGGCAACAACCTGTAAAAGGTCAGACTCAAATTAAGTGATCTGAAAAATCACCAAAAATTTTTGGTGATTTTTGTAAGAACTTTAGAAGGTCTTATTGAATCCTGATATGAACTTGCTCAACAGTAATGATGCTGCAGGAGCAAGTACATTTCCCTTCTACTCTGAATGACAGTTTCCACTGAGACGAAACTAACAAAAACCCAAAAAATGATTAATAGAAAAGCTGGTTCTGTTCTACACATCCCACCACAGTTGTACTAAATATCAATAGGAACTGCCAAAGTTACTGTGAAACAGTAATACTGAAGCAACATCATTACACTACTGAGATGAACTGCTGGTCACACTTGACAGCAAGGATTCTCTGCAACTCTTTAACTGTATGGCCCACACCAGGACTATCTCACTTACTTTGCCTCTATTTAGCTCTCTGAGCTTTCTAAAATCTGCAACACATTTATAATTTATGTGTGAGGTGAATGGGCCATGGCTTTGGCAAGGGAGAAAGAGATCATGACATATGTCTCATTTAAGCAAGGTACTGATTTACACTGAGGCCAAAAAGCTGAGGGAAAGGCAGCCCTACTAAAAATTGTCACTTGGATCTTGGAATGTGTAAGTCTAGGCATTAGCAACAGGGTGAATTTTTGTTTTAAAAATACTGCAAGTCAACTCTCCAAGTGTTAACTTGATCACTAAAGAAAGTTTTTTAGGGACTTCTGTTTCCTTTAGGCATGGCTGTAGGATGTATGTGATGCCATCAGCAGAGCACTTCAGACCAGACAAGTGGGTAGTTTTGAGGTTTCATGCCCCAGTGTCTGTTGTAATGGACTGACATGTCCATTGTACAATCCAGAATGTGCTCACAGTGATACTGGGTGTTCCGGTGACACTGAGGCTTTCTTAGACAACTTCTCCCTACAAGAAACAAAACTCTTAGTACTGGTAAGTGGGACAAAAGCAAAAGTCCAAAGCCAGAATCAAGTAGGCTTGGGAGACAGCTCACTTGGTATAGCTAAGTGTTCCGTAGCAAGGAACTTACCTTTTGCTTTTATGTGTACATTCACATGAATATCAGGGTAATGCAGACTAATTTGTCTAATAAGTGTTAGTTCAGATACACGTACTGTACTAGACAGCCTTCACTCGAAGATATAAAAGTTATAGGTTATAGTATAGAGAAAATGGGATGGATATAGATACAGACATCTAAAAGCTATAAATTTGCAACTGGTATAGCCTAATACCAGATTACCATATTCCAGATAGGAAGTTTAGGAAAAGCTTTTTTTCAACAAGTTCTGATCACATAGACACATACAAGATCTTTAGATATGAAATGAGGATGTTCCTCAAAAGCACCATTTGGCAGGTGCATGTTCTCGTTTGAAGGAAGGTTTTCAACAGACAAAACAGGAAAGCATGGGTCATGTCTGCCCCATAATTATCAGTCTGATATAACAAAATACACTTTCAAAAGAGAGCTACAAGAAATGACATTCCCTAGCCCCTCCAGTCACTGACCAACAGGCATCATGGCATCCCTGGCAGTTACCTTCCTTTCATCACCTGCCATTACTTGCAGATTAGTATCTGCAACTAGAACTAGGTGCCCCATAAAATTTGTTATCAAATCTGATATTCAGCATGCATATTAGGATGGAAAATAATTTGCTGAAAGGTCTTGCAAGCCCTGTATGCTCAGGTTCACACTTCCACAAAACTTTCATGTTTCAGTTAAAACTACTTTCATATATCCTTGTAAGATTTTATGCATCTACTCCTTACAGTACTGGGAAAATTATTTATTTATTTAAAGTCTATCAACTAAGCAAAATGGTGCACCAATTTGTCTAGCTTCTTGACTGTCCATCTGATTAGTTCCAAGTCTGCAAAATTCAAAGAAGTAATGGCTTAACATTTTTTTTTAAACAGTCATTGGGTAATTTCCTGTCTAAAATTGTTGAGCCTGTATAACAGCTTCAAATTCATAGATCTATCGCACACAGTCATGTATCTGCTGAAATAATTGGTTCTCTTTTTCATCCACTTCCTAGGCAGTCACTTAAATCATTACTGTTGACACTGCTTAGTTGGCATATCTTTATCCAAGCAACACTTCTTTTTTTAAGCTCATTCTTAAAATAACCTCAACTTGAGATTATCTTTTTGCAAGCACAGTTATATTTAGGAGCACAAATAAATGCTTCTCTATCTGTCAACAACAAAAATTTGTCCTAAATTACCATCCTGTAGCCCAATTTCTACCTCAAAGGTACAGATCAGAGACATCACCTAAAACCGAGCTGGAAAACTACTACATTGTGTAACAGTCAGCACAGACCAATTCACAACAGTATAAAAAAACCTTTTCCCCTCCAGTTCCAGGATTATCAAACTACATGAGGCAAGAACCACTTAGCCCTGGAGATGGTTCCATCTTCCACAAGAAAATTGGAAATTTTTTGTATCAGTCAAACACCTTGTATACTACCCATATGAGCATAAAGTGTGTGGCAGATGAACTAGCAAAAATCTGATACCATAGGCTTTTATTTACAGCAGTCTAAGCTTGCCTTTGTATAATTCAGCTAAATACACAATTTATGTACACAATTTCTTCACACATTTACATGCACCAAGACTTTTGAACTAGGAAAAGTAAAACATAAACCACAGCAGGCTGTCTTCTGCCTCAAGACACTGCATCAAATTATCAGCACAACACATCTTAAAGCCTTCTCTATAACAACTTAATTTTTCTTAGGCACATGTTTGGTCACCTAGAAAAGATTTTGTTAGCTACTTCAAATCATTGCAGTATTTCTTTCTGTATCTAAATTATTCTGATGGTTTCATTTGGTATAAAGTTAAATTTCTTTCCAGTAGCTGGTTTGGTGCTATGTTTTGGATTTAGTATGAGAATGATGATGTTAACACATTGATGTTTTCGTTGTTTATAATTACTGCTTACTCTGAGTCAAGGACGTCTCAGTTTCCCATGCTCTGCCGGTGAGGAGTTGCACCAGAAGCTGGGAGGAAGAACTGACAGAAGCTAAGAAATTCCATGCCACAGAAATCATGCTCAGTACATAAACTGCTCTAGGCTGTGTGGGTGCTGCTGGTGACTGCCTGGGGACTGGGGAGGCATTGCTCAGCACATGGTGAGAAAATTCACTATGTATCACTTGTGGCTTGTTGGGGGAGGGGGGGGGGTGTTGTAATTTGGGGGGGGCAGTGGAAGGGGGTCCTCTCTCTATTTTCATTTTGATAACTAAGAAAGTTCTACAGAGGTAGAATAGTAACTAACTGCATCTGCAGAAATAAGATTCCACTCCAAACATCTAAATCCAGACATCTCCCATTACCATCAGTGGTGGTCAATGCAATCAGAGGACTCTAGGGAGCAATTCCATTTCCCCTGGAGGCTCATTAAGTAAATCATTCTCTAGACACTATTGACTATATAGGCTAGATTTCTATTGGTCATAATGGCAGTTTATAATCCAAGTGTAAAGAGAATGTATACAAAGGAGAAAAGAAATTCAGTATCAAAACTGAGAGAAATCCATACTTTATATATACACCACAGCACTGTGTATTACAGATTCACAGAGAAGATGGATGAAGACTGGCCAGGGACACAAAGGCCAAAAACTAATTTCATACCACTAGTTCGAGCTCTATCAATTCCCTAAACAAGAATGCTCCCATATGACGTTTTGTAATTTTATTTGAATTTTACCCTAAGCCTCAGAATTTCAAACGTGGCAGCATCACTCAAAGAGAATCAATGACTGAAAAACATCCCTTCAACCGAAGTGACAAAGTTATCAAAATTTGATACAACTGTGACAAAACCCCCTGCCTTTTACTGAGATATGGTTAAACCTCTTGGACAAGGATCAGTGACAGAACAAAAGGATATTAAGTCCCAATCACATGTTTCAAGATGTCAGCAAATCCTCAGTATAAATGCAGATTTTAAAAAAAGCATTTGTTTTCTGGATAAATTGATCATTGGGGGAAAAAATCAAATAATTCTTAAAATAAAATTACAAGGAGACTGAGTAATGAAGAAATTTCCTCAGGCAATAACTGTTCCTTATGTCTACTCTACAAACATATACACTTTTTTTGAGGCAGTCATAAAAGAATGACAAAAGCAAGGCAAGAAAACACAAAATAGTACACGGATAGTTGATGTTTGTTAACCCTTTTGAACATAGAGTAAACTAGATATTGGAGCTCTCCTAACAGCATAGTTTGGCTCAAGATCACTGGCATTCGAGAGACTAAAAACTCTGCTGTAAAACCAGATATTTTTATTTATTAACTAGACAATAAAAGACACAATCACATTTTAAGATAATGATCAAACAGAAGTGCAGAAAACCAGGTATCAGCCCTTGCTGTCATAATAGAGAACTGCTTACATACGAAGAGCGTTTCATATTCTATCTTATGCAAAGTGCACTATAATCAAGACATATTTCAACTCTAGACTGCAATTATGACAAGAGCCTTTCTGCACTTGACAAAAGAAAGCTTGTTTCAAAAATACATAAGACTATTTTCCTATCTTGGTTTTATTGTTTTTTTCCCTGACTAAAAGATGACTTGACTGCAGGGAAAATGGGAACAGAAGAATACAGAAGCTCCACTACCAGACTGCTCTGAATTGTCTCAGAAAAAGTAACATACATCTCATTTTCAGTGCCTGCTATAAAATTCTAAAAACAGAGAAATAACTGTGGTAACAAAGTACAAGAAAAAGCCCAACTATTGTAATTGCTTTTTAAAAAAATAAAGTTGGTTAGAATTCACCAGTATTGACCTAGTCCTCATGCCCCAAATTTAACTCCATTAAGTACATTTAAAAAAATGGAATTTAAATAGTAAAACTTGCCATAAAGACCACGTTTCCACTTCCATATGTACAGCAGGTGACCAAAAGAAAAACAGAGAAACAAAAAACAAATGAACAAAACAATCCAAAACCCTAAAAAACCCACAAAGAAACCATATTTGAGGACATTTTATTTTTCTTCTTTTAAGCAGACTTAAGAAGGGATGCAAAGAGAAATAAAAGCCTAGCACAGAACACATTCTATGGAATTCAGTTTCACAGCTAAATAGCATTGTACATTTCCACACAAAATTAGAATCCAACCTTTTTTCAAGAAGTACTAACACTCATAATCCTGAAATACTTAAGCCCTATCATAGTCATTTCCCTTTCCTAAACCAATATATTAAACTTCCAAAACACAAATTGCACATAGAGCAAATAATGTATGAAGAGCTGTTCCGTCTTTATTCATGAGATTCAAGAGATTTCAAAGACAAGGCAAAATGTTAAATCAATTCTGAAAGCAAAAGTACATTTTTATTTACACCGTGCCTACTGTGATATATCAGCAGAGTGCACATTTGATACAATATGCTGCTTTTCTGGATGACTGAATATGAAACATAGCCATGATTTACTGGCTGAATATAGACTGAATACGACAGCTATATAATCTTACAGCAATTACACGGACATTATCAAACAAAAGTGTTTATAATTCTGGAGTTTGTTTTTAAAAACAGTTTACACAATTACAGGATATCTGAATATTTGATAAAATGATTTTAAAGCATTATTTCAACTAAGAGTACCAAGATTAAAAAAAAATTCTATCAAAACTTTTCTGTTCAAAAAGCACAGGAACAAAACTGCAAGAGACCTGCTGGGTCATTCAGCATGTCCTGGAAGGTAATAATAAGATAGGGATGAAAAGATTTGCATCTCAAAGCCTGCTAACCCCTGTCTCAGAACTTGGAGTAAATAGCCAAAGAGCTTAAATACATTACAGAGTGGTGTGTGCAGCAATGTGCAGCAGGCATTTTTCAGCAGATGGTTAGAGAGAGCTGTATGATTAAGAAGGTATTCAAAAGAGTCTGCTAAAAGCTTGTCTATATTTAGTGACACTCAGACACTTCAATATCCCTAAACTTATAAATTTATCAGCCACATAGGCAAATCCATCTATTACTTTTCTTAAAATGTCATGGAATGACTTTCTTGGTGCTGCTGCAAGGGCCAATAAAACAGAAACCTCTTCTGACAAGTACAGTCCATCTACGCTGATAATGAAGTGCAAGGACTGACAAGTGATTCTAAACTACAAAAGGAAACTCAGAAAATTAAAGGTCCGGCTTCAACATTCATTTTTATGCATGCAGTTGTAACAAGACACTACATCATGGAATTATCTACAGCAATGTGTGTTGCTGAGAATAAAATAAGTCATAAGAGAGCAGATTCTGATCTAAATTGGTTTTAGTACAGGAAAGGTAATTATTGCTTCCACTCTCTTCACTCCAAGAACCATATCACCAACCAGCTCATACGTTAGATTATTAAATACAGATTTCTGTACCTAATATGTAACAACTACAGAAAGTGATCCTATTTCTTTTTATGGTAGCTAGCACAGTTAAACATTACTAAAACTATGCTAGCACTGCTAATGTCTTGAAAGAGAGATTATAGCCAGAGCTCTTCTCTATCGCTAAGACATGCCACAGGGTGAAAGACTGCCCCAAATTTTCCTTTTAATGTAATTCAGAAGATGAAAACTGAAAATCATACATTTTTAACAGGTTAAAGAATGGTGAATAAATCAAAGCAGTTTAAAGTGCATAATCATAGGCAAATGCCACCATAACTTCAGCATTACAACAAGGACTGAAGAGTTCGAGCTTCAACTAGAACAATTGGGAAAACTGAAAAAGGGATTAAGTTTGGAGTGAAAGAGCACACATTTTTACCACCACTTATTACTGTGATTCTTCAAATATTTATGTGCACACTATAGCCTTCGTGTATATTACAGTCTAATACTCTTTAATGTTTTCTACTACCTCAATTTCATTTTCAGTTGGGGTCCATAGGAATAACACCCATGAAACAAAAATATGGTGAAAAATAATGGGTCCGTACCAGATCCATTTCATTTAAGAAATACTGCTGTAAGACTTTGAATCTATTATGCAAAAACTAGTGGTTTTTTAATTAGGAGTTTCTATAACAAAAACCACTCTCTAACAAAAAACAGTTATAAAATGGAAGTGAAACAGATTTTTGTCAATATTCCTAAGCTTAGATAACTGTAAGAGACACTGAGATGCTGATTTTTAATTTAAGGCTTGAGAAGGGAAAGTCTCAGAGGGAAATACATAGAAATATGGCTGAGTTTACTATGCATCTACATTAGCTACAGGGCACAATTAAAACATAATTATGTCCCAAAGACATTTCCTCCTTAGAATCCTTAATTTAAACCTGCAAGCACATTGGGTTAAAAAGGTCAGGCAATACTGCTTAAAGTAAAATAAATTCTTGCAAGTAAAAGGTAAAAAGGGGGGTTGCTTTGTTTTTATTCCTTCTACTGCTCAGAACTTCTGGCGTATCAGTCAAAAAACAAATTATAAGCAAAGTGAAACAAAACAGTATCAAGTGAAATTACAGATTATTCCCCTGCCAAAAGGAACTGGTGCAGCATCTACCCTTGGAAGGGGTGTGCATGTGTATATATTTATGTTTACATAAAGTTTTAAGTAAACAGTACCTTTTCAATGTTGAGTACCTATATAGCATAGGCAGAAATGGTGAAAAAAAAATATTTTCATCTTACTTTCCTGAAATAAGTGGAATGTGTAATCTTATATTGACATCTGATTTTTCATCATTTGGCTTCTTATGTGTCAACCAGAAGAATTATGATGTGCTTTGTTTACTTGTCTAATTTGGAACCAAAAGTAAAACAAACTGTAAGAGAAACAGCCACACAACAAGTCTGTATTTTTTTGTTTAGTAAAGAGGTTAGAGCAGCAATACCTACAAATATATTTGTGTGACAACTGTGAACAATGTAGATGTTACTGGTAAATCTCTTTGCAGTGAAGTCAGAATTTTTTATCCATCAGGAAAGAAGAAATGGTATCAAACGCTTTGTAAAACTTGTCCTATAAATCACATCAGGCAGCAACATCCCCAAATGTAACATGGCATGTTGTTTCAATGACAGCAATTCCATACTATTATTTATATCTAAGTCCTAATAAAGATCATTATCTGATGCAAACAACTTTAAACAACCTTGATTTGATCTCATGATGCTTAATTAAACAGGAAAAAACCAGCTATCTCTAGCTCTGATTAGATGAGCTGATTTTCTGCAGTCTTTTCAGAATCACTGTGTACACAAGACTAAACACAAGTAACACTGACAAGGATAATAGGGACTTCCCTCTAGCCACGGTTACATCAGGTTTACAGGCACTGTTAATCATCTCTACTTCTGATATAGCAAGTAAGGAATCTTGTCCCATTTCCTTCCTATGATTTGGCAAAATTTAACAGGACTCTGTCAGAAGTTCAAGTACAGTGACAAAAACAGAATCATTCATGTTAGAAAAGACTTTCAAGATTGAGTCCAAGCATAAATTTAACACTGCCAAATCCACCACTAAGCCATGTCCCGAAGTACCCTCCTTCTTGGAATACAATCAAATGTAACCCCTGTGAGCGTGCTTTCTCAGTCCTCTCATTTCCAGAATCCATTACAGATCTCCTTCCTATTGCTGTAGTCAATAAGCACACAAAACAAATGGACAAAACCAAACCATGCAGACCAGTGTGTCAGTAATCCACCACAAGGACTCCAATGAGCTTTCAAAACTCTGAAACACTCCACAAGGGAAGGGAACAGAATGCTCGCAAGCATAAGCCAATGTGCACAGGACATACAAGACATGAAGGAAACAAAGGACAAATTCCCACCTATAAAACACGATTTTAAATAACAATATATGTCAGCAAGAATCTTGCACGTATTTAACATACATACTGCGATAGCCATAAAGCCAGAAAAACCCAATTTCAATGGCAATTGAAGCTTATTTTCATTCAGCTAAAGGAGGATATTATGATTTTATGGTTCTATGATTCTAAACTCTGTGGCCAGATGACAGAGTTTTTTCAAGAAAATCCCAGTTGCCAGGCTCAACTCCGACCATTCATCTGGAATCAAATGCTGAAAGAATAATAGCTGCCCACAAGATAAGTCCTCAGGATTTTCAGGTATTTTAGTCTTACTCCTCACTGCTTATTAGCAAACTACCATAGCCAAAGGAAAATAAAACAAAATCTTTTTCCAGATACAACCAACAAGAATACTACTAATTCAGCTTGACTCAAATGTAACACCAGTAATTCATGTATTTATAGCTTGAAGTCATGTTTTTTGTTCTCATGCCTGGTTGTATAAATTTTTACTATAAAACAAATTCACTCAAAACATCTCTTCTGCATATTGCTTATTAAAATACAAAAGGGACTCCAGACTATTCTCATCAGCCAGGATCAAGGCAGCTAATCGATCTCAGCAGCTGACTTCATGTGAATATCACCTTCAAAAACAGTTACGTCCCATTTGAACAACACACCTGTTCTCCTCCAGGCTTCAATTTGTATGCAAAAAACCCACTAAGGAAGTTATATGAAAGTAGGAGATCTCCTGATGTTTGACTCACTGATATTAAGCCCATTTCTGGAAACTAACATGAATAATTTTTCAACTTAGTGTTCAGTACATGACTGTCTCAGAGGCTGTTTAGTTCCTAACAACCATCTCAACATATAACTCAACATCGTGATTGAGTCACTTTGCAGTTATGCACACATACTCTGATTTCATAGATTTGGCTTTCTTTTCTTTACCTGGCTCTTTTCTTTAGCCTTTGGGCTTAAAATTCAAATTAGATATTAATTTTTACTTCAAGCCTACATGCCTAGGATGTAGGCCTTGGACCATCTACTTACTGTCTTGAGACTCCTAACAGCTGCACATTACTGTATTTTTCTCTGAACTTGCATTGAAAGAAAAGGTTTAATGTCAATTAAACAGTAAGTTTGGGAATCAAAATGAGTCATGCAAATGAAAAATGCATTTTCATGTTTCTCCTGACAATTAAATCACTTTTAGTCTGTTAATTAAGAGATTTCAAGAGCTAACTTTGTAGAATACAAAACACATTTTGTAACATACTGTTTGAAACATACAGTTATACTACATAAGTATTGCCCTTCAACATATAATAATGTTATAAATGGAATGTAATTTTGCCAAAACATAATGAAAATTATTTACTCAAGATCTTTAAAATTCACTTCTTCTATTTCACTTCGACTAGAGTACAAAATCATAAATTCCAAATAATTGAAGACAAATACACATAGGATGTGGTTCTACTGAAGCTAATTTTTAGTCACTGGTGGAAGGAAAAATAACTTTGTGATTTTATGGTAAGTTTAACACAAAAATACAATTTAATCAATAATGTGAATATCTAGACCCCTGATATCCAATGAAAGCAGTAACAATATTCTTTACTATATCAACAGTTTGTTACCATGACATAGTCCTCCACTGCAGAATTCAGGAAATAATATTTTACTGCCAATCTATGTTGCACTTTTATTACAATTTTGTTTTATATATCCTAGAAGAGAAAACAACATCATCTTGTTCTATTTTAGTCTTAATACATCTCAGGAGAATTCAAGCCTGGCCACCTATTTACATTCCAGTACTACTGAGGTACAATTTTTTTTCAATGAGACTTTAATTCATATAGGGGGATTTCAATTTTTTCTTTATCTCTTAGATGTTAAATATTGTGGCTTGCTGTCCAAAATGCCACTCTAGCCTGCAGATTTGTAAAGTTTAAAAAATCAAGAATAAAAATAGCAGATAGCATTCAATTAGAGAATTATAATTAAAAATGTGACAGAACAAAGATCCTTTTCTGATTTATGAATCAAAACATTCCTAAATAGTAGCCAGCAATACCCAATATAAAGGGGGCAAGTAAGGAAAAAAAATAAATCTAAGAGCAAAACAACCCACAAATCTCCATGAAATGAGAAAGTAAAATACCAAACCCAAATGTAAACAACTGACTGACAGATAAAATATTCCTGAGGATTTGGGCAGGTAGAGGTTGTTTTAAAGAACCACCATATCATCCATGCATTGTGAATTGCACTGGGGATAGTTGTACATGTCTAAAAGCACTGACCTGAAGATTGGCAAGTGCTTACTTCTACTTTCATTTAAATACACAGGGCTTTTTAAATAACAGAAGTCTATAGACTTACAAAGCATTGAAATACAAACACTTCTAATTTACATCTATACATTATATTTGTTTATTCCATACTATCTTGTCTCCCTCTAGTGGCTAGCTCTCACATATATGGGCATCTAACTGGATTCAGCCCTGTCTGCAGAATCACAGGGTAATTCAGGCAGGAAAGGACCTCAGGAGGTCCCTAGTCCAAGCTCCCCCTCAAGGAATTTCTGGTTGGCCTTGGTAGGAACATTCATCAGCAGCTTTTTGCAATCAAGATAAAGGCTCACTTTTGAATCCAGACTCAAGAACGTCTTAAGATCATTTGGAAAAGAAATCAAAGAGTCAGGAAAATAGTCACTGCAACTGTGATTTGGGATGTATTGTCATGCCAAAGTTTCATTGTTTTTTAACAGAGTAGGAGACATATTTCTTTGCCTATTGATGCACTATATGGCCGTCACATTATCTGTCCTCAACTTCACACATGCATGATCACCATGTGTGGAAGAAACATGTTGAATATATCAACGATCAAGTGAGGTTAAAAAGCTTCATTGTGAAGTGTTTGCTTCTTTACCATTAACAGACTGTGAGCAAGGTTGAATTTGAGTGAACTTTCTTTTTCCTTCTTCCAGCAAAACATCTGTCATGAGGACCTTCACTAGCAAGAAAGGATGTAGAGGCATACCTCAGACAACTAGAAAACGACCCGCTCCTGGCTTTTGCAATCAACTGTGATAGAAAACAACATGCCCTATGAAACTAGAGTAAGTTATATGGAAGACTGAGTCAGGATGACTAAGAGGCTTTGCTAGCCTGAGTGCCATCCCATCTCTGAAGAAAGGGTCCTAGAACACAGGGGCTAAAGAGCCGTGTCTCATTTTCTGTAAGAGGTCACAGAGACAAGAAAGCTGTTCTGTCACAGGTATAGTTTTGTAAATATAGTAATACTACAGCTTTGGAGATTTATTGAATAAATAAACCCCCACACTCTTGCACAATTTTAAGGTGCACTTCAGTAGCATATGCAACAATAATTAAAACGAGTGCAATATCAAACTGCAGCACCAAAGGAACTACTTTTCAACACAGGAATGTGTAACTAGCAACTGTTACTTCTGCACAAAGAGGTAGAAAATCAGAATACTAGAAGAGGGCATTTTGTACCACCAATTACTACTAAGAAAAAGAACATCTATCACAAGTATATGTAGCAATGGAAAGCAAAAAGGGAGGGGCTGCCTTAAAGCCCTCCATCTGTATCAAAATCTCAGATCCAAAACTTACTAAATAAGTAACTGAATAACACCTTAAAGAGACTGATTCTGCATTCCTTCTTTCCTTTGTTCGAAATACTGCATTATCTTTCAAGTTCTCCTTGTCACATTCACAGGTTAATCATACAAAAATATCTGAAAATAGCAACAATGTCCACTACAATGATCTGTTAGAGGATTTTATTTTCAACTATGAAAGCATTTTTACATCTGCACTCTAATCATTTAATTTTTCTTGTCAACTTATTACCTATCTGTATTTTTAAATCACACTGGAGTTACATCCCCTCCCACCATCGCACCTTTTTTTTTCTTTGGACAGGGTCAGGAGTTACTTTTTAAGCAAGAACAGTGAAAGAATCTATGAGAATCGATATTTGTTTAGAGTAAGGTTACAATTTATAGAAAAAAAACAGTCTTAAAATAACACTGAAGTTATGAAGCCAACTGGCACAACCATTCATTCAGAAGTAATGCATCTACTACTATTTGGCAGTTGAACCTTTCATCTGAAAAACAACAATTTACCATTTAGGCACTCTTAACCTAGAAATTTGCAGAGTAATTTTAATTGCAGTGCCTAAATTAGAAAATGTTTTATTTTGCATTCTGCATTTGTCCCTGTTGTAAACATGCCAATACATGATCATTCCCTTCCCCACCCCACCAACAGAGCATCTCTACCAGTTTCAGCACTTTCTTTGTGTTACTTGATTATTTTTCACACTGTCTACATGGTTTCACATTTCATTCATACTTCACAGATTCCTCTCTAAAGGTAAAATATAATTTCTTAAAAGCTTTTCTGCAGTGTTTTTATCAATAAGCCCTGAGGTATGCCTGAATCAGTTGTTCAGAACACAGGAGGAGTTCTTTTTGGTGCAAATTGTCCATATGCCTATGCTCAGCCTGGAGACCACACTTAGCCAGTTCATTGCTAATGTGTTCATGGTAACTTCCTTCCTGCTGAAGACTGAAGTTGTGTGCCAAGAATTCTTAGGATTGAAAACTGGCATAGATGTTGCAGCTATTAAAGACAAAAATGAACAAACAATTTTGAAATCATAACCATTTCCAGCAAATTGAACACTCTCTCCTCTGCAATATAAGAGTCAGTAGGTAATACATCATTAACCTTAATTTTTACAAAGTATCATGCATATATCTTCACAATGCTCCAGTAAAATGGAACAGTGTAATTAATTATCTCCACTCTACAGGAAAGGAACAATAGCATGGATGCCAGAAAATAAAAATGTCAAAAGAAGAAAACAGCAATAAGAATTCTATTAATCTTCCTTTTTTCAGCACATTAAACATTGTATGACACTACTGTGCAAAATCAAAGGCCACCAACCTGAGTTAGAGGCATGAAAAATTTGGTTTTTATCCCAGTCTGAAGCTGGTTATCTAGAACTTGAAAATGATCAAAATTACATGGAAGTAGTAGCCTGCTTGTGAAAAATGTAGTAACCAAACTCCTTGTTTGATTCCCAATATGCTTTCTAACTCTTGAAGCTAAACAAAGGATCATAAAAATTAATTTATTTTTAGGACCTATCAACAGAGATGCAATAATATAAAGTCATAACCCTGTGATTGAAAACAGGATCCAAGGTGCATACATGTCTTCATATACGTGCATGTATATATTCAGCCAAAGCACAAGTAGGTAGAATCAGATGTGTTCTCCCAATATTTTTTGAAAACAGAAACAACAAATGTGTGTCTTTATATTATTACTGTTTCTAATAGCTTGTTTTTATTCTTTCAGTTCCTTTAAGCCTGGGATATGGCAACAGAAAATTCTGGATTTTTCTGAATTCAACCAGTGTTGCAGGTTGACCCTGGCTGGATGTCAGATGCCCACCCAAGTCCCTCTATCACTCCCCTCATCAGTGGACAGAGGAGAGAAAACATAACACAGGACTCATGGGACAAGATAAGGACAGGGAGGGATCACTCATCAGTTACTGTCACAGGCAAAACAGACTCAACCTCAGAAAAGTAATTTATTACCAATCAAATCAGAGGAGGGAAATGAGAAATAAAAATAAATCTTAAAATCCTTCCCCCTCATCCCTCCTGTTTTCCAGGTTTGACTTTACTCCTGATTTGCTCTACCTCCTCCCAAAGGAGGAAATGGGAGTTCATGACATATTTCTGCCACTCCTTCCTTCTCACGGGGAGGACTCCTTACACTCCTCCCTTGCTCCAGAGTGGCATCCCTCCCACAGGAAACAGTTCTCCATGAACTTCTCCAATGTTGAATCTTCCCACATGCTACAGTTCTTCACAAACTGCTCCAGCATGGTCCCTCTGTGGTGTGTAGTCCTTCAGAAACAGTCTGCTCCTGTCTGAGTTCCTATGGGGTCACAAATCCTGCCAGCAAACCTGCTCTAGAGTGGGCTCCTCTCCATGGGGCCACAGGTCCTGCCAGGAGCCCGTTCCAGCATGGGCTTCCCACTGGGTCACAGCCTGCTTCAGGCATGAGGTCCTCCATGGGATGTAGGTGGATCTCTTTTCCACCTTAGTCCTCCATGGGCTGCAAGGGCAGAGCTGACTCACCATGGGCTGCACCACGGGCTGCAGGGGAATCTCACCTCTGACACCTGGAGCACCTCCTGCCCCTCCTGCTCTGATCTTGGTGTCTGTAGAGCTGTGTTGCTCTCACATATTCTCACTCTCCTCTCACTGGCTGAAGCTGCTGTTGTAAAGGGATTTTTACCCCTTGTCTTGAATATGCTATCCCAGAGGTACTACCCACCACTGCTGATGGGCTCGGTCCTGTCCAGCAGGGGGTCCCTCTTGGAGCCAGTTGGCATTAGCTGTGTGACTATGGGGGAAGCTTCTGGCAGCTTCTCACAAACCTAACCCTGTAGCCCCATCCACTACCAAAACCTGGCCACATCAACCCAATACAACTAGTAATTAATTGGCATTCCACTGCCAATTTACTGCCACTCTTCAGAGATGTTCTTGAGACCTTTATTTTGAAGGTCTTTTAACAAACTACCTATCTCCTTTCAAATTATATCACATTAAAGAACTAGATAAACGGAGGCTTAGATACTCAAATCATACCTTTAAATCCCTTTCTCCTTCCCAAAAAAATTTGCAGACAAGTTGATCTATCTTCTGGGTCTTGAAATTATGGTATGTACCATAATTCATTTTAGCTGACTTTATTTTTTGCCCTGTATCTTGTATAAATAGCCATGGCCCAGAGAACCTAAGGTAATGAAAGACTGTCTACCAAGCACTCCAAAATACTTCACAGTACTCCAGAAAGCTGAGATGTCACAATATTAAATATGAAGTATCACACTCCACACAAAACTGAGATAAAGTCTCAAACTCTGCTCTAACACATACCACAGGCCAGGCAGAGAAGGATGGGAGAGGAAGCCTGCGTCATTGTACCTGAGCAAGGCAAGATAAGGAGCAGTTCCCAATCCTCCAAAAATTAGACATTACATCTTCCTCACCCACAATACTATCAAAAATATTGGCATGAGTGAGGCCAATAACTAATAAGGCTGTAAAACCTCCCACTGAACTGAATAGTATTTTCTCACTATTTCCTTGAACATACTCTTCTGTCCCCAGTTTCTTCTTTCATTCTTCAACTGCAAATTTGCTAAGGCAAGATTACTTCACACAGAGCTGCCCAATTAATATTTTTTTATTAAACAACAAAAAAAGCCAACCTTGTCTTTCAGACAGTACTGGGTTTGGTCACTTATCTGCTTGGTGAATTAATTTATTTACATAGTACCTGTATTTCGTAAAGGACACTGGTTTCCCAGTAACTTACTGATAAGGTTTTTCTAGCCCACATTTATAAAAGCCTCTTTATGGCTTGCCTTTTTTACCCATAGTTCAGGTCAATACCCAAAAAAATGACTAAAATTATAAGCAAAGACAGCAAATAAAAAAACCCTCCCACATTTGAAATACTGTACCTTTTGCCCAGTTTTCTACTTCAAAAAGCATCTATTCAATGTACACATTAATTACAACAATGCACACATTAATTACATCCCCACATTTACATATTGAGATACTTTTCATTTGTTGAATTACCTTATCTGCATCCACTTTTCCCCTGATAAATTCCTTCTTCCAAAACTCCAGTGCCTGTTCCAGAGTGAGGCCAATGCCCTTTAGGAAGAGCCCATACTGCATCCGGCCCCCGTGGCGGAGATGGTGGCTGTCACGGAGGGCTCTGTGCAACTGCCGCATGCAGAGGGGAAACGACTTCACAGAGAGCTGACAGGAGAAAAATTTCTGTTTAAGGCATACTGATCATTTAATTTGTGGGATATATGTTTACTGTGATTATTAATTAGCTCTATTTGAAAATGCCAAAGGCTGGAAGAAAAGATATGCATGTACAGAGAGCCTTGGGACTGAATCCATAACACAAGTGAGTCTGTAAACTATCCAATTCAATAACTATCTCAATAACTCTGTCCAGAGGACAGAGTAATACAGGTGGTAGTATCAGACCGTCTCCAGCTACAAAGTAACACAGGTTTCATTGCTGTCAGGAAAAATATACCCACACTTGCATTACAGTATTTCTTGACTGTGCTTTATTTTAGCATCTGGAATGGCAAAATGACCTTGGATAGAGTTTTGGGGAGTTGGGGAAGGGGAGGGAATTTTATTTCACTGCCAGAGAAATACTATCATGGTTAAGATGGACCCTGAAAACACACAATTCCTAAAATTTGGATAAAGGAGTTATAATATGTTTTTAATCAACCCTGTACAATTTATGTATGGTGTTTTAAATCCCATGTTTTATTTACTTCCTTGTTTTCAAAACCCTGCCTGTAAGTCAAAAAATAAAAAAATAGCATTGAAAAGACTAATACTGCAACACAGTAATCATAAACTAAACATCATGGTTTGCAAGATTCTTAAATAAGAAAATTTTGTTAAATTCCACTTAATTATGCTAGGTATTTGTGGAAGTACACAAAATTAAACAGCAAATTAAGCATTTCACTGCAACTTAACTCTGAGTCTGAAACCTGATTAGATTTTCAGCTAATTCTGCTGTTTTGAACTTAAACACTATTTCATTCAACAGTTACAAAGCAAATGCGAATAAAAAGAAGTTAAAGGCTTTATATTTAGTTTGTACATAGAGTACTTGAACTTAAGAAGCTATACTTCAACATCCTATATAACTGCAGAAACACAACTTACAGCATCAATTTGATCTAGAGAAATTTTTCCAGTGTTCTTTTGGACGCTGTAATCTGGGCCAACGTAAGAATGGCTGAAAAAGAAAGCAAACAGTATGATAGCATTTAAAGCAGTTCCAAAATATTTTTAAGTTTACAAATTTAGAAAGAAAGTAATTTATCAATTATAGGCTGCAAATATTTCATATCAGGCAAAAACAAGAAATCAAGTAATTAGGACTCATAAAGCCAATATTAGAGCAAAGAAACCCTCTTTGCCTTTATCTGAAAGGAGAGGTGAGGGATCATATAGGATTTAGATCAGAGACCACTGAAGATCATCTGGTCCAACCCCTGCTCAAAATGGTGTTTGCTACAGAATTGCTTAGGATCTCATAAAGCTGTATTTTGACCATATCCAAGGACAGGGACTCAAAAGGTTCTGAGCAACCCGTTCCAGTGTTCAACCACCCTGTCAATAAAAAAGTGTTTTCTTATGTTTAGGCACAATTCCCTGTATATCAGTCTCTGCCCATTGCCTCCTGGCCTATCACTGGATACCACGGAGAAGACTCTCACTCATTCTTTTATTTACATGCACAGATAAAATGCACACACACATTCCTGAAATTTACCTCCTCCAGGCCAAACAACCTCACTTCTCTTAGCCTCTTCTCGTACGCACTGGGGAGCCCAGGGTTGGACACAGCCCTGCAGATGTGGTCTCACCAGTGCTGAGTAGAGTGGAAGGATCATCTCCCCCTGACCTGCTGCAAGTGCCCTTCTCAATGCCATGCAAGGGGACTGTTAGCTTGCTGGTACCCTGGTGGCTCACAGCTTGCTGTCCAGCAGGACCCCAAGGTCCTCTTCTGCATTCACAGCCATTCAACCCCCAACTTATACTAGCACATGGGTAATCCTCCCCAACTGCAAACCTTGCTATTTCCCTTGGTTGAACTTCACAGGGTTCCTGGCAGCCCATTTCTCCCTCCTGCCCAAATCCATCTGAAAGGCAGAACACCCATCTGGTGTGAACCATTCCTCCCCAGTTTTATATCATGTCAGACTTGAGTACACACTCAATTCCACCACCCAAGGCAATAAAGTAGAAGCTAAAGAAAACAGGACCCCAGGTACTCCACTAGGGATTGGCCTCCAGCTGGTCTTAACATCTCTGATCACAAAACTTTGACCAGTGCACTCAAGAGTTTTTAGTCCACCTCACTTGTCCATTTAGTTAGCCCATACTTCATCAGTTGTCAATGAGGGTGTTACAATTGTCAAAAACCTTGCTAAAGTCAAGATGAACAACATCCACCCCATCTATTGAGTTTTTTATGACAAAATGACCAGCTATGAGGTTAGTCAAGAATAATTTCCCATTCACACCTCTACACTGGCCACTCATGGTCATGTTCTTTCTGTATCTACAACTGAGACGAGGATTCTTCTCCTTACTCTTTGCAAAACCAGGGATACTTTTTGCTTTCTTCCAGTAAAAAAGAATCTGTCTGCTTTACCATTTGTGTACCACAAAAACAAATTTAACACCACCCACTGTATCACTATGGATATCTACTGGGGGGAAAAGTAAAACCTCAAAAGCTAAAGAGTAACAGTAAATCTGGGATGGCTTTTTCTGCATTACTGATATATCAATACAGTTTAAGTCCTAACCAAAATAGCACAGCAATTTATTTACATGAGCTGTCTCATCTGTCACTCATACTGCAAAGAAGCTATTTTTGAAAGCTGAGCTAAATTCAGGTAACCCTACACTACAGCAGAGACAATGACACAGACATGGTCACACAAGTAATTCCAAATCAAACACAAGCTTCTAATCCCCAGCTTTTATTTTAAAACTTTAGAGACTTTTTGAATGAAGATGAATGCAGGGCTGCAGAACAGACCAAGGGAAATTCTTACAGTAGAACCCAGAACCCAACCAAAATCAAAAGCTGACAGTATTGCAGGTAATAAAGTAAACAGGGGCTTTGGATACAGATTATTGGTCCAAAAAGCAGGTTGCAAAGTCTGGGTAAGAACAAACTTCTTTGTGCAAGGGGGATTTACCTTGTAAGTAAGTAACTGATAAGGGCGATACCTTAAGTCTTAGAAGGTATGCAGAACTTAACTCCAGGAAAAAAGGCATTTTGCTAAATGACAATACCAAGTGCTACACATTATTCTGTGACATTTCAATACTGTGAAATATAAAAATCATATAATTAACAGCTGATTTTACTACAGAACAAACAGTGTTTAATTATATGTACATTTATTTGCTCCTTAGTCTTATTTCTGGGATGCACTGGAACACTAGACAAGCTTACTGTATTTAATAGATTTTTTTTCCATTACATAAAAGGGATAAATACTTTAAAGTATTTAAAGCATGTGTGTTTATTATTACTAATTTTACTATAGAAGCATCTAAATTCCCTTGTAGAAACAGATCTGCAACACTTTATCTAAGTAAACTATGAACAAAACTCACAAAAATATTAAAATTGAAGCACAAAACAACAAATAACAGCTGTTTCTTAGGCAACATCATTTTTTGGTGGGTTCTGTTTGATTAGTCGGTTTGTAAAACAACCAGTTAGGGAAACCATGCAAAAAGCAACCACATCCCAGAATGAGTGTTAGTAACTTCTTAAGCTGCTCTACCATAATCACTTTAGGTCACCTGCTTAGGTCATCTGTACCCTACAGTATTTACCAGAATCATACCAATACTGAAGAAAACTAGTAAGGTAAAAGAAAACTATTTTTTCCTAGAATCTGTAGAAAGGACTGACCTAGGGAGAGAAGGTCCAAAGAGAAGACACAGAAGTTTTCCTACAAGTGAATGAGCAAAGTCCTCAGAAGTTACTGTTAAAAATAGGACATGCTCTTTGAATCTTGCTGACCATTGTATCTGGACTTGATAGAAAACTCTGTTGTGAGGACAGAAAATTCAAAGCTAAGAGGGGCCAGGAGGGAAAAGAAGAAATTCTACTTTTCAGATTCTGAAAAGGCCGAGTGTTCTTATTGTGGTAAGCAAACAGGAAAAGTTATTAATTTGTCACATTAAAAAATAGTATGTGACCTTTGCAAGGTCAAATTTTCTTCATACCTGATCCCACTAACCAGAGTGCTGAACCCTACAAACTACCTTCAAAAATGATGGCAGTCTGAAAACACATTATAATACAAACTAACCAGGTTTGTGATCATTCTTACTTTCTTCTCATATTTTTTGCTTTCAGGTTTAGTTCGTATTTGGACTCATTCTTTCTTTTATACAACATAGCTATTGAGATTACTTCTGGACCAAGCTTTGTTCTCACTTAGAAATATCTATAGTTTCTCTTAATGTATTTTTGTGATTTACTGGAATGGAAGGAGCAATGTCTTCACTTTCCACTTCAAAAAGTTTTATTTTACTTCCATATATAAATTCCTCTCTCCATTCAGCCTGACTCAATCACTTAGAACCTGTTTTTTCTAAAATCCAAAATCTTAGTTACCAGACATTTTCTAAACACATCTTGCAAGCAAAGATCAGTACATACACTCATACAGTAGTTGACCAAGAAAAAATCTCTGCTACATCGCTGTTGCCAAGAATGAGACCTATGTCTTTCAAATAAACAGCTGTAGGACAGTCCTGGTAAGTATTTTATTATTCACAGATGTGTTTGTGCATCACAAGATTTTTTAAAGATATGAAGGGCACTTTGTAGGTGTTGTGGATAGTAAACAATACCAGTCTCTCAAGGTGTGCATTCTAGCTTGTGAGATGAACATAAGAAGGGTGAATATGTCTACATGACTATTGCGTTATCCATTTGGAAGATCCAGTCTTGCAAAACACTCGGTTTCTCTTTGACCCTTATGAACTACAACTTGAAGACAGAATTAATAAAATCATTTAAACACTGGTTGTAAAGGATGTTAGATGACCACTTAGTCTCACACTCCACTTAAAATGGGATTACTGCCAACACTAGTCAGGTGAGCCATAGGTTTTTCTAGCTGAATCCTAAAAATTTCCATGAACTAAGATTACTTGCCTCTGGGCAATCTGCTGCACTATCATTCCAGCACAGACATTTTTTCCTGTTTGATCTAAACCTCCAAAGCTGCTAAATGTGACCACTGTCATTTGTTAAACCCTCTGCTACCATTGAAAATTCCGATACCTCAGTGTTTGTCCCCCAAACACTTGTAGGCTGCTATTTGCTCTCCCCTAAGCTTCTTTTTCACTGGACTAAACTAGGACAACTCAGCTTCTCCCTATAACTCATTTATAGGCCCAGTCCTATAGTAGTGTGATGGGATTACATACAAACGGTTTTGTCCATCTGAAATTACTCCTGATGAATATTTTAAACAGTAGAGTGTTACAAGCCTGTAAACCCCATACAAAGCAGGAGTTGCAAAGTGTTCTTCTCACACATTTAGATATTAAGGTTCCATCTCTATTAAATTGTTAACGTTTCAGCAAGTTAAATCTCTTTGTAGCCTACTGTGAGCATGTGAAATCCCTATGCACAATCTTGCATAAAATAGTTTAACATTTTAAATAAAAATGTTCTCTTCTTTTTTGTCTCGTACAAATAGTACTAGAAAGCACCAGTGAAACAGAATAGGATAAAAAGAGTACTAAATCACAGACAAAACACCTCTGTAGTCCAGAACCATCCAATTATAAAATATATGTTATCTCTTTTTAAAAAAATAATGACCATGGGTTAAAATATCTATGAAGGCATAATCTACAGCAAAATAACCTTTTCTGCAGACTAGACAATTTGTAAGTCACAAACAGATATGAATAGGTGCCAAAGCATGTGTGGGGCATTAAAAACTAAACAATGCTCTGTAACCTTCAATTGTATGCTCTTTTCATTAATTTCTAAGCTTTTGCTTCCCTCACAGAGGTCTATTGACATATGCCAAAAATAAAATAGTGCTTTACTAATTCAGATAATGAAGGTAAAAGAAAGTCTACAACTAGCTAATATTCTCCTTTCTCATGAACAAGATGAAGCAAAATGAATCACAGATTCACAGAAATAAATAACAAAGACAACCTATTTGGTCACCTGCCTGTTTACTGCCAGAGGTTGCTTTTTAAGTTGCAAGGTCTGATATATTTTGTTCATTTTAAAGGAACTTCCAAACAGGCAACTTGGAAGCATTTATATCATTTTTTCGGTTGGTGACAAAATAAACTGGAAGCAGTCCCTCCATTTTCACAAAACCAAAACCGAAGTGATTTACCAGTTGTACAACATACATACCAAAGGTAACATAAGAATGTCCAAAAACACCAGTTGGCATAAATGTGGGGTTTAGTATCCCTGTTAAAGTACCTTCTTTTGGAACCTTTCCTTTTTATGTATTTAAAAAAAAAAAAAAAAAGCACAGCTAGGACTTACTGTGATACTGAAGGACTGTTCTACTTACATAGAACAGAGCATATATCAAAAGAAATTTTCAATTTCTCAGTAACTACTCCTAGAGAGCACAGTTTATAAAAAGCTAACTTAATTGCTCTTGATCCTCAAAGTGAGAAAGGTACACCACTGAGGTGTATTTTTACAATCCCAGTAAGATGTAGGGTAAGATAATCATGGAAGGTTATTGACATTCAGAAGTACCCCCAACTATGGAACAGTTAAAGTAACACTGCAATCCTCGTTTTCATTCATTGCTCTTGAACAAAGTTCAATCATATGTAAATAAGCAGAGATACAATGAAAGCTATTTTTTTCTATTCTAATTTACACTAAAAACAACAAAACATAAAACTCTTCCTATATAATAAAAATTATGAGACTTTTAAAAATGAAAATAAAATGTCACATTTTGGGAACAGATAGCTCAAGCAGTAGAGCACCATAGAAAATAAAATAGAAAATAAGAAGCATGATCCAGCAAACTGGACCTGCATCCCAATTCCCCATACAGTGCTGCCATAATGGAGCCTCAACACTTCCATTTTTAATTCATCCACCACCATTTCAGTGATCTTAATTCTAAGACGTATGTATTCAAAAGAGCTTTAATTGCTGACATCCAATATTTAAGTAAATTTCTAGCCTTAGAGACATTAAAAAATCTAGAAAAACAAACACCTGAACAACCTGCTCTAACCATATCTGCATTGAGCACATGCTAGATTATGCCATCTCCACAGGGGCTAGATTATACCATCTCCACAGGTTCACTTCAAGCTACATTTTCCCATGATTCTAAACCAGCTTGTTCTAATTGTATGGACTTTGCCTTCCTGCATATGACCACAGTAAGAAAAGTCTCCCATATAAAGTGGTAAAAAGCAATCATATATAAGAAAGAGACCAGAGTTCTTTGCTTACCCTCTTCTACAAATAAGGTAGAAAGCTTATATACACACACACACACACAGAGCTAAGAGGGAGGCAGACTATTTACTCTAATGGTTCACACTTTCAGCAATCTACACAGGTCCATTAAAAGAACAAATTAGTACTCCATTCATCAATGACAGCAAAATCTTCCAAAAAGAGCAGAGAGCATAGAATATTTGCAACAAGGAAGGCCCATGCTCTGAGCACTGTAATTTGGAATCTGTTTTGTTCATAAAGGAGCTTAACAACTTTGCACTTGCTAAAAAAAACTTTATAAAGCTACATTTTTTTGTTACTTAGAAGCAACACTAGCTCTATAAATTATGTTCCCTGTCATATATAAAGCTTTTGTTAAGTTGAAGAATTACTTTTGGATTTTTTTCAAAGCAAATCACAGAGATGAGGTCTGTAAAAAAAACCTGTACCTAAGGCCTTCTACCAAAACAATTACTTTAATCAGTATGAAGGAATATACTCATGCTTTCACTTTATATTACCTGAGATGATTAAGCAGAGGTTGGAGTCTCTCATCAGACTGTATGGAAGGTAGTGATCGTGCTGTCAGCTGGAAATAAAAAGGAGTACAATTAATAAAATATTAGCTTAAAAAACTTGATAGCACAAGGCAGGAATTGTGTTAGAAGTCACAATGCATTGTTACAACTTTATACAACATTGGGTAAGACATAATTTCTCCCATTAAAAATAACTAAGCACAGCCTTCCCAAATCTGAAGCTAGCAGAAATATTTACAAGTTAACAAACAGTGAAAAATCATTTTTCTCTAATTACAATGCCACTAGAATTAATTAGCAAGACACCATTGAAAGTGTTACATGTTTTTCCAAACATATTTGAACTAGAAGTCATATTGCTCCTAGACAGCCTTCTACCAATGAAAATATAACCCATGAAACCATATTATATATAATTTACGTTTGTATAAAAGCAATTCACATAGTATTTAGCACTATGTGACTTTTATATAAACATGCCTCTGGGTACACTGTTATTTTAATGAGAATAACGTGTTTTGCTGTTTGATTGCTCTAAAACACGTATTTTTTTCTTCTAATTCATATGACTAATTAAAACATACAACTTTTTCTGCAAAAATAAGCCTAGCAGTCTATAGATCAGCAAATACATGTCACACTATTGTAGAATATTAGTTAATTGGTGCATTAACTAAAATAACTGGAAAAATATATGTATTAAATTTGCTAGATATCTGTATATAAGATAGCTACCTTCACCTATAAAAGCTACAAACATAGCACTTTGGATAATTCTGACATGTATCTAACATAAAGCATTGAACATAAATATACATTTCATGATTCTGTGGCTGCCAAGTTAGGCTGTATTTTGAAAATTACCTTTGAACAAATTAGAAAGTTCAAGGTATTTCATACTGTATAAATAAGCATCAAGTTTTTAAGTATTTTACAGGTAACTCAAAAATAACATGCAGTATTAATTAATTAGTATACATACTAATTAAAAATATGTAATTCCTGAAAGACCACCCACTCATCACATCCATTTCACAACCTCTGCTGCTAGGCAGAAGTCAGACTGGGATCAAATTTGGAACTTGCACCTCAAGCTTGCAACACAATCCACCAAGTAAATGAGAGGCGGTTGGAGGCAGCTGTCTGCCCAGGAAAGGTTGAAGCTACTGAACCCAGGGACAGCAGGGAGGGAAGAAGGGGCCATTCCTGCTGCTGAGGGAGCCCTGGACTGCAGCAGTCACTGTCTCACAACATGGCTCTTCTCAGTCCCAGGTAACCCACATGTACTCATCCCATCTGACTGCTGCAGAAAACACTAACCTGGCACTCTCAGCAACCCATTCATCCTCCTTTTAAAGAAGGTAACTATCTTGGCAGTTACGGCATAATCTACACTCCCTTGTTTTATGGAATTAGATTGAGATGCATATGATACATTAAAACTTCAGTAAACTCTGCATTTATGCAGAAGTTTCATTTATTTAAGAAAAACCCCTCATTTTCCTACCACTGAGTTTTAAAGGTCAATATATGTATTGTTCTATATTCACATCCTCTATAAAGTAATCCTCTAATTTTGTTTTAAATACAACCAGAAAATCAGAAATTATTTCTGAAAAGGAGCCTTCCAAACACCAACCAAAGTTATCAGAACAAAGACTGAACCACATGACATATCATATGTTTCTTTCTCCATTATTAACTTAAGAGATACAGAAAACAGTATTTGTGTGCACACTCAAACACATAGGTGTAATTTTACATACAAGTATACTGTATTTTCCTCTATGCAGTACTTGAAATACTGCATTTAAGACAGGATGTTTATGAAAAAAAAGTAACATTCAAACCCTGAAAAAGTAGCAACATTATTATCAAAGTTGTATATAAAATAAACTACATTTCTGTGTAAGCACTATCAATTAACAGAAACACTGGTTTAAAACTAACTTAGGAGACTTGTAGTAATTGAGGCAGAACCAAGACCCAATGATCTTTAACCAAGATTTTTCCTGACACTGCAATGAATGAATATGGAAGGGGTAGCCCATGCTTGAAGTTTCAGGATCCACCATTAAAGGACAAAAAACCAATCCCTTGAAGTCAAAAGAGAATCCACATGGCCAATATTTTTCTGAATCTGCAAATTTTAGCAGCAAAACTACTCCCCATTTTCCTCTATTATGTTGCCTGGACATGGTAATGTTCTCTATAGACTATAGTGTTGTGAAAATAAGATCTAATGCTTTTCAAATCTTAGAATAAATACTTTGTCCAGTTATTTCAAATGTTTATTTTCAGGAAGATGTGGGATCTTCATGACACTGCTCTTTTCTATTTAACACGAAGGATAGCTTTCCTTAAACATAATTGAGGAGACCTCATCAAAATATTTGAACTCTAATTGAAAGAGCACATTTTCCTTCAACATGCCTGGATTATAGAAAAAAGGTAACATTTTCATTTCTTCTTATAACATTATGTTTTTATTAACAGAATCACATTGTAAATAAAAGCAGGTTTTACAAAGGTCATGGTAAACAATTGTTCATGTTTTTATACAGCTAAATATCTTATGAGCTTTTTCGACAGCATTTTTCTAAAAGATGATCCCTATTACACATTCCAAACTGAGATTCTGAAGACTTTTTCCAGCCACTCTGAAATGAAATCTAGACAAATTGCTGCAAGCACAGCCTTGCTTTCACCTCTATATGATACTCAATATAAAGATCATCATACCAGAGGAAAAAAATCAAAAACATGACTTGACATTTTAGATACATGAAAGGCATCAAAACGTTGTCAAGTAAAGAGCATAGCTCCATACTCTAATCATGTTGAAGCAGTTTAATTTACAGAGAACATAAAACATTGCTGACTTAAGATAATTCAAGTCCCAAGGCCTAGATGATCAGAGGAGGGGGCAGAGGGAGTGGCAGTGAGGCACGTGCAGATACCTCTGAGCTAAAATGACATGGTGACCTTATCACCTCAAGTTCAGCAGTAAGACTGAGGGGTAGTTTTTCCAAAGTTGCCATCACTCAAGACCTGACTGGGCAACAGTCTGTTGCTGGTAAGCATTGCTTATGGGGATTTTTGTTTTGGTTTTCTTTTTCATTTAACAACCTGCTTTTAACCTCAATCCAGTTGTGTCACTGGTCACAAGACTGAAGAGATAGATCAGTGTCTCCCCTTCCACTTCCCCTTATGAGGATGCTGAAGCCTGCAATGAGGTCTCCCCTCAGTCTCCTCCAGGCTGAACAGACCAAGTGACTTTACCTGCTCCTCATACCCTCCCTCCCCTCAAGGCCTTTCACCATCCTTGTGGCTTCCTTTGGACTCTAACAGCTTAATATCTGTCTTATATTGTGGCAACCAAAACTGCCCCCAGCAGTTGAGGTGAGGCCACCCCAGTGCAGAGCTGAGCAGGACAATCCCCTCCCTTGCCCAGCTGGCCATGCTGGGCCTGATGTACGCAGGACAGGGTTGGCCCTCCTGGCTGCCAGGGCCCTGCTGACTCATGTTTAACTTTCTGCCATCCAGGACCCCAAGTCCCATTCCACAGCTCTGCTCTCCAGCCTCTCATTCCCCAGTTTATGTAGACAACCAGGGTTGCCCCACCCCAAGTGCAGAATCCGGCACTTACCCTTGTTAAACTCCATATGGTTGGTGACTGCCCAGCCCTCTAATTTGGCAAGGTCTCTCTGCAGGGCCTGTGCCCAACTTACTGCCTGACCTATCTGTGCCCAACAAATAAATGCACCATGGTCTATTTGTTTCCATTAAATGCATCACCCAGCTGAGTATGATCCTGAACAGTAGCAAAGTGCAAGAGGAAAAGAAGGTAAAAGCTTCTTTCCATTAAAAATGGAAACAAAGCAAAGATATGAATAAAATATGACATCATAGTAGTACCTGCAGCAGTAACTCATCTAAAGGAATGGTATACAATTAGAAATTATCTTTTGTGGAATGAAATAAAATTACTTTTTGCTCTACTAATCCAACACTACTTTACCTATTCAAGTCTTTCTCTTGAGCTTTTTGAAACAGAGACTGCCTTTAGCGATAGCTATTTAACATTAACAGGCACTACACTTCTTCCAACTAACTCATTAATACTAGACAAACTTTATTCAAAGATCTGTTTGACCAGCATTTTAAGATGTTTTCTAAATGTAACCAATCTAACAGACAATCAAATTCTATGTAACCAAACCATTCATGTTTTTTTTTATTGACAGTACTGTAGCCATACCATATCTGAAAGTCAGAATAACAGATCCCAGCTTTCCCCCTTCACTGAGAATAACTGAGAAACAAGAGAAGAAAGTTTTTAACTTACTTCCAGATTTTTTTCCTTAACCCTAGTTTATTTAGATTAGCTATCCTTCTGGAATATACATTTGATCAAAAGAAAAAACAATCTTCAAGAGATGCTACAAAAACCTTTGGGAAGCTTTTGTCTCCTCATTCCCATTTAAAGATACAGAACAGGTTAAAAAAAAAGCTGTAGAAACATTTTCGTTTTATTCATTTAAAGTCTGTGTCACAATATTCACTATATTGTTATAGATACACTACACACATCTCAGGGTACCCCCTACATATTTATAGGATCAACATAGAATCATAGGATGGTTTGGGTTGGAAGGGGCTTTAAAGCTCATCTAGTTCCAAACTCTGTCATGGGCAGTGACACCTTCCACTAGACTAGAGCCCCATCCAGCCTGGTCTTGAACATGAATTGCACAAATATCCAGCAAGATTATTATAAATAGTAGGCCTTAATCTCAGTTCCACTTACACAGAGTCCTACTAGAAGGCATGTTTGTATATAAAAAGTGAAACTCTACCATACAATGACGTTTCCAACATAAATTGTTCGCGTAAAATCTCTTTCCCACTGCAACCTGCCTTCAGCAACACAAAATCATTTTCATGTACACTTTATTCTAGAATTCAGCCTAAACAGAGAAAGTAATAGTTGCAAAAGACTTCTTAATGCATTTCTCTCTGATTAAAAGCATTGTTGATGAATAGAAGCTCTAAAACTTTAAAACAAATTCATTTTCAACAAAAACTGAATTTTAGTTGGCTACTCTCTAAAATGTAGTATTGAAGGATATGAATTCTCCTGTAAGGCATTTTAATGCACCAGGCACCAAAATGCATGCTTTAGATTAAATTTCAGACACAATGTCTAGAAAGGTTTTGTACTTCTGAGAATATTAAACCAATGTAATATTAATATTACTTTGGTTTGCCTTTATTTATTTTTTTAAAAGATATTTCAGAACGGTATTGCCTGGTTTGCATGATTTTGCACTAAGAAGTCATGAGATGCAGATATTGCAGAACCCAAGAATGCAAGTTAATTATGCTCCAGAGAAACACCTTCAACATCCAAATAAGCTGCAGGCTGTCTCATACCAACAAAAAGTGATTGATTTTGAAACATCAGCTACTGCACTAATGCTGTTACAAAATGTCACAATGCAAATGCTATACAGCTGGGGAACCTGGGATAAGAGAGGAGTGTTTGCATGCCAGTATGCTGCTGTACCTAGACAGTTGACATTTTAACACTGATCAATTTTCTTTTGAAAAAAGTTGAGGTTTAACCTTTCAGAGCATCTTACGAATCTCAAGCACTGTACAAAATTAACAAGTAATTTTTGCCAAGGACTCTTCAGCTATTAAAAGTTATTTCAGCAGCACTTACACTGAAATATGCTCAATAAAAGCTACACCAAACAATTAATGTTACACCTATTCCACCACACACAACCTATATAATAGGAAATAATATTCTTCAAAACTAAAAAAGCTTTGCGAAAAATGCTTTCAACATTAGCAAACTTTTTTTGTAATGAGTCAATATAATTTAATACATAAAGCATTTAGATTATTTCCATCGAGTACCACCAAATTTATGGAAGAAAGGGAATAAATAATACAGATTAGCATTACTGGGCTTTAAGTACAAATGTAACAATTCTGACATTTCTAAAGCACAGGAAAAAATTTCCCTCTTGAATCTCTAGTGGATGATATAAGTGTCAATAAGGCTGAACTTGGTTTTGTGGGTTTACTTTCATTTTTTTATTTAATTACATAAAACTTCCCACCAACTCCTCACAAACACACACCCCCCTCTTCACAGAAACACAAGCTAGCCAAAAGAAAACCACACAGAACACAAAGTGGCCTTTTATGTTTAAGGAAAGCAAATCAAAGGCAGAAACAAACTTATTTAAAAAAACAAACAAACAAATGAATTGAAGTTCTATTATTAACACTGTCATTTTGTTTTAGGACTCTAAGAGGCAGGGCACAATAGTTATCAACGTTGCTTAGATGCCATATCTAAAAATTTAAAACCTATGTATGGGTATAAAGAAATAAACAATGCTGTAAAAGATATATTCTAAATTATAAATATTACATATAAAAATGCATTGTTTTTCATTTTGCCAGTTAATTCAAGCTGCCAAAGGACAAATTTTCCAGAAGAGAAGAAACAAATTAAGAGTTTTGAAAAGTGTCCTTGCTAGCATGTCCTAGATATTTACCTAATACTCTAACAACTCTAAAGAAACCACAGCCCACTAATTCCAGCTCAGCATTTGTCAAATGCACTCGGAATAATAATTAATGTTTTCCTGAGGCACTTGGTTCTGAAAGTAATTGATTTCTTTTTCCCATTTGGAAATGTCTAGGCTTTCATTTCACACTGAGGTATAAATAACACCTGGATTGGAGTCTCATATTCAGTCTTTAAAGTAAAATTTTTCAATCATTAAGCCTGGTTTAATTGCTAAACCAACTGTTGCTGGGTTTTGCAGCATTATTACTTGTGCATATTATGTGCATGTGAGGCTGACAGCATGTACATGACCTCATCTCTTGTACTTTTTTGCATACTAAACTAAAGCTGAAGTTGACAGTTATGAAGATGCTCATTAAATATTTTCCCCCCAAAATAAGTTATTGTTTCTGTCGTACAACAGTGTGTAGTGTGCTTCAGGCTTTAATTGTATGTAGATTGAAGTAGACATTTAAGAAGCTGCCTTGTCAGCAAAATCCAAATCTTCTGTTAAATAATAGTGCTTCCCATAGTTGTGAAGGTTCTTCAGTGATTTTACCGTTTCATCAGTGACTCAGCCTTTACAGAGAGAGCTTTCTTAACTTTTAATTTAGTCCTCAGTCCTTTTTTTGTATCAACTTCCAGTTACCTAGTAATTTTCAAACCAAATAAACAGTATATGGAACATTCACTTTCGCAGCAAGCATGGAAAATGAGATAGTTTCTTTTATTTCACTTTATTTCACTATGAACTCCTGATTCATGCAAACAGTTCTTCATCTCTTCATTACTGCTTACTATTCTTTGGCCACCTGCAGATATTTTGTTTCTTTTTCTGGCATTATTTATGAACAGTTTGTTGTTTTTCCAGTCCTTCTCCCAGGTTCACAGACTCAATGATGATTCCAGTAGTCCAAACTTGGAATGTATTCTTCAGTTCAACTATACAGTGATGCTTTAACTTGCATTAATGTAGCATTACTGAAGTGGGAGAAAGTAACTCAGACAGCACTGATTTCCCCAAGGTCTTAATGTTATGATTTTAAAGTTTCACACACACACACACACATCCCACCCCTTGCACTTCACTTGCGAGAAGGAAATTACGAAAGCCAAAATCTCTTCTTGGTAGAAGCTACTAGCCAATATCACACAAGAAGCAATTGGTTAGAATACAGGAAAGATTATTATTTAAAAACCCTCAGAGTCACTGTCACAAACCATGGTAGGTGTTTCCCATCACAAACTTCATCAGTCTAGCACTGTGTGGCAAAATTGCTTTAAGAACAATCACACTAGCAAAAGTTCTTCGATGCTGAAGACTATATAGTCAAAAAGAGAAGAAACAACTCTCTATGTACTCATCTGATAGACTTGATTAAAAGCTCATTTTCCATAGTCATCATTACTACTACATAATCATCAATGTAGACCCCTTCATAAAAACCTTTAGTTAAAAACTGTTACGTTTTTAACAGCTTAGTAATAGTTTAGTAATAGTTAAAAACAGTTTAGTAATAGTTACTAAACTGTTTATTACTATTACTAAAGCCCTATGCACTACAGGAAATAAATGTCTGGTACTGTATAAAAATCAGTTACTATAAATCAGTTTTATTACAGAACTTCAGAAGAGATATTTAGATTTTATTAGTAACAGGATTTTACTACTGGGAATCGATTATCTGTCCAAGTTCTAGGCTCCCCTCTACAAGAGAGATGGACACACCAGAGAAAGACCAGCACAGGGCCAAAAGGATGAAGGGACTGGAGCACCTGTTATGAGGAAAGAGTGGAAGAGTAGGAACTGTTCAGCATGGAGGAAGACAGGCTCTGGAGGATTCTACCAATATAAATACCTGAACAGAGGGTGCAAAGAGGACAGGGCCGGGCTCTTTTCATGGGTGACTAATGACAGGACCGGAGGAAATGTGGACAACAAACTGAAACACAGGAGATCCCATCTGAACATCAAGAAACACTGTCTGTATTTCATATTGTGTGTTTGGTTTTCAACAGCTGTGATTCACAATGTGGCTGAGGTTTGAATGCACCTCTGAAGGTCATCTGGTCCAACCCCTCAGATTCAGCAGGCTCATCTAGAGTTGTTTGATCAGAACTGTCCAGGCAGGGTTTGAATATCTCCAAGGATGGAGATTCTGCAGTCTCCCTGAATAACCTTCTGAAAACCAAATACACAATACATAATACAGTGCCAAATATTTCTGAACTACTAAGCCTTCCTGTTTTGCATGCAAGAGCTTCCATTCTCTAAGCAGCCTCCAAAGCCCACATTTTCCTCTGCATTGTAGGGAAATTTTAAGAATTACTCGTGATTTTCCTAACAAATTCTAACAAGATTGTCAAGTCCTTTTTCAAGAGGATGAAGTGAAGGGATTTTTTGAAAACAAGATCAGTTTACTCTTATATTTCCTTCAAGGAAAAATTATTAACAAAAGATCTTAAAATCACTTGTTCTTAGGGACCACAATAACTTACTGAAGTTGACACTTATCAAGGCTGTGCTCTTATTCAGTCCTTAGACAATAAAATAGAGACATAAACATCTAAGGAAAAAGGATACTATTGCAAAATATTTTTCTGTGTTTAATGAGCTTCTCAAATCTCCATATATTTACTTTTTTCCTTTGACAAATTTACTATACAATTGCAAATAAGTTTAAATAATCCTTAGAAATTCCACACCTGATCTTCAGTAACAAATAACATAGAAAAGATTTTATTACAACAGCCTGCATGACACCAATCTCTTGCTTTCAAAACTCAGCAGGCAGCATTTGAATTTCAATTGTTTTATTCTTTCAATGTGGTACTGCTTGAAAATACTTGTTTTGTTGCTAAAACTTAGAAAGATATCAATCTTTTAAAAGTAAAAATGTATTTGGAACACGTTTTCTCATTTGTGCATATTTTACAATACTGATTATCTTTTATTAACAACCAAAATCAAATCTTTGATAGTTTAATATCCAGCCTTTAATAGTTCTAAGCCCCACTTTCCCATAAGCTCAAGTACCAGTGAGTACATTCTTATCTTTAGTGAGTAGAGCTAAAAACATGACAGGCACTCAAATTTCATACAGCTAAAACCCAGCATTAATCTGAGCCCACTTATCATCATTTTCCAACATTTTACTTCATCTCAACTCTCAATTGCCACTAACAGAATGACACTTCTCAGATACGAGTAAGAGTTAATGTTTAAGTATTTTTTTCCCAAAACAGGAAAGGACACTTGTATCAAAGAAAACTACTAGCAACTCCAAGCAACATGCAATGCTCTGATCTTTTTAAAATGTCGATTATTTACATTTACAATTATTACGAATATTTTACTTCTTAATAAACAAATACACTGTGACATAAGAACACTTCACCCTGGAGTAAATTTCATGAAGCAGAAAACTAAGCCTTCAAAAAAGCTATTTATTTATAAAACATAAATATTGTTGCCTTAGAACTTGACTATAGAAGTGGGACCTCCACTTGAGCCTTATGAAGGCCTGTGGCTCAGTGCCTTTCAGAGCAGAAAGCTGATAAATTGAAGCTGAAGCTGGTGGCTCCAAGCCCCCGGGATGTTCTCCTTCCCAGCCCCTCGCAGCCAGGCTGCTGCCAGCCTCTGACCCCAGCCAGTCCCCTCACACACACACACACACTGTGCAGACACTGCTGGCCACCTCAAGAACTCCACACACATAAAAACAGGCACCAAAAAGACTACAGAGTCCAGCAACCAAAATTACAGGATTGAAAGATATAAGTTGTTTGAAGCCAGATGAATGTGCAAAGGAAAACTAAATAAATACTAAATCAGGTACTGCAAGTGCATTTCAGAAGGAAAACTACTTTACAGTATTGCCTTCAAATAAAGGAAGTACTAACAAAGTTTTTATGAAGAATGTACTCCCCAAACATTATCCTTTGAACATATCTGGTATCCATTTTCTGAAGCAAGAACAACATATTGTTAAGCAAAATCTGTTACCAAATATCCTTTGTATTCTTGTATAATTCTAACGTTCTTCAAACCACAGTTTATGATCCATTGGGAGCCATGAAAACATACAATGGTATTGGCCAAGTGTCTGGCAACAGGCTGCAGAAGTTTGGTTTCTCCTAAGTTACAACAGTTCAGCACCCTCAGGGCAGAGAAACAGTGGATGTAATTACGACTGGCAGAGGATCAGAGGCTGTAATCAGTAGTTCAAGTATTTATATTAGCCAAGGAACTCTTGCTGCTAGCATCAAATCTGTTTCACCATGGCTGCTGAGTAATTATAAAGCCCTAAAGGATCTCTAAAGCTGCTCACAATTACTTGCAGCACAATCTCATAACAGAAAATAACCCATGTGGAGAAAGAGTATATAAACTACATAAAAAGCAACTTTCTACATAGTTCAGCAAAGCTATTGTTAAATATAGTATAAAAAGAATAAGGTCTATACACAATTAAAAGTTAGAAGTTATTAGATGCAAATACATTTCATATCAGTCATGTTCTGGGTAGTTCATCAACACAGCAACAGCAAATAAAAATTTTAAAAATCACTTAGCACTGAGAATCAGCTTACTAATTCTTTTGCAGATTGGTTTGGCATAACCCTTGGACACCAAAATGGCTCCAAAGCCCTCACTTAAACTGGGAACAGGTGAACTGAGTCACACTTTTTATATATACCCATTAGCTATTTCTTATTTCTTGAAACAGTGTGTTCACAAGTCCTACTAAGCATACTTCCCACAGCACTCAGCATATTGCATTATGACCATAAAAACACAGATTCCAAACCTGCACAGTTCTTTAATTTTGCTTTTTACAATATATTCTATAATGGTTACTGAAAATCTTGTGAAAGCCCATTGTCCATTTTGCATAAGAAAATTAGCTTCTTTTCACACAACTTGTGACTTTACAATGACTAAGCCTGTACAGAATACTCAAGCAGGAGAAAAATTATCTGGGACAATAAGGTTACCAAGGTTGGGGAAATCACATTGTTTTCATCTATGTGCAAGAGATAATGGAAGAGGTTAGGAAAAAGCAGAAAACAATTCCCACAAAATGCCAGAGCAACCACAGTCACTCCTCAGCCTATACAGAACATTGTTCTAGAAAGCAAAGTTAAATAGGAAATTATTTGTCTAAAATATTATCTCTTTTCTTTAAGGTCAATTCACTAAGTCAAAATAGAAGAACACATGCAACAAATCATCCTTATTTTCCTTTATTCAAACTTTCCGTTCCTAATGCCTTCAAGAAGTGACAGAAACAAACATGCATTGAGCAAGTGTGCTTGGAAGTATCACTCAGAAAATAAGAATCTGACTACATCTGTCCAGCTCTAGCTCTTTAGATGATGTTAGTATACGGTGGTAAAATGAGGAAAGCACGGATGACTGATGTAAGCTTGCCTGAAAAATAACATCTGCCTCATTCTAATGGTTTAGGTACAGACAGGACAAAACCTGAAGAATGGATGAACTCACAAGAGTTTTGCATTCTTACATTTGGGTCAAAATGTGTAACAATGACAGCACCTCAGGTAACAACGGCAGATGGGCTTTAGATATAGAGAAGTCAAAGAGACAACATCACCAAGGAGGCCACTGACAGCTTATGCCAAGTGCTTAAATTAGAAAGCAACAAATAAATAAAAAATTATAGCCCTGACTAGGAGGAGGTGACTCACCCATGAGCATTCAACACTGCAAAAGGCTAAACTCAAAAGGGAACCACTGTGCATAGAAGCCAAGCCACCAGCTTGGCTGACCCTTGCTGGGAGTGCCCTGTTCAGAGTCCATGGTACCAGTCACAGCTTGACAATAGATTTGTTTGATGTAACTCTTGTTAAAGAATGTGAGAGCTGGTCATAGAACCATCTGGTGGGTAGACCTTAGCTAAGGGCCTAACTCCCACCCAGCCATTTGCATACTTCCCCTCCTCAACAGGAAGGTGGAAGAAAATAGATCTACAAGTCCATGGATTACTTATCAATTGCCATTATGAGCAAAACAGACTCAGCCTGGGGAAAAGCTCATGTGTTGACAATAAAAAGAGATTTAGATGGTGGGAAACAAAGACAAAAAACCAAAACACAACCTTGCTGTGACCCTCTTCTTCCCAGGCTCAGTTTCACTCCTGTATTCCCAATTTCATAACCCAGCCCTACCAAGTGGTATAGAGTGAAATAAAAATGGAGAGAAAGTCAAAACCATTGTGCAGTGTTTTAAGAGACTGCAACGCTCTTAACCATATGCTCTAAAAGACATACTAATTGTCATAGAGGTTTTTCAATTCTATTTTTTGGTTTTAATTAGCCAATTAATTTATCTTTTATGGTATTTTTCAATGAAATAATCTATATATAAACAAAATGTACAGAAAACTTACTACCAGTGAAGCAGCATTAAAGATGACCGGCTCTTCTGTAACATCCAGCAAGAGGTTATTTTCTGCCAAGTAAGGCCAAATGCCTCTTATTTTCAGAAAGAGCCACTTCAAGATCTCTCTCTGAAATCCACCTGCCACTTCAGCTGTTCTTCACTGAATGTCATATCTATAAAGTACTCCAGATGAAGAAGGCAATGTGTACAAGGACTTTGTAATTTTGTTTGCCTGAGAAAGTCTGAAGCTTGGATAAAGACAAGGATCACAATTTTCACCAAACCATTCCCCCTTTATCTACAGCACAAAGTGATGCTGTACGGGAGCATCTGCCTTGCTCTTCAGCTGACAATTGCTAAAGCACTTTTCAACAGTGTCAAGCTACCACGGGCCAGATCAGTATTTTTCAAGAATATCACCACTATGGAAATACAACTGGATAGTAAGACATGCCAACCTTGCTCCAAACAAGCATCAAAGAGACCAAAAGAGATCAGAGAGATCAAAAGCAACACACAAGGAAAGTCACAGAATTCCATCAGGGTTTCTGGGTAGAAATAGGTGATAGAACACAATTTATACAAGCTAAACAGCTTGTAGATGCAATAAAATTTAAAATAAAAGCCAAGTCTTCATAAAATATCATTGCTTAACTCAAATATTACATTTCAAATCCTAAAAACATCTCAAGTTCTTTCCGAACCAAAACACAGCAAAGATGTTTAAAATAACATGCTTAATTTTTGCATATCACCAAATACTCAGAAACAAGATTCTGTCAATTCCCACATGTATTTTCAATAAAAATGCAACTATTTTTCACATAGCCCTAATGGTTAACCAAGTACACTTAAACACACCCACCAAAAAAACAACCAAACCAAAACTTCTCCACTCAAAACAAAAAGAACTTCACATAACAGTCTATTATGCACCAAAAAACCCCAAGAATCTCTATCAAAACCCCATAAACTTTAAGTTCACAGAATCACAGAATGAACTAGGTAGGAAAAGTTGTTTGAAATAGTCTGTTGGGATTTAATCTTCCTCATGTGTTCCTGAGAATTTTTAATGACTTAGTTGATATAACAAAGACTGAATAAATCCTCACCTTTTTTGAGAAAAGTACTTGGGACAGACAGGTAACTTGAAAAGGTAAAATACGCCAACAAAAACATAAACCATTCTCATCATTCACTTTGTTCATTAATAAGGCAATTCTTGTTTTAGGAATGACACATCCAGAACTTCAACACTGAAACATTAAGTGAATATGTCTTCTCCATAATGACTGTTTGACCACAGTAGTGACATGCATCTTATACTTAACAATGCATTAAATTCAGTGACTATGCTGATAGGTCTGTTTTATTTTCCTAAATTTACATATTCTTTTGATTCAAGTTTTAAATAATAAAACACAAGAATAAAAATATTATATTTATATATATATACATATCTGTTAGTTAGCCATTACAAGCATTTAAATGCACTGCAAGATACATCAACAAAGAGCAATGAACTTTTTTTGTAAGAAAAATGTCATTTACTAGGACTAGCTTGAGAAACTTAGAATAGAATACTTGTTTTAATTCATATAGTGCAGTTCTAAGGTTGGTTTAGAATCACTTCAGATACCAAAGATTATTGCTTCATCTTGCAGATAAATAAAATCTTTCTAAAAAGAAAAGTAAGTAAGTAAGTATACCTGACACTGCCCTTCTTCATTACAGACCTGCAGTTTCATGGGTCTGTGGTCAGCAAGAGGCATGAAAAAATCTTTACAAGTGCTTAAAAGTATCTTCAGCTATCTGTTTTTTTAAACAGACGCCCATTTCTAAACACTTGTGGGGCCTACAAATTTAATGCTGCATAACCTGATCATAACAGTTGATAAGACTATATTTTTAATTCAAAACTATATTTTTAATTCAACACGGTCCACAAGTGTATACAGCACTGCTAATCTGACTGAAACTTCACAAACAAGTCTTAAAACTACAAGTCTACGAAAACACAGAAAAGAATTTTTATCACAAAGGTATAATTAACAGGGTTAGGATTTTTAAAGTCAGATCTCTACTACTCAGGAAGTACTGTGCCTCTTATTACTTTTATTATTTTGAGAAAGACCATTGCAAACTGCAGGAGGAAATGTTGTTACAGGACAAAAACAACAAAACTGAGCTATATAGGAATCACTGCTTACAGACAAATTATGTCAGAAAATGTGTCAAATCTTTTTCAAAGCTTTATCTTTTATTGCTTTATCTTGCTGCAAGAGCAGACAACTGCAGAAGCATTCCAAACTGATATATTTTTTTACTCAAGCCTCTATTTCTTCATTGGTTTACCAGCTAGAACATAGAAAGTAACAGGGTTTCAGCTTGCTCCTGATGTGCGAGACAACCTAAACTTTTATTGCCATTTAAATCAGGTAGACGTGAGCTGAAGTAGAAGCAAAGCTCGACTATGCACTTGCACTATATTTAAGTTCACAGGCAGAAAAGCCATAACGTGTAGAATGATTTTCAGAATGTACTTGCCCCCACATGTGCTAACCACACACAGCTTTCACTAGAGATTCCACCAGAAGTCCTAAGGTTAAAACCACCATGGTAGCATAGTACTCTGTTGCTACTTTCATTTACTTCTCAGTCATAGTTTGACGTTAACACAGATATGCTGTGCAAGGTAATAGAGCCACATGTCACCAATTCCGTTATCTCTGCAGTAAGCTGCACAGTTACCACCTAGCGTAACTATTTTTTAAGGCTGTGGCTCTACAAAGAGTAAGTAGCATGGTTTGTTTATTTACTTCTATTGCAGCCTATAGTAGAATTGTGGTTTGATTTTTTTAAGCTTGCTGAAGAATTGGATTTGTTGCCAGACAGGGAACACACAACTCAACCTAAGCTAGATGTGACAATGAAGAGAATTCAACTAGAACACAAGTTTGGGAGAAATAAGATTGTAAGATGCTACATCCTCTCCTTGAAAAGTTTTAGACATGACCTTGAGATAATAGGTCAAATCTGGAATACATCTTTTCTACAAGAAATCTGACACGCAATTTCATAGCAGTGCTGACGAGAATAAAAATCTGTGACTGAACACCCCTGTGCCACTGTGGCTCCAGAGTACCTGGAATAGGCTGTGCTCTTTTTACAGTATCGAATGCAGGACAATGCTCTAAACATCCAGCTAGTAAAATGGTATCCATAGAGATCCAGTACACTATATTTGCAGGAAAAGATCATACACGGAGATCTTAAATTAGAATACTGGTCATAGTAAGGTTAGGTGTGATGAACAGAACCACATTGAGGCAAAAATTAAAGCTCTAAACACAGGATGACTTTCACAGCCAGTTGTCCACTGACGATGATACATCTGCAGTATTTCAGGTTATAAAGTACTTGAGGGAAAATGCTCAAGCAATGACCTCAGAAAGCTGAAAAGACAAGCAAACAGAAGCAGTTTTCGAGACAAATGAGTAGCCAGTTAATTAGTAACAGTTTTCTGCTTTTTTGGTAAATGCAGATAGCATTATTTTTCCAGCATCAACACAAGTTGGTAAAAAATATTCAGAAAGAAAGAACCATTCATCTTTTAAAGATGACAAAAAGCTTTAAACATATATTATTAAAAAAGGAACATATGTCCATTTAGAAAGAATACAATGACATCAGGAAGAAAATTAACTAAAACACTAGGGAAAGAAAATAAGAACAAGGAATTGATCATAGAAATCAACGATAAGCAGTCTCAACAATAATTAACAAGAAAAATGTAATTGCTCATTTATAGTCATCAACTTGGATTAGTTAATGCTAAATCCTACGGAATGAAATCACTGCATCCCCCGGGTGCTGACCACACCTAAACTGCCACCACGGCTTACAGAGAGTCGGCTCACAAAACACAGAACTGAGAAAGCTGCTTCACGCTCCACACTCACTATGCAAAATGTCCAGTTGGACCATGATGTAAGCTGTGGAAATGCAGCAGCCTGGAGAGAAAACTCATACAAAGAATTGGATTTTTAGTATTTTGCCTAAGTTTGCTTTTCTGAAAGTTTCCTTAAATTCGAGCCCAACACAGAAAACAGTGCACTCGCAAAGCTTACACTAAAGAGCTGAATAAAGACTTCAGGAGGCAAAAAAATCTAACTTGAAAACTGACAGAATTTGCCAGAAGTATTTTGAAATTCCCTCGCTTTGCCTTTTGAATCCTGTAAATACAGGAATCATTTGAGTCCAATTATGCAGTCACTGAAATATAATTGTTATAGCATTTCCATGTAATATTAAAAGTGCATGGTTTAATTATGTTTGCTAAGAGACAGGACACAGTAAACAAAAAAAGGAGTATCACATATTGACTTTCCAAAAGTGAACAGAAATCAATTAGATCTTAGGTATTTTAGCTGCCAAGAGTAATGCCACAAATTAGAGACGAATGCAAGTTTGAGAGCATCTAACCTTCACATTTTTCACTCATCTTTACTGATAAATTTCCAGACATTTATACCTTATAAAAGATTATTTAAGGAAGAAAAGAACTACCAAGTAGTCAAAAAGGATTCAGTAAGAGATCTACCAAGAAATGTCCTCTCATGCAAGTCTGTGAAACCTGAAGGATGTACCTGAGGGTACTGAGAGCCGAAGTTATGAACCCACTCTCCACCACTGCTGGAACACCACTCTAATCAGGAGAGGCTTCTGATGACTAAAAGGCAAGTCCTCCACCCACCTTCTGATAGAGCAATAAGGATGAGTGGGGAACAACAGGCCAGGCAGTCTCATTTTAGACCCTGGGAAAGTCATAGAGGTTAGTATTCTTGAAATGCACTTATAATTTATTTGTTTTTAACCAACATGGCTGCCTTCTATCACCGAAAGAAGTATATCTTGTGAGTAAGGAATAACAGATGTCATTTGCCTTGGCTTTAACAAGACTTTTGATATCGGATTCCTGTATCTAAACTGCAACTTTATAGTCCAGGTTAAATTAGATGGCTGAAAAACTGTTGGAAGGTTGGAGTGATGCTAACCAGGTCACTGCTCATTGTAAAATGCAAGCGGCTATGGATTCCATTTACAGTAAACTTGAGTAAGCCAAGCCTGGACTGTGCTACACTGCATGTGTTGCCTGGGCTTGTGTTGTGCTACCCATTTTCCTTGGCTGCAGGAGAAATTTAGGTGACTAATTGTAATTGAAATTCACCAAGCACAACTGAGAAGTCCTGTACCCATGACAGAGTGGTACAGGATGATGGCCAACCCACTGGAGAACAGTTCTTTCGGAAAAGAGCTGAAAATCTGGTAAGCAGTAGGTTCAACTTAGGCAGTAAAGACAGGCAGAAAACACAGAGGGTAGAATTTTACAAAACTTGCCCCAGTTTATCAACATCTTCCTTGTGCTGCAAGTCCTCAAACTAGACATAATATTCTAGATGTGGTCTGTTAAGTAGGGGAATTAGTTCTCTCTACCTACCTACTACACTTCTGTCCATACAGCCCAAGCTTACTTTGACCTCTGCTGCCAGGGTGCTTTGCTGGCATACACTGAGCCTACTGTTTGCTTAGGTGTGAAGTACAATCAAACCAAACTGCAACACTTGTACTAAAAGTTTAAGCAACAGCATCACATAATCCCATTGTGGTTGCTTTAGCTATGCTACTTAAATGGCTGAAAGACCACACATCAGTGGCCAGGGAAAATCTCGGTGACTGTGACTTAGATGTCAACAGTGCTACCCAACATTCAGAAAAAAAACAAGGAAGAAAAAAAGCTGCAGAACTAATCCTGAGCTCAGAGTAATCACTTGTCAGATGAGAGTATGTTACCATTTGCTATACAAAGTATAATGTTTCTGTGGTAAGCCAAGTGTTAAAAATAAAAATTAAAAAAAAAAAAAAACAACCCCACACACAAAAACAAAAGCTGCCTCTTTTCCTGAGAGGTTCTCTATGGCCTCTAGACATTTCCACAAAGGCAAAGGGTGTTATGAAAGAAAATAAAATGGTACTTTTTTTCAAATATCTCATATCCTTCTCCTGCTCGTAATAGCATTCATGCCTGGGGAAAGGTTGTCCACCTGAAAGAAGTGCTCACCATGACCCTCACACAGCTTCTGCACAGATTTGCCAGCAGTGCTGGCAGAGCACCCTGCATGGAGCAGGACAGGAGCTTTCATTCTCCAGTACTCCACATCTGCTTCTTAATCCCTCAGCAGCAGAGGACAAGTTTATGCTCATGGCCTGTATGATGTATTCTCCCTTGCACCAACTGAATTCCCACATCCGTGCCTGAAAAAATCCAACTCTCTTCAGAGCTGAGTACTAGGCTGTGGACTTCATTTCGTAAGAATTACCCACTGTCTTGGAACCATTATAAATTCCCAAAGTCACAGATCAAAACACTGTGCTGGTTTGAAAAACACACGGCTTGGAAGAATTTTTTATTATTGCCTCTCTAATTATTAGTGCAATCATCTCTGTTCTTATTGCAAGCTCTAACAGCATCATCCTATGACAAAATATATAGATGAATAGAAGTGTCTAATAGTTTTCCACTAGAAAGGGCACTATTAATGAAAACCAGGGATTATTCACCAGCCCTAAATTTTGGCAAAAGCACGTCATCAGATGGTTCACTACACTCCCCTCTTCATTCCTCCTAAAATAACTTAAGATCAAAAGTCCAACTGGATTTGCTATTTAAAACTGGTTAGTCTAAAATCGGCTAGTTGTACTATGAGTGCTAAAAGCACTGAGAGGGAAGGAAAAAAGGTAACTACAGGCATGAAGATGCCTGCTCTCCAAAGCCTTTTGTTCCTTAGACAGCAACATCAGAGAACATACCAAATTTAAAAGCAGATTCACCCCAAGATTTTCATTTGTTCAGTACCAATCATCTAGAGAAAGAATTTCAGTAAAGTTTAAAATCATATTTCAAAAGAAATAGTGCAATTTGCCTTTGAAATCACACTTATTAAAATATCTAACACAGCAAAATCTATTGTGTGTGACACATGAGAGACTGATTTTAAATTTAAATACATCCTAAATTAATTCATAGCTCTTATTTTTTCTTTTACGTCCTCCTATTACATTTCTTTTATTTACTTGCTCATGCAATATGAGCTATCAACAACTTTTATAAAAAACAGGTATTTGCTTTCTGTCAACAAGGAATGTCACATGCCTAGCATTCTACAATAGTGCCTGGGAGACTCAACTCTTCCAAAAATTACTTTAAAAGCCTGTCATCTGGAGCAAGAAGTGATTAATAGTTTTATTCATTCACTTTGACAACTGGTGGCATTCTACTCACTTTGAAAAAAGGTAATCCTACATTTCCACCATCCCCAAAGAAGATTCTCCTGACTCACACTTCAGTTTTAAAGAGAGAGGGTGGGGGCAATGTGTTGGGGTTTCCATATTTAATTTTATTTTACTGTCTAGAAATCAGAAGGAGGGAGTAAAAAGAAACAAATAATATTTGAGATTAAGAAATCCAGTAACATAACAACCTTCACTCATTTTGCTATCTACAAAATAGCTACAAAAAATAACAGGGAAAACTCAGGAGTTTCTCTGTTACTTAAAAAGCTCTAAGCAGTACATCCAAATTTAATCCATTTTTTTTCATGTGTACATATAACAAAGGCTTCAGTCATTAATAAACCATGTCATTTTGCTTAACTTGTGGCAGATGGTAATAAAAAGACCTTTGCTTTCTGATATTTGTTCAAGAATACAGATTATTTAAATCAAACATCAGTCCTTACAAACAGAGAAATACTAGTATTTACATGAAAAGGAATTTGTTTACATAAATACAGAAAAAAATTATAGCTAAAAAGATCTTTCACAAGCTACATGTAAATTGAAACTGAGTATCATCATTGGTCTCTTTTTCCCTGATACTTCACCTTATTTTCTGCCTTTCTACAACTCAGACACTGGACAGCTAATTCAGTGTCCCTGCAAAAATCTACAGAGCACACGCAAAATCTTACAAAATTTCACATAGAACTGGAGACTTCCAAATACATCATCACCTTCCAAAATCCATTTTTCCAACAAAATATCTATATTATAGTACTTTACTGCCTCCTCCCTCACACTGACAAGATCTCATCAGATCAATGAGATGACACAAAACATTCATGTATGTTGACACTACAAAACGTATGTAACTCACGTGGGATCTATGGAATAATCCAAAAGGAAACCCAATCAAAAGAAACCCCAAATCAACCAACCATCCAGAATCAGTTGAGCATCAGACACTGATTACCCTACTTTAAAACATCCCTGCAGTCAGAACATTCAGGGATACAGCAGTGCACTCCTGAGGCAGGTAAGTCAATGGCCACCAGAAGGGAAGTGATGATCCAGTAGGCAGCAGAGCACAAGCAATGCAGAGGCACCTGATGCTTTCCTGGAGACAAGTATCATTATCCAAGTAAGGACCTGTTTCTTTTCAAGCCAGAGGTGCAAAATGAAGCCACAACTGGGATGGGAGGGGGGCAGGATTCACCAACAGGCTCACTGCTACTACAGCCAAGTTTAACTACTCCAGCTCATATCCGCAGCCTAATTAAATCATGTTTCTAATATTTCAAGAAGACAGCACTCCAAGAATTCTAGTCATAGCCTGTACAGACTGTCCATAAGACACTAGGGTGCGATTTTATTGTAAAAATTCTGTCCAAACATACTGCCCCTGAAACATACCCCACTTTCCTATGACAAGGAAAGTTATTCTGACAAATAATCTTCATTTACAGGAACTACAAAAATAGTCCACTTTCTCTATAGCATAGGTATGCAAATTAGCAATTAATTGAAGAAGTAATACTTTAACAGATGAAATATTCTTTGGGAAATTGCAGTAAAATGGAAAGTCATAGAATGAGGCCACCCAGAAATTAGCTGCAACACTGACAGTAACAAGCATTTCTAAAAATATTCACTTCATCTATATTTAAAAGTCTGAAAATAAATATTCAGTAAGTTCAAAAAGCATATTGCTACTTTTTTCTTAAAAGAGCTCAAAACACTTGAGTTGTGCAATCAGTAAAATGAGTGGGGCTTTTTAAAATTAGTTTTACAGTAGAATTTCTTTTAAACGCATCTTGGCAAAGGCATTGCTGAGATAAAACTTGTGCATACTTTACTCTGACACTCACAACTTAAAGGAGTGCTCCAACCTTTAAAATTATTCTATATGTTGATCTGCCAATAACTGATATGACCACCAGGTGTTCAGTTTATTTTATGTCTGATTTTGATCTACCATCAGTCACTTCCCATTTTTCCTTCTGACTGAAAAAAGGATTTAAGATTTAGCCCTTCCCCAAAGGTCAGCTGATCTTTATCATTAGTAGGAATGGCAACAAACATGTTAATGTCACATGTGCAATGTACATTCCTTGGCTTAGGACATTATAACACTTTACTAAGGAGAACAGCCATTCTCCATATTTTATTGCAAAATGTGTGAAAAAAATAGCATGCAATTGGAGAGGTAGTCATCACAATTTTTAGTGATCCAACCCATTTCTTTTTGCCTGCTCCATAAACTTGCTAAGCCAGAGTACATGAAATTAACTCCAGATAAATACTGCTACAGCTATCACACAGCAAATGGCTGTGGGTCACAGGCCACCATAAGAAAACAATCATGAAAAATGCAAATTTGTAACACAGTGTCATCCTGAAATACAGACTTTGGTTTATTCACCAACTGCATAGGTCATTACAGTTCTTTCTCACAGACTAAAGTGCATCATTCGCAAATTACTGTTAGCAGCATATTAATAAATGACATTTAACTGGTGCCATATTAACTGATGAGTTTTCAGGTTATCACATCTACCACATCTACCACCATAGAAATAAAATTGTAATTGCAAGTAATATATTCCAAATTTTTTCTGAAATTTGGGAAACAACTTACTTAGGCAAGCCTTCCACATGCTTTAAATACTGCAAATCTTGTTTTGTTAGCTTGACTATCATGGAATATCAATGTGGATTTGAAGACTGAAGCATTTTCATACAAATCAAACCAAACAGGACTACGTAGAGACCACAGCAATTGTCTATGCTGCAAATTTTGTACTTAACTCTTATACTCTGTACAAAAGATGCAAGAAGACAAGAGAAGAAACAGAAAGAAAAAATACTGAATACAGTCAAATTTCATTTAGCCTCCTAACATTATTTATAATTACATTATGCTAGCAATCTCTGTGGTCTCTAGAAGGAACACGTACCTGAAATAGCAGAGGAGATAAACCTCTGAAGGATGTATCTTAGAAAGAGACAGCAATGGGACAACGGCAAAAAAAAAGCCACAAAGGAAAGTCCAGTAACAAGTCCACATAAAAGCTTCAGTCTTCTCTTGACCCACACACACTCTAAATAATTTCCCTATCACTTCCCCCACTCAAAATATCACCATTTTATTCAGTTGACCCATGCCTTAGACAATGACCTTGTAATACTCTGAAACGAAGATCAGCTGCCTCTCTGCAAAATACTCACTGCAAACTTTACCTGAGTGATTCAGAGGACAAAGTCACTGTAATCACATTTTACCTTACACTGCCTAAGTTATTACCTTACTAACCTTGTATGTGCATATTATAAAAATCATCCATTTATGTTACAGTGAATTACTTTAAGTTAACACTGGGAACACAACACCTGAAATGAATTTCAAGTGACAAGACCATCATCAATCATACTTTCTCAACATTAATCCCATCACATAAAGCCTTCTGCTCCACTGCTTAAAAACTAGGTGTTTTAGAAAGAAAATGTTTCACAGATGGTGTATGTATACTGATACTTTTCTGAATTAGGAGGTTCTTTGTACCTATAGCATAAGTGAACAAAAATAGCATATTTATTTAACTAGTATTTCATTTTAAAAGCCAAATCATTACAAATATTAGCAATGCAACTTATTTGATTCCCATTTCTAACTGTTTAAAAAGAAGATTACATGCTACTCAGGAAAGGAATCAAGAAAAAGCATACAAAATTAGACCAGTGAGGTCTTCCTTTTGCAACCTCAACACCCAACAATTTTATTTGTAGACATTTTGTCAGATTACACAAGATAATATTTCAAAGTAAAAAAATGCAGGTATTAAATTAGGAAGAAAAATGCTTTATCAAGCTTTGTATGCATTAATATTGGAATCAATTTCTTATGGCACCAATTAGTACTATTTCTAGGTTTTATTTTAATTTGCAAACAGGAAGATCTTATATGATGTTCTGACAAAGTGTTTTCAGAAAAGCAACTTTTTTGCAGTAATTCAGAGACCAGCCAAGTTATTAGTTCAACTGCTAGGCAAAAAAGAGGCAGTATTTAAATACACGTATGATAAATCTATGGCTCAGTTATGCTAGCATAGATAATTACAAGTCTTTGTAAGATAAACACTTCAACACACCATAAAAGCACTCACACAGCAGGAATATTTACACATTCTCAAGCATCACGTTATGGCTTTAGAATATATTCAAAAAACACTAAAACTTCAAGCACTAAAACTTAAAGCATTTTCTGAACATAATGTTCATTAACGTAAAATGACAAAGATTCAATCTATTTGATTCAAACACTACTGGCAGCATACCAGTCACAATCAGGTTTTTCAGTATCTAGGACACCACATCTTGAATTTATCAGGGAGCTGTTTTAGAGAAAGAGCCCAGGAAACACAGAAGCTAACATGGCTGTGTGAGCTGGAACCAGAGGGCTGAGCCTCCTTTCCTCCAGCCTCAGCAGAACTACAAGCCTCATGACAAAATATGAGAAGAACAGCTACAGATAACTCAGCCCAACCTAAGGGCCCAATTCCCATCCAGATGCTGAGAAGGACAGGGAGATTGATAAACAATTACCACTGCAAGTGAAACAGACTCAACATGAGGGAAATTAACATAATTTACTGTCAATTAGACTCAGATAGTGAGGAGCAGAGACAAACAAGATGACACCTTGGCTTCCCTCTCTCATCAGCTGCACTGTGCTCCTTCACCTGAGATTCCCATACCTCCCACCCAGGGCAACTGTGATGGGTCCAGAACAGCCCCTCTGCACAGCTCCTGCCTGCTCACGATTCCTCCTGCTTTGGCATGGGCTTTCTCCCATGGGATGCAGTCCTTCAGGAAAACAAAAATGCTTAAGCATGGGTTCTCCACAGGCTGTGGTTCCTTCAAGAACTCTCCACCTGCTTCAGTGTGGGCTCCTCCTTCCATCCTGAATCCATGTGTCAGCTGCTTCTTCCATCCTCTCCCTCTTTTGTCCCACATCAGATTTCTCTGGAGCAATCCTCTTTTGTGCAGTACTGAGTCCAATAGGGCTCTGATATGGGTCTGTGTGTCTGAGCCATGACACTTAGCTGAATCTTCTGATTTTTTTAAAAAAATCTAGATTTAAAACTACTTTCCTCAAATATGAGATGCATAATTTTGTATGTTAGTGTAAACACAGTGAAACCCTCATGAATAAAACATTAAGCAAACTTTTACGAATTTAAATTGTGTTACATTATAAAACAATTGTTGAGCTAACATTACAGCTCACATGTTACAGAAAATGTTTAAACTTTCTACAGTTTAATCATCATTAATGGCACAAGGAAATTATTTACTATCAAACGGGTCAGAGAATACACAAAGAAGACCTTTGCAGTATTGGTTTTGTACATAAAATTAACATCTTTAGTCGTACTTGAAACTACCAGGAAGGCCTGACTAATACCAACTCCTCTTATTTAAAGCCCCTAGAAATAGCCACAGTTGGGATGTCAAACTTGTTTTTAAATGATGAAAGAGAACATCTGAATGCTTCATGGGCTTAACTAGTAAGTGATTAAAGCATAACTGGCTGAACTGAGTTTCTGCCAGTGTCAACATAAAACTTTTTTTTACAAGTCAGTGCTATGAATTATTTACTGTTCTTTCAAAGCTCAGTGTCAACACATCAATTCACTCTCATTCTACTCCTCCCTTACAACCCAAAATCAGAATGACTCTAACATGCAGAATGGTGACATACATCTGCAACACAGTGAGCAATGTAACAAGGCTGGGCAATCATCCAAATTTTTCAACAGAGGAGCCTCTTTCGCACAAGTACATAAGGTGTACAATTTCAGAGCACCTTGGAAAAGGCAGGACAGGCCTCCATCATAATATCACTCCTGCATATGCATGAGTCCTTCCAAAAACCTGTGCATGTTACTGCTTAGAGTAGCACCAAATAAGCTCCACGAAGCAAAACATGGATCAAGTACAAACAATCAATGATACTGCACAAACAACCCCTACTTGAAAACTCTGGTGCTTTAACATTGAAAAATTGCACCACTAATGAGAGCTGTAAGAAACTACATGCTTGAAAAACTCTCCCTCCAATATCTAAAACCGGGATATTTTGTCCATTAGAAGTACACAGCAGACTGTCAACACCAGAAGGATTGCCCAAAGTCTCAGAATCACAGAATCAACTACATTACAAAATGTGAGATGATCAAGTCTAACATACGACCAAACACCACCTCATCAAATAGACCACGGCATCAAGTGCCATGTTCAATCTTTCCTTAAACACCTCCAGGGACAGTGACTCTACAACCTCCCTAGGTAGCCCACTCCAATATCTAATCACTCCTTCAGTGAAGAAATTCCTCCTGCTGTCCAACCTGACCCTTGCCTGGTGCAGCTTGAGGCCATATCTTCTTATCCTGTCACAAATTGCCTGGATGCAGAGACCAACCTTGCTACAACCTCCTTTCAGGCAGTTGTAGAGAATGATAAGGTTTCTCTTGAGCTTCCATTTTTTCAGGTTAAACAACCCCAGCTCCCTCAGCTGCTCCTCACAGGACTTGCACTGCAGACCCTTCACCAGCTCTGTCGCCCTTCCTGCACCCCAATGTCTTTCTTGAATTGAGGGGCCCAGAACTGGACACAGCACTCCAGGTGTGGCCTCAGCAGTGCTGAGTACAGAGGAACAATCCCTGCCCTGGTCCTGCTGGCCACACTATTGCTCATACAGGCCAGGATGCCACTGGCCGCCTTGGCCACCTGGGCACACACTGGCTCATGTTCAGCTGTAGTCAACCAGCACCCTCAGGGCTTTTCTGCTGGGCAGCTTCCCAGTCACTCTGCTCCCATCCTGTGGCACTGTCTGGGAGTGTTGTGACCCAAATATTGGATCCAGCACTCTTGTTGACCCTCATACCGCTCATCTTCACCCATCTATCCAGCCTGCCCAGATCCAGATCTGCAGAGGCTTCCTGCATTCCAGCAGATCACACTCCAACCCAACTTGATACCATTCATGAATTTACTAAGTGCACTCGATTTCCACATCTAGATCATCAGTAAAGATGTTAAACAGGACTGAGCCCAGTACTGAGCCCTGGCAAACACCACTAGTGACACCAATTGGATGTGGCCCCATTCACCACCACAGCTGGGACCTGGCCATCCAGACGATTTTTAATTCAGTGAAGTCAAAATATCTAACAAGAGATACAATTTTTAAACCTAATTTTACAAACCCCTTCTTTAGAAATAGCATTCAAGCCTAATTCAGATTATCACACCATTACAGTCTTTAATTCTCACACCATTACAGTCTTTAATTCTCAAATTCTAATACAAGGATTGTCCACTAGGAAGTGCTGAGAACAAAGTGTGAACACCCAGATGCTGCAAAACCACTAAAACACACTCCCAAAAGAACACACAAGTAACGCTTACCAAAGTGGTAATGTTATCAGATATATTCATCAAGAGACAAATTAAATAACAAAACAGGTGATGATGTTCAAGGCTTTATTACTTCTTAATTAAGTCTGTCCATGATGCACAACTTCTGTGCAAAGTCATGACGACCTCTATATCACCAGAATGCCTGAAATGAAGCACATTTCTCTTGGCTGATTCCTCCTTTGCAGCAGACACAAAAAAGCATCCATGTCCTACAAAAGCACAGCTAAACCAGCTGTACTTGCAGAACTTAGGCCTAGATCAAATAGTATTTCAACAACTTCTTTTCACAAACAATACTTGAATTGTGCTATTGTGTCATAACTTCTTCCTCTTCACTCCAGACAGGCTTTAAGAAAGTAATCTGGGTGAAATTCATATGTAAGATAGTGTGTGTGTGTGTTCTCAGATTTTTGGTCAAACTAAGCCAGGGCCTACTCATTGCAGTTCTTACTGTTTTCCAGACTTCTCAGCTATTCACACAAGATGCAAATTTCAGAAGTTCACAGAGCTTTTCAGAAGTATTTTGACTAGATGTAGATAACCTGCATATTTAGCCACATTTCTGTAGAATATGTTCTTTCTTTTTAAATCCCACACAAGTGTTATCAGCTTTCAGCAAAAACATTATGCCTCAACTCAAATACAGACATCTCTAGTTGCAGTTCTGTTAAAGAGTTCTAATGAAAATGTTCACATAAGACTATCACAATTTTCATTGCACATTAAATAATTCCACAGACTCCAGTTATATTCAAAATTGATATTCAAAATATTGCCAGTATTTGTAGCAAAGTTTCTGGTATTCTCCAGATGGAAGCACATAAACTTAAAACCCAAAAATGCTATTGTCCACAAGTGTCATCAAACAATACAAGAGTTGTAAAAATCAGACTTTATCTGACTTACCGCCAGTGCTTTAGACAATTTTGTTCTATAGTTATTCAAAACAATCACATCAATCTCCTTAAATGGCACATAGGCAAAGCCATCTTTTATATATACTCTTCTGGCTCTAAATAAATCCACAGCATCTGCAAGTCCAACCTGAGAAAGAAGAAAAACCCACATTGTGGAATAACAAAATAACACAGTAACAATGTTTACAGCCCTAAGATTCAAGATGAACCAGTAAAGCTTTAAGTCATTTTCTGTCTTTTAACACATCTCCAGACAAAACTCAAAGACTGTGAAATTAAATGTTGACTTAGGAATAGCTAATCATTATTTTGGTGGGAAAATATTGCTTGCTTACAGGAAGCCAAGCAACTAGGCAAAATAAGCTACTTCAAAGTTTGTGTCTACAAGTATTGACCCAATTATGTAGCTTTACATCACTTACTGACTTGATATTTGAAAATGGATCTCTGTTTCAAACATCTGGAAATATTTGATTCATGTAAGCTACATACAGAAGGTTTTGCAAATAGATTTGGAACCCAACCAACTTTACTCCAAAGAACCCGTGGGCCACATTACAAATTTTGTCCTCTCCCCTTGCTCTCTTGCAAAACCGATTTCTGACTAATACAATCACATCAAACCTAATTTCAGTAATAGACGTTTGAGAATGTCTCCATCCTGAACAATCTGACAGCCAGGTGAATCAAGTAATTTATCTGGGAATCATTAAAACTTCAGATCACTTTTGTGGCAAAAGTAAGGGATGGCAGAAGACGACAGAAGACAATATCAGTAGTTCAAAGCTTCCTTCATTTTCCCAGTCCCTCCCTCCACCTTTATACTCACATGAAGTAGAGAAACTCTCATTAGTCTTTTAGATACTTGGATTTACTGTGACTATTAGGTAAACTTAAAATTAGCAATTTTGCTTTTAACTGAGAGAGAATAAATGCAGATCTGTGGGACTCAGCAATTTTTACTTACCTTATAGAACATTTGTTCTTTTACTTTAGGCAGACTGAAGCCAGGGGTGGATGCACTCAGCTCATTAGCCAATTCATTTTTCAGGTCTTCACCAATCTATAAATAAGAATTTGTTTTAAAACTGTTGAAATACTTTAGGATAAGGCTTTTTTATTTTATTAGCATGAGCTAAAATATTACTTAATCTGTACTATTATCAGTGTAGTTGAAAAGAGAAAAAGAGCTACATATTCAGCAAGTGATCACTAATAATTAATTAAGCAGAAACCAACAAAACACTAGTGGTCAATAACGTTAAGCAACCTCCCCTCTGAAGTAGAAGGGCAGATTTTACACTATAAATATTTTAAGCAATAATTTTAACAAGAACTGTAAACCACACTTTTAAAAAGTCAACTTCTCTAAAATAAAACTTGTGACCATCTCTGTTTGTCTCTAGATATGCATTAAAACAAATCAAGATGAATAAATGGCAGTTAAAAAGGACTTAAACAAGTTCATCAGATTTTAACAAAAAAAGAAGTTTCATCTTATTTTTAAATACAGATTTAACAAAACTATAGCTAATCTTATATAAAGAAATTTAACTTTCCCTTTCTAAAAAGCAAGAACAATGCTATCTTTATTGTCCTCTAAGTGTTAGTGCTTTTGCAGTTCTTGAAACAGTAAGTAAAGCAGCAACGTCTAACTTAACAACTTGAAGTATTTTAAAATCACAATGTTACCTTTCCTAACAAAAAAACTTTATTAGTGCATATACATAAATGCACATCACAGAATCATAGAACATGCTGAATTGAAAGGGACCCATCAAGATAGTGAAGTTCACTTCCTAGCCTAGCACAGAACAGCCCAAGGGTCACCCCACGTGCCTGAGAGCACTGTCCAAACAATCCCTGAACTCTGTCAGGCTGGTGCTGTCACCACTGCCCTGGGAAGCCTGTTTCAGTGCCCAACCACCCTCTGGGTGAAGAACCTTTTTCTAATATCCAACCTAAACCTCCTGTTACAGCTTCAGGCCATTCCCTTGGCTCCTGTCACTGTGACCACAGAGAAGAAATCAATGTCTGCCCCTCCTCTTCCTCTCGTGAGGAAATTGCAGACTGCAACACAGTCTCATCCAGGCTGGACAGTCCAAGTGAGCTCAGCCATTCCTCATACAGCTTCCTCTCCAGACCTTTCACCATCCTCATGGCCCTCCTTTGGACACTCTCTAATAACTTTCAATCTTTCTTATATTGTGGCACGCAAATCTGCACACATTTGCATAACATGCTTTTGATGAAGTATAATGGGAGTAGTCCCTGGCTGAAAGGAAATAAAATATTAAGGAAGGCAGAATACTTTCTGAAAACCTAGATGGACAGAAGTGTCACCAAAGCATAACACATTGTGTGACACTGCTCTCCATAAACTGGATGTGTGCTCCAATACCTACAGTGAGCACTACTACAAGGTTGCAGTCAAGGTAGTTTTTAAAAACTAGTCAGGAAACAACCCCAGGCCAGCACATGCAATAGATGCACAGACTCCAAATGCAGGATTAAGTCACTCTTTCTTTCCCATGGGAAGGGATGTGCCTAAGCAGTTTTACTCTCTGAATGGGGCAGAATATTTAGTTTGTTGACCAACACTGGTATGCAGTTAAATGGGCATTTAAACAAAACTTTTTTCCTTCTCAATTGAAAAACCCAAGACAATTTTAAAAAACCACTTCTCTTGGAAGTCATAGGAAGGACAATTTCAAACCTGGAGAAGTAGCTTTGTGAAAAACAGTGTTTTGATATATGCATATGAAATAGCCAATGCAGCAATGCTGAGAAGGCTTACGGCTACCCTGTCTGCATCTTGATGTAATCTGTAGTACTCTCTTAGGAAAACCAGCTTTAAAAAAAATAATAAAGATGCCAGTAACGCAGAGGAATGTAGCTTTGAAGAGAGAGGAAATACACAACAGCATTATATTTCTGCATGTAAAAATGCAAAGCTCGGCAGCCTGTAAAGAAAGCATTCTTCTTTAACAAAGTAGCTGTATCAAAACAATTAAATGTGTTTCTGTAAATGAAACGAGAAAATACTTTCTATAAAATACTCTCATTAGCAATCTTCTTCTTGTTAGACTTTGAAAAATTCCTGCTTTTCAAACATGACACACTGAAACTATATACAAATTTCACACAGTGGTATGAAAACTCCATTATTCCTTCCAGATGATCTATTTCTTGTCTAAGTAAGTATAAATCTAAGTCACTGCATCAGCCTGCAAGCCTGCCTTTCACTTACCAGAGACCTAAGTTTTCATTTTAATTCCAAAATAGAGTCTTCCATCTTCAAATGTAACAGTTTTATGCATTCTTAGTAGAATTTCCTTAGGAGAACCTGTCCACCATGTCATTCCAAACCCTCACTGCCCGTGTAAATACACTGACCAAACAAAAACAGTACAACACGTTCTATAGCAATGGTGGTTACAATTCCATTATTTCTTCTTCGATATTTGACTAAAAATAACTCCATCAAACCAAGCCATGGACAGAATAGAGTTTTCTTCCAGAAAGCTATTAAAGGAATCCAGAAACTGTTTTACAGACAGGTCAGCAATACTGGGGGGAGAACAAGAAGAGGGAAAGGCAAGGATTCCTTCTTTACCTATTCTTCCAAAACAAGTTAGCTCAATTTCATCAAGAAAAACATTTTTTTCGGTATTACACTTTATTTCAAGGGGGATTTATTCCAAACTTTACAAGTTGTCTACATCCTTCTTTATTAGTAATTTGACCATATCAATTTTGTACAGATGTAGTGACAGTCATTTTAGACCTTCTGGCATGTCACTAGCAAACAATTTAACATTGTTGGGGTAAAAGTGGTCCTGGTGAACCCTCACAAAAACCAGGTTAATGGGCCATGACTGAAGATTTAGATAAGACTGTGGACAGTGTTACCAAAAATACAGTTTTATCAGAAATTGTATTTTTTAAACAAACACAAATATTACTGCAAAGCACTATTTATTATATACATAAAGCTGTTAAATAATTTACTTTTTACAGTCTCAAGTATCTTATAGGTTGGGCAAACATTCAGCAGCCCTACAAACACTTTACCCCTTGCCTTTTCACCAAATTCACATTGCCTGCATGTTTTCAGCTAATAGAGAGAAAGAGGAAGAAAGAAGGACAATGCCAGCCCATAACTGGGAATCCAGATTGCATTCAAAATAGAACTGACTTCCCTAAAGACTGGAACATGAAAAATAACCTTCCATTGGCATTAATAATTTCACCATTTTCACATCAAATTGACTGAAGGTGCAATGCAAAGAAATACACTACTCGTAGTGTATCATGAAACATGTATCCCAATTTTTCTTGCTTCATAGAAGCTAGAAAAGCTTCTTTTTTACTGTTGTTTTTGGGGTTTTTAATTATTTAAATAAGAGTATTACAGTTTGTATATTTAATAATTTCATCCTAAAATAGCACCTGCCAAAACACATTCCACTAATCATTTAAAAATTAGATACAATTAAATACAGCTTTTAGGATTCTAACTGAGATTGGAAAGATAAACAGGCTGCCTAACTTCTGACAGAACTTGGTGATCTTCACCAGATAAAACACTGAGTTGCTCAAAATATTAAAATAGATATATATTTTATACTTCTGAGGGTCTCACCTGGTCATCATCTGACCTTCCACACAGAACTGATTAAAGAAAACAATTCACTAGTTTTGCCCTTTTTTTGTAGCCAGTTTAGTAAGCTGCTTATCACTGTGTCAGACATTGCTTGGCACAAGCAACGAACACCAGGAAAAGGATCTTCCCTTTTCAGTGACATGGGTCAGGTAGCATAGCTTGAAACAATTCAACAATTCATTGTAAATTCCTGAGACTTAGGAAAAATAAAGACAGAAAAAGAGAAGAAGGGAAAGAAGCAAGTACTCAGGAGAAGTTGCAATATTTCTAGTTTTCTTGCTTTCTATGTGCAGTTTATTCACCGACTTTTAATTACAGAACTGTCCTGGAAACACGAAGACACATAAATTTAGATTAAAATATGAATAATTTAATATGCAGGGCTTGGTTAAACAAACACAGTCAGTGAGGTAGTTCAAAAACTTCAAAATACATTTGATATCCCTACTCTGTTTTAATGAAGAGATAAAGATGCACACACACATTATACTGCTATATATGTGCAACTATTCAGTTTTACTGTTTCTATGTCTCCCAGTCTGGGAGAAGAACTCCATGCACAAGTCCTTTCCTTTTCCAAGACTCAGCTTCGGGTATTTATGTGCACGTGCCACTGGTGTCCTTAGAAAGTGAACTTCCCAAAATTTGCTTTTAGTCACAGAGCATCTGGTACTCAGATTGCAGAACACCCTTCCCAAAAACAAGTGGTGTCAATCTATACTTTGCTAAATTGCAACTCTAGGCATGAAGCAGAAATAATAATAATTTCCTAATCAATCTTCTCCATTGCCACACATCACACTACAAACTAAGCTAGCACTAGAATACCAAAGTATTAACCTAGATACCACTAAATTTGAGAATATAAATTTAAAGTGTAATCAGCCAGTTAATGAATACTAGCTTGATTAGCAAAGGACACCATTCCCAGCTCTCCTACCAATTAAAAGGATGAAGAGCCTTAAAGAAAACATTCCAGAGGCTCATAAGTCTGTCATTCACAAACCTGATGATTATCAGTTTCATTTTGGCCAAGCACAAATTAATTAAGAAGCAAATCTTATCTTCTAAAGTACTACAACTTGATATTTTAGCTCAAGTTCAGCTGACTGGCATACCTAAAAATATAAAGGGCAGCACTTGGAATTATTATCTTTTCTTATCCATCAATTAAAACATTATTTGGGCTTTTATTTAGAGTCAAGAGAGGGTACAGAAAGAAAATTTTATGATCTGCCTCACTATGCAGTTAATTCATGGTTACCATAATCACAGAAAAACTCAGTGATACAGGTTCAGTCTCCTACATTCCTGACACACATTTCTCTATATCCATTGAAAGAAAAGCTGAACTAAACAATTACTACAGAAATACCTAGAAACACGAACACATACATGTCACAGCCCCACATGACTGAAGAGCTAACAGAGCTTCTGATAAATACAGATCCTTCTGATAAATACATCAAGTTTTCTTTCATTTACAAATCAGGATAGTAACATCAGATGCAATTTTAAAGAAACTTGTTAACAAATGTTTCTCTACATTCAATCACAGGATTAGCCAGGAAGAGAGTTTCAAAGTTGGCAGACCATTTTCTAAAGCTTATGTCCCAAACAGCAGATAGTAAATTCTACTTGCAGAGTAATTACATCCTGCAGAAACCATCCTATAATCTTTTATGCTGCTGTATTAAAGAACAGTATAAACATCTCCAAAGCTACTGCATTCACTGCTATGTAAAAAATGAATGCATTTTTCAAACATTATTAACTTCAACCACTACTTAAAGAAAGAACTTAACACCTTGATTATTCAAAAAACAATTTCTTCTTGTACAACATATGGGTATCATTTTAACAAATACACTGTTGATTTCCCAATCTTCTCTTTTCTCATTTCGCAAAACAATGTCTAAAATATTTATAGAAAAATGAGGAGATACATGATGACACCTTTCTGCTTGTCTATACTAAGTTTCTTCCAAGAATCCAAAATTACCAACTGCTGACAACTGAAAATCTATAAGGATAACATTAGGATTTGCAATTTTTTTCATCTTTTCCAAGCCTTTAGATAAATGGCAGTCAAGTATGACCTGGTCAACCACTGAGTGCTAAAGCACATTATCACACAAGTACTGTGGGTCCCCTTTCCGCTTCTTCTACCTTAAGCTGAAGAGCCTGGTGTACAAGATCCTATTTTCCACTACATTTTTGGCACAGCTACCATTTCAATATTGCTTCAGAAATCCAGAGTAACAGCAGAACATCTGCCTCAGGATTCAGACTGTATTCCAAGTGTTGTCTAGCTGCTTTCAGCTAGATTAAAAAGAATATTTTTATTCATCACATCTTTACTGCAGCCTTTTCTGCAACTTTTATTTCAAAGTACATAACTTTTTCAAAGCAGTTAGAGAATGTACTTCATCCAGAAAGAACATATATAGTACCCAGTACAGAAGGATTCAGCCTTACAGTGGACTGTAAAGTTCCTGTTTAACTCAAATGATGAAATACACAAAGCTATTTACTAAAAATCACAGTGCCCCAGTGCTCTGAAGGGGCATAAGCAACTGTACATTTTGTGGTGTAGTTTGACTTTACTTCCATAAGTCAATTTTAAGCAATAAGAAAGACCTTCTAGGGGTCCATTTAGATTTCTGCAGATAATCAGCATCTGCTCCTAATCAAACTGAGATGATTGCCAAATTAAAACTTTTAATTAGCAATTTGCATCATTTACAAACTGTCGTTCATTATGTTTATGAAGGTGAAAAAGGACATCCCCAGTAGAAATATATTCTTTAATCACATCTATTACTCAATTCTACAATTTCATAGAATATCACCAACACCATATGTGCAAATAAATACTGGCAACTAAAATTACTGCAGCAAAAGGCACCACTTTGCTCCATAACTAATAAGAAAGTAATGCTTACAGCTCAAGGGTCTATTAGAGAAGAGTAAATAAAGGGTCCACCATACATCCTGCCAGCGCACAAAAAGAAAAAAAAAAAAATTAAAAAAATCAAGCTTTATTTTAAAAGTCTGTGAGACAATATTACCACTCATTTTAAGCTTAAATATTTTAATCAAACCTCATCCCATCTACCCATCCCTCAAAATGTTAGCTCACTAGAATACCCAGGCTGCTTGGCAATCAACCCAATTATTTTTAGATAACTCGCTACATTTTTTAAAGCACTAATAGCGCATGTTTCACTGTCTTATTCAACAGACTCTAGAACTTAAAAAAACCACCCTACTCCTAAACCTTTCCACATACAATTTTTTTCTGTTATGACTTTAAGAATGGAGTTAAATGACAGAATACATATTTGTGGCAGTAAGGCATATTTCTCACTTAGGCATGCATCACTTATGACCTTTGCTGTCAACTGTAAGATAAGCATCACTGGTTTTCAAGCAAAGGGAGAAATACAAGATTTAAGTAGTGGCAAAGTAAGATACAATTCAGAACCATTTCCTTAGCAAATGCAAACCATAGCCTACTTGCATAGTTATTGTCTTAGCTTAGCATAAGTTTCCACACAGTAATATAGACTCCAGACGTTTCAGACATTTCTACTTTTCTCCATCCTGTTTGGGAAAGGAAGAAATACTATTTGATGCCCCTGAAATGAGAAGCCATAAACCCTATCACAAGAACATTCTGGATTAAACACCTATTCCAAAATGGATAATTATAGTCACAGTCCTTTAGTGGCTAGACATGATATTGTGTATTCTTTCAAATGTATCTGTCCTTAATAGGGACCCAAACTAATCCCCATTCTCATTAATCCACATCTGACTTTAGGATCTTCTGTACCAAATAAAGGCAATCATAAAGCATTTTTTCAAGAAGCTGAACTACGAATATTTATACAACTGCCCCACTACCAAGATAAATGTTTTTGAAGAAAGCATAATAGTGATATCAGAAAGTCTCTCATAGGACTACTCTGATCATAAAAATGGAAATTAAAAAAGTTTAATTTCTACTGCTTTAAGCAGCTAAAAAAGCACTTCAACTGCATCATCAAAGAGCTACTGTGGAGAAAAACTCCATCGCTAATGCATTTTGCTCTTTCCATTTTATTTTGCAGTTCTTATTCCTTCCTCTCAAATGCCTGCAGATGCACTAAAGACCTTTAGCTCCCCCAACTGACTATTCCCATCTGCCATTCGTTCCCCATTTCTATGATCCAAAGCATTTATCAAAATAATGTCATCTAAAAATTAAGCATCTAAAAATTAGGACCTCTGACTCTGCAATAACTGGCTGTTACCCAAAAGATAAGGCATCTAAACTAGAAGTCATTTAAAAGGTCATAATATTTTTTAAATTTCAAGAGGCTATTCAGAGGTAAGACAGTTCAATTTAAACATGATTTTTTTTTCTGCTCTGTAGAGTAAAAACAGCAACACAGATGTATTCAAGCTGAAATATACTACACTTAGAAGTTTATTTCTTTTGCACAATACAGAAATAGTGAACAGAAGCATTGCAGGAAATATAAATCCAATTATACAACATTCTTACACCACAGATTATGACATGTTAATGGCTTGAATAATTTTTATTTCTTCTGGAAGCAACCAAGAGGTACTAACAGTCTGAAGATAAAGAAATCAGAACAGTCAAAATCATGACCAGAATAATACCAAAAAATAAATTCAGAATCAAATTTTGCATTCTACTCCACTCCATATTCCAGTATGCAAGTTAAATTCCTGGAAAGGTACTGCAACAAACCAAAGCACCCAACAGTAATTAGGAAAAAACAGGAGACAAGCAGCAATCCATGAGTGTCAAAAAACCCAACTGTGTTAAGCCAATTTCATGGCCTTTATCACAGTGCACAGACCTCAGGGGCACAGAAAAAAGCAGGTGTGATATTGTGTCAAACACCCTTGAAGTCACCAAAAGACACTTTCACATGCAAATGACCAAACGGTTCCAAACAGTTCCACTGAATCTTCTACAACCTGGGTTCAAAACCCACTGACATGCATGGAAGAACTGAACTCAAAACAGAAGGATGCCTTAGGCCAAGTTCCACAGTCCAAGTAAAATTTCATACTTCAATTCCTAACCTGTACATTAAAACAGGAGCTGATCACATACTAAAATGCCATGAGGCTGGGGGCACTGCAGGCGCTCTAGAGAATGGCATCAGAGAAGAAAATCTGATCTAAAATTGAAGGCTGTAAAAATGGCAAAGGACACTCCCAGAAATGACAAAACACCACACAAAGCAAGGCTTAAAGAAGCAACAAGAAAGTATAATGACAGATAGAAGGCAAATACAAAGAGAAGGAAAAAACAAACAAAGTAACAGGGAAAAAAGCCCAACCTTTCTCAACTAGTGGATAGAAGAAGAAGAAAAAATATGTTAGGTTTGACATTATTTTTAAAAAGTTAAAAGGTAAGTAAAGCAGAAGAATGATGGCCACCACTGTGAGACTTGAATATAGAGATGCAAGCAAAGCTGTGACAATTTCACAGACAAGGCAAAAGGAACCACTGTCATCTTCAAAATGCTGTTGAAAGTGTTGAAGGGGAACCACCACCCTCCCAAAAAAAACTCCAAAAAATCAAAACCCAAAAACAACAACAAAAACCACCACAAACAAAACACACACCCCAAAAAAGTACCCACACACACAGCACTTTGAAAGTAACCACAGAACATTCTGTCCACCTGAACAGAAGAGACCCTACGACCATCCCCAGGGAGAGAATGTGACTGGTTAAGGTGAACAGGTTTTGTGACAAGTTTTCACAAGAACGAAGTGGAATGGACCCAGAAGTCCATCAGATGTTCCAAATTAGCACAAGATGTATCACAGACCTACAGCTGCAGATGCTAAAAGGAAAAATCTTCTGTTTGATGTCTAAGAACAAGTGGCAGGTCTTGGAGACTTAAAATTGTGCAAGGCAAAGCAGACAAAAGGCTGAAACTCAGGTTGAGGGCTTCAAAGGATATATTTTTAACCACGTCAAGAACAGCTTTGTAGTTGAACCCCAAGTATCACTTACCTGTAAAACCATTTATTTCATATAATTCCTTCATATCCTGAACAACGTACTTTGAGATTAAAATATTTTCTTCAATGACTATAGTATTTGAAATATTCACAAATTTCCCTTTAAATATCTTTAAATCTGTTAGTGCCTTTTACTGCCAGAAACTGTCAGGCATCGTTGATGTAATTACTCATTTATAGTGAGATTTTAATACTTTAATCTCCTAAATTGATGTAAATCTCAACTGCACACCTGTGTTTGCATATTCTCTTTGATGGGCTCTGTCATCTTAAATGTCAGCGTTTACTCCTCTTGAGTGCTGCTTAAGGATTTCCGATGCTCCCTATGTGACTGACTTTGCACATAGATTATTTAATATGCCTTGAGTGCTGAAAATTGCATGCCATACATAACAAGCTTCTGTATTTATCTGGATGATGGGAGCACTGTCCCTTAAACACCTTGATCTTTTTTTTTTTTTAATATTTAAAGTATAAAACAGACAAAAACATTCTGAAATACCTTCAGAACCATTCCATTATTCTTGTTGTACTGCGATAGAAAGCGAATCAATGTATGGGGGAAAATACTCTTCAAGCACAGATTTATTCTTGCTTTTCTTTTACTCTCAACCTTTCTCAACATTTTATTCAATATCATGCTCTCTACCTCTTGCTCATGCTGCCATAAATTGGTAGGTATAAACAATAATCTTTCCGAGTACTGTAAAATTTTGAGCACCAAAGCAATGTTCCACTAGGCTGGGCAGCACCAGCCCAGGCATCTTCCACACTTGTCAGAGGAGAGACAAGCCAAAGCTATTCCTACAAGTGATTAAAATGCAATCTACCTGTTAGTAGTTCAAAAAGGTATCTCAAATACAAACTCAAATCAAGCTTCATTTTTTTTTTGCCAAGAAATCCAGGTCCCAGAGGCTTCTTACAGAATACTGAAGATGGACTAACTTAATCCAGTGCAAGCTTTGTAAAAACTTTCCAAGGAAGAACTTATGTAATCCTCAAATTTCCATGATTCATATTAAATGTAGAGAAGCTTATTTTCATAAACATTGTAAAAATTCTGAATTGTAGTAATCCTATGCATGTTCAGACATATTCATCATGCAGAAGTCATCATGTTCAGCTTGACTATCGTGAAGTTTACAAGCTTCCTTTTTCAAGTGAAGGGCATCTTTATAATCAGGTAAAACTCTCCAGAGCAGCCATTTACTAACTCTATTAAACACTACAAAATATGTGCCACATATTTTGCTCCATCAGCAATACAAATGTCAGCCTCTAGACATAAGAAATCCTATCAAAAAATTAAAACATTAGTTTTCCTTAAATTCCATTTCCATTTTTACAGAAAGCTCTTGCTCTTTGATTGAAATTTTTTTTAACCATGAGATGAGAACTACTATCATATCAAATTCTCTACAGCTGACCATCATATAAAAAAAGCTTTGGAAATATGGTATTTTTTCTTCTAGTTGTTAACAACTTCATTTTTTCCAAAATTTGCTAAATAAGATCTTTTTATTAAATATTCTAAGATCTTAAATACAAAAAGATCTTATCAACTTCTTAAGTATTATCCATTAGTGGGATTGAAGATTTCTTGATTCTATAAAGCAGTAATTGTCAATCCACAATTCACAAAACTCAGAAATTAGTCTGCAAAATCCCTGCAAAATATATATGAACGTATCACTTTCTCATGCATGTAAGCAAATAAGAAAAGGTGAGAGGTGACAGTTATTGAATTCTCAATTTTACGTTCACTTTGTTGCTGCTATAAACGACAACAGTGACAAAACTGTACAAGACAATCCATTTATTCCTCCTCCCCACAGAAGAGTTGACCAGTTCTTTTAATAAATACTGAGAATCACTTCTTCCTGTGGTTCTTAGAATTGTCAACACTGCTATGCCAGACTATGGCTAGTTCAAGCTTTAGCAGCTCTGGCCTTTCTCAGATTACAGTTCTGAAACCACAAACAACATCTAGAAAATGCAAGGCACCTCTCTTCTCATTAAAGAAATTTAGCTAAGAGTTTATTAGTGCATCATAAGCAATTGAAAGCTCCATAATATAATTTTTATCCAGCACCCATACAGAAGATGGATTGCAACATCAGAACTTATTGCCTTTTTCTGAAGACCATATCTTTTTCTAACACGTAGAGAAAAAAGTTTGATTTCCGTCTAATAAGGCATGAAAACATTGTAACCTCTAACAGGGATGCACGAGGGGAATAGTTCATCCTAATTTCCTTTTCAAAGGAAATGTTTCCTTTTACAAATAGAACATTGAGAAAAACAATACTGCTTTTAGAGTGGCCTTACTTTTGTAGTGGCCTCTACACAGCTCCACAGCATTTACACCTGTTTCAAATACATATGGAATTCATTAGTAATATCCAAAAGTTCTATACATGATAGAGCAACAAAGGATTAGTTTTGCCTAAATTCCCATAATAATTGAAAGCAGGGGGTGAAAGCAGAAGTAGGGAAGTAGATTTTCAATGAAATGATGCTTTTTTTGCCTCAACAGGAGTAAGAAAGTAATACCTTCTTAATAATTTTGACATATTGAAGGCACATTCAGTAGCACAGAACCAAGCCATACTCCTACCTATTTCCAGCACCCTGTAAACATTAATTTATTCTTACAAGCCCGAATGCTGAAACTGTGACAAGAGAATATGAGGCTGGGGAATAAGCAACAAAAATATAGCTCCACAAACACACCAAACACTGAAAGGTCTGTTGAACCAGAGAATGGCATTTCTAATAGCCTCTCAAAGACACAGGAAAGCCTCTGTTACTCTTAACACTGCACAATCGTATTTTACCAAACATGCACTGATGCCAGATATTTCAGTCCAGCAAAATATTGGCCACATATCTTAGAATATTTAAATTATTCTAATAAGCAGTATTTTAAGAGAAAGGCCTTCTCAGTGGAGTGATGATTGCATGTTAATTTTTATTCACTCAAGTTTACAATGAGAGCCACAAGCAAAGCTGGAATTTCCCAACAAAACATTTCATAGCTGCAGTGCAAAATACTGTTAAAACTATTAATGCAGACACTGCAACAGACATTTTCCTTTAATCCACTCAGACAAACAAAACAGTGTATAACAGCAGGAACTCTTTTATAATAGCCCTAAACCACAAAACAGTTGTTTGTCTAAACAAATTTTGCATTTTCAAGGTTTTTCATCAAAAGAAATAGAATGAGTTTAAGTCAAAAGGGAGAAAGTTTTGAATTCAAGTTATAATTAGAAAACAACTGTGGAATAAGAGGATTTACAGAATTTTGGACAACTTATATTCTGCATTCTCCACGGCACGTACTTAATGGGTGAAAAATCAGATTGTCTATTAAAAAAAATAGCACATGTATGTACATGCATAAAATCTAAGTTACAATGAAACTTATTGAATTGTATATCATTTCTCTTAAAATTATAAATAAATCCTTAACCATAATTTGTAGCTACTGTATTTAACGCTGGCCCCTAATTTTGTGTTATTTAAGCTAAATTATGGTTATACACCTATAGCTCCAGTAAGTCATAAAATATGCACAAACAAGAAGAGTCAAAATGATTTTTAGCACGCACAAACAGGTAACCATATGTCCCCATGGAGACAATAACAAAGAAAGCTATATTTTTGAGCAATCCATACAGGATTTTCATACTTGGATTATTCAATTTTAACTAGGTTCTCAACAGCTATCATAAGCATTCATTGAATGCACTTATTTTTCATTTCCACATAGTTTTCCAAATGTCAGTGCTCACAAATGAAACAATGCACAAAGTCCCCAGGTCACTGCAGTTTACTGCAGTTTCTACAGCAAGAAGCCACATCTTAAAAGTAGTTAGTAGATTGCAAAGGATCTAGAGAAAAGTTTATGAATAAAAAACATATTTTGACCACAATTATTTTTCAACTGAAGTTAATAATGTGATGAGAACAGACTGCACATACAATTCACATAAGAATCAAACACAGCCATTGCTTTTCTCATTACTGAAACATTTAGGGTGAATTATCTCACAACTCACCAAGAAAGCAAGGTAATTTTAACATCAGGGTTATTTGGCCCAGATGGACAGATAAGGCAGATAAGACCTTATCTGAGGAACAAAAACTACACTCTTATCTGAAGAACAAAAACTACACTCTTATCTGAGGAACACAAACTAGGGATCCCATAAGATGCATCCCAGAGTCCTGAGAGACTGGGATGATGTAGTTGCCAAGCCCCTCCCCATGATATTTGAAAAGTCATGGCAGCCAGAAGTCCCAGGTGAAAAGAAAAAGACAAACATTGTACCCATCTTTAAAAAGCTTAGAGAAAACCCTGTGAACTACCAACCAGTCAGCCTCACCTCTGTGCCTGGAAAGATCATGGAACAGATAAATTCTCCTAGCTGTGCTGAGGCACATGAGTAACAGGAAGGTGATTTGGGGCAGCCAGCATGGCTTCACCAAGGGCAAGTCCTGCCTGACCAACCCAGTGGCCTTCTCTGATGAAGTGACTACATTCACAGACCAGGGAGGGGCTACAGATGACATTTATCTGCATTTTTGTAAAGCCTTGACATAGTCCCCAACAACATTCATCTCTCCAAACTGGAAAAAAATGAATGCAATGGGAGAACCAATAGATGGATAAGGAAGTGGCTGAACGTCTACATTCAAAGGGTAGTGGTCAATGGCCCAGAGTCCTGATGGACGTGGGTGACAAGTGGTGTCCCTCAGGAGCCCATACTGGGACCAGTGTTATTTAGTATCTTCATTAATGACAGAGGCAAAGGGATCAAGTGCACCCTCAGCAAGCCTGTATGTGATACCAAGCTGAGTGTGGCTGTTGACACACCTGGAGGACAGGATGGCATCCACAGGGACATGGACAAGCTTAAGAGTGGCCCTGGGGAATCTCATGCAGTTTAACAAGTGCAGGGTTCTACACCTGGGTCAGGGCAATGCCTGGTATCAATCCAGGCTGCGGGATGAGCAGATCGAGAGCAGCCCTGATGGGGAGGACTTGGGAGTGCTGGTGGATGAGAGGCTGGATATGAACTGGCCTTGTGCACTCACAGCCCAGAAATCCAACTGTACCCTGGGCTGCACCAAAAGCAGAGCAGCCAACAAGAGGGATGGGATTGATGACCATAAACTAAAACACAGGAAGTTTCAACTCAACATGAGGAAGAACTTCTTAATGCTGAGGGCTGCAGGCCACTGGATTAGGCTGCTCAGGGAGGTTGTGGAGTCTCCCTCTCTGGAGACATTCAAAACTCACCTGGATGCATTCCTGTGTAACCTGCTCTAGGTGACCCTGCCTTGGCAGAATGATTGGACTGGATGATCTCCAGAGGTCCCTTCCAACCCTAACAGTTCTGTGATCCTGCCCCTCTGCTCCACTCTGGTGAGACCCCACCTGCAGTGCTGCATCCAGCTCTGGGGTTCTCAGCACAGGAAGCACATGGACCTGTTGGATTGAGTCCAGAGGAGGGACACCAAGATGATCAGACGGAAAGAACACCTCTTGTATTAGGAAAGGCTGGGAGAATTGGAATTGTTCAGCCTGGAGAAGCGAAGGCTTTGGGATGACCTAATTGTGGCCTCCAGTACTTGAAGGGAACCTACAGGACGGAGAGGGACTTTACACAAGGGCTTGTGGTGACAGGACAAGGGGGAATGGCTTCAAACTGAAGGAGAGTAGGTCTGGATTACAATTTAGTTTAGACTAGGAAAAAATTCTTTACTGGGAAGGCAGTGATGTCCTAGAATAGGCTGCCCAGAGGAGTCATGGATGTCCCATGGCTGGAAGTGTTCGAGGTGAGGTTGGATAGGACTCTGAGCAACCTGGCCTACTGAAAGGTGTCCTTGCCCACAGCAGGCAGCTGGAACTATATAGATGATATATAAGGTCCCTTCCAACCCAAACCATTCTATGACCTATGATCTAATCCACCCGAAATTTTGATTCGAAAATACTTATCTTAAGTAAACCTTGTTAACTTACCTGTGTAATTACACATTTTGTCAGTTGTGTCTGTAGACTAAAGCAGACTGAGCTCCCCTTGTTGTAGCACAAAATTACAGCACTTAATCTTCACGCACACTATTCCCCAAGTTTAGAAGCTCTGTGTGGTCAGGTTTTTTTTTAAACCATAATTGCACTTTCTATATTTTAAACACAATTGCTAAAACTATCTTAATGAAAATTCTAAAAAACAACAGACATGTGCAACACAAATACAGAAAGTAACATACTTACAGCCTCAAACGATAAGTTAACGTGTTCCAAGAATTTCTGCATTAAACCACCAGTCAGTTCATTGAAGCGATATCGGAAGAGATCCATTTCTTGTTGAAGAAACCAACGCCTGAGATCCTCACTGCAAAAAAAAAAAAATTAAATAACCATTTTCTGAATAGACCCTATTTCTTTGCTTGCAAACCTAGTGAACACAACAGTAATGCCGACTTTGGCATGTGACCCACACACTGAGAAGCTTGGAAGTGAAGGCAGGAAACTTTCAGTAATGCACACTCAATCAGAAAACACTTGTGGAGAAACAATACTTTTTGTTTTGGATAAAAATACTTAATTGTAGCTAACATTCTCCCTTGGTATTTAAAGGACAGGTTTTTTTCTACAGCATAGCACAACATTTCTTCACTGTACAATTAACATAACAATTAATGTGATGAGGCAAATATACTTTGAAAGCTACTTCTTTTAATTCTCACTTTTGGTGTATCTCCAGCTGAAGAAATACGCACGCATCTCAAAAAACACAACAATAGTGCACTCTATCCTAGACAACAAATAGCCTGGAAACAGGCAAAAGGAAAATATATGGCAATGAAGTTGGCAATGAAGGTGAGGAACGCAAATAGAACATCTAACTCTTGACAAAAGAGAAAAAGGGGTTTAGCAATTGCAGGTGAACAAGTAGAAGAACCAACAGGAACACAGGGACAGGAGTCAGAAGACAAAATAAAACAAGTGAAGCCAATCCAAGTACTCTAAGTACTCATGGCATTATTTACATCACTTCTAAAGCCAAACCATATTTTACACTCATTATTCATATGAAAAAAACTGTACACTGTCATCTCAAACTCATACTAAGTAACAATATTTATCATCAAAACCTCAAGCTTAACTGAAAAGTAATGTCACTGTCATTAGGTAACTAGCCAAGCTGCTGCTGAAGCTGAGAGAGTGGCAGTTCATTGAAGTGTAGATGTTAAGAATATCTCCTCATTTTTTGCCACTTAACTTTCTGGTGTGCAGATCAGTCAACAGTTTAAACCAGTTCATATGTTCCCAACTATAAAAATAATATTGGAAAACAGTCTCTTTCATATAGGGAACAGCACTTGAGGGGCCGGGGTTGGAATTAGAAAACTTGTTAGGAAGCATGAACATAGAGGTACTTCAGGAAAGCCATACAAATGCTTGTAAATCTGGAATTTAAGACTACTAGTTCACATTGCACAATTAATACCAGAGTTCCAACAACTTAACACTGATTTATGAAAACTCTGGGCATGGGCCAGATCACTGTTTCACTAGGCAACCAACACCAACAGATTACTCAGGGTTTCAGTGTTAAAGACTAGACAGCAAGAGTAACGTGGGTACAGATAAAACAAGAAAGGAAATGCTACTCAACACAAAGAGGCAGCAATTTTAGCAGAGGAGTCTAATTTATCATATAGAAAAAAATGTCAGGGAATAGTGAACAGGCCTTGCTAAGATTGAAATAGAATTTACGTCCTTGTTACATGACACAGACACAAATCAAACAAAATAAACACTTTAAAAAGGCATAAAAGTATGTTTAAAAGTTTCCTGGAAAAAAGAGTTTTGCTGTCAGAGCAGGGGTAAAATTTCTTCCTTCTATCTTAAGAAAGCAAAGTGAAAATTATGCTCCTGAGACTTTCAAGGTTCTTCATAACTGATTTGCTGTGACAAGAGATGCAGCAGACAAAAGCAAAAATGCACACTCTCATCCACATGCAAATAAAATTATCTTTACATCTGCATCTGCCATGAAAGCAAATGAGACAAGATTACTCTATTTCCTCATCTTGACAAATCTAAGTGACATTAGAAGAGGTGTGAAAGAAGGGTATGGACGAGACTGCTCTCTTGAGACTGAAAATACTCTATCATGCAGGAATAAGCTTTAAAGTTTTGGATTTCAGAAAGCAGAAGATGGGAAATCAAGAGATGATTGACCAGAATGGAGGAGCTGGTCACTCCAGATCACATGAAAACCAAATCAAAACAAACCAATTTACAAGTGAGGACTGATAGAGACTAGAAAAGAAAAATCGATATAAACTTTTACCCCTGGATGGCACTGTTGGCCAACTAAAAACTGGAAAAGCACTATCACAGGAAAATGTAAACACGTGTACACACAGCTGCCTCAGGAACTGAATTCAACCTAGTTTGCAGTTATGTCTATTTAAGTAGACTTTTTCAATCACTCCTATTTTAACATCTTTCTTCAATTAACCTAATGATTTGAGCCAAGCTTATTTTTCTGACCTAGTATGATAAAAACTTGAAGTACAGTAAATTCTATTTGCCTCCCAATTTTATCTTCTGGGAACTTGCCAATTGTAGACGACAGAAATATACCCAAAGTAGTTGCTTTTCAAGAGAGAATAGAGAACACTAGGTGCAGGCTCACCTCATAGTTCTTTGTATGCTATTTTCCATGTTATGAGTAAGCACTAAATCCACCTTTTCAAAGTACAAGTAGAAACTGACTAAAAGCTGCTTTACCAAAATGCAGCAAGTACATAAAAATAGGAACACAAAATGGCATCTGCAAATTGTCTAAAGGGTGCCCCAGAGCTCTATCCAAACCTTTCTCCCTCTAAAGATGTCTTTCACCCTATATTACAAAGCCAGGCTCTTTCCTGCTGATTCTGTGGCCCAAAATACCTTGTATTCATTTCTGCACAGTGGTTCACCTTCAACAAGCTGCCCACACCTGCCCTGCCTATAGGCTAATTTTTAAGATACTTCCCCAAAACACAGGGTTTGAACAGTACCTCAAATTTATTTACTAAGCAAGAACTTCAGTCAGAATCTCACCTTCCACAAGAGCAGAATTTTCATCAACTACTGACACCCCCAAAGCATCTCATCTCCCACAAAAAAAGTATTGGTCTAAATAATCTAAATAATAACTAAATGTTTAAAGCAAAGTTCTGGCTTTGGAATTAAGCCAAATTGATTATTCGAAATGCCACTAATACAAACTACTATGTTTTCAAGGGCCCTTTAGACCCTGGACTACTTGAGGATACTACTTTTCAGGGAGTTTTGTTAAACTTACAGGTAAAGCAAGATATTGTCTTGTGAAAATCAGCAGGACTAGTACAATTAAGGCAGTTTATAAAAATACAACAAACTTGAGCACTAGAAGGAAGGCAATATTACACCTGTTATTCACAATCACAAATCATACATATAGAATACAGATGGGATTTCAGCTGCAATTCTGTTATTCCTTCTGCTCCCTTCTTTCAGGATTTTGAGCTACACTATCAGAGTCACTGCAATGAAGGCTGGTATTGGTCTCCACATCCACAACCATCCTCATTGTACATACATCACGGATCCAGCAGGCTCATTAATCACACATATTGACAAAATGTTTTCAGCACAGCTCAGATGTCTTTTGAAAGGACAACAGGATGGGACGTGAATGATCTGGAAGATTTCAGGATGTTTAAAGGGCCTGTCATGGGAGGTTTCATCCATCTGGAGGCAGGCTTTGGAGGCCCTTGCTACTTCCTACTCTGATCAGATATTCTGCAGCAGGAATCCAAACTCATTTCAAAGAAAAGCCCCATTCATTCATTCCAGCTCCATATCCTGGCTTAGACCACAATCCCTCCTACTCACCCTCCCTGTCTGCTTTTGCTTACTAATCTGTATCCATAGCAGCACTTTTGCCATGTCAGCTATAACAGCATCATAATATGCATTCTATCACAGTCAGTTAATTAAAATGAACTATATTGTAGCCTTAAGTGCAATCAAATTAACAATTCAACACACTCCATATCTGCCAGTTTTAATTCTAAAAAGACTGCAGTGATAAGAAGTAAAGAGTTCACACAAATAACAAAACTACTTGCAGACATGAAGCACTGACAACATCTAATTCATACAAAAACTACAGGGGAAACAAAAAGAATGTGCTTTACAGGACCACATTTTTGCTTGAAATTTCAACACAACAAAAAAATTGCAGTGCAACCAGCCACAGCAATGAATATGGACAAAAAACAGGCAGCAGATGAAACCTCAAACTCAGATGGTATTTTTCGTCAGTCAGAAACAGTGCTCTCTATACAGTAGCATAAAGGCTATTTAAATAGTCAGGTCTTTGGTCAGTTATCAACAGCTACCTTATACAGAAGTTATACTATGTTATCAATCACTACAAATGCCTGAAAAATAGTTAATACAAATGCACTTTCATTTAAAAAAAAGCTATAGACTCAAATCAATTGTATGTGCTTAAAAGCCAAAGTTTGTGAATTTTTTAGTTATTACAAAATCCAGATATTCATTTACTCCACGTATCCCTTTTTATCACAGTTGAAATCAGATTCCTAGCAAAAAATGTTCTTTGAGCCTACACCTCTCTTTAGTAGCTATGCAACTCTAAAGCATCTCTAATATCTATAATAAAACACTCCAGTATCTGTGCACATTTAAAATTCATAATAAGAGTACAGAATAATCCAAAAAGTACTTACGACTGGCAGTAGGCAAGGCGCAGTATGAAATGAGAAATATGATCTTTTCTTCTTGCCTCATAATCATCCTCAGCCAAAGCCTATAGAACATATTCTTATTATTTCAGAGAAATAATCTCTCCCAGATTAAAAATTCACAATCAGTTTACCATTGCTATTCAACATTGATATTATCATTTAGGCAATAAATGCCAACTTATTGAGGAAGGGGTTTACCCTAAAGAAAGAAATATATACCTTCAAAGAAAAACTACACCTCTGGCAAAATGACAGAACTGCAGTTTCAGAAATAGCTTTTATTCATTATTCATCCTCTGCTTTTATTCATTATTCTTGAAAGGCATAAAGAAAATAAAGTGCAAGAGAGTTCCGTGTCTTGATCTCTACTCACTCTGTAGGGAAACTTCAGTTTCCGGAGCTCACCCGCCAGCTTAGTTTTGTATACATCAGTACCTCTCACGTAGCTCACACCGAGATTTTCAACTACTTTAAGCACTGGGCAAAAAAAGAAAAGGTCCGTGTGAGAGACAACATGCTGAAATCAAAATAAATGTATGACAGCTTGGGAAAGGAACAAACTGGGGTAAGGCCACAGGAATTGCTTTTAGTGGTATGAGAAGCAGAAGGGTGAGAAATACGGAGGGTGAAGTTTGGCTTGTGAGTCCTGAACAGCTGGTCCAATTCTGGGATCCATACTGTCAACAAGGAAAGGGAGACAGCTAACTCTGATGGATCAGTCTCAGAACATCGGTTTCAACTCTAATGGTAACCTGGATCCAGCAGTTTTCGAGACTTCAGGGGAACCCCTGGCTGCCAGCCACAAGAACCTGAAACGCAGTACTGAGACATCAAACATGTCACATCTAAGAATGTGAAACGTGCTCATAAAACCTCCCGTGTAAACCGAAACGACACAATCCCGACAGCTACAATAAACGCTCATTGTGAAATCCGTCTCAGCTCTGCGAAATGCCCAAGGCAACGCGTTTTCCTTTAACGGGAGCTCTGGGCAGCACGAGCAGCCAGCCCAGCTCCCGTTTATGTCAGGCGAACAGAGCATCCAGGCCTGCCAGAAATACACACGGTCATGACAGGAAGGATTCAAAGTATGGAGGGGAGAGAAGGGACGGGAGGAAGGAGAAGGGGAGAAGAGGGGAGAAGGAAGCTGAAAGGAAGAAGGGAGAGAGAGACACTGCTCACGCTTCAGGCGGTCGACGGCAAAGCTCTCGAACTCCACCAGGGAGATGCTTTCCGTGGGGGGCTCCAGGTAAAACTGCAGGCTGTGAGGGTACTGGTCCCGCCGGTCTCCAGCCAGCCGCCAAAGCTTCTGCCTCTCTCGGCTGGAGAACTCCATCTCCCTCGCCCCGGGGCTGTCTCTGGCCCCGTCCCGACCGCCCAAGCGCCGCTCCGCCCGATGCGACCCAGCGAGACACCGACCTCAGCCCGCTCGGCCCCGCGCCCCGGCTTCCCGCGCTCCGCTGGCCCCGCCCACTTCCGCACAGGGCCGCGCCTCCTGCGCGGCCACTGGCTGCTGCAGCGATGTGGGCGGGGCCATGTTGGCCGGTGCCCACACCCGGCATGGCGGTCCCGGCACAGGCAGGTGCCCATACCCGGCATGGCGGTGCCGGTGCAGGCGGGATTGGCAGTGCCCACACCCGGCATGGCGGTCCCCGCACGGGACGGGTTGGCAGTGCCCACACCCGGCATGGCGGTGCCGGTGCGGGCGGGGCGGTTTTCGCAGGTGTCCCCGCCTGCCATGGCCGGTTCCGGCACCGGCATGTTCTACGCTGTTCTAGAGTTTTATAATTTTGTCACTTTTCCAAGGGAACTGCAGGATTTGCTATTTTTGCCGCTGTGTTGGCCATTTTGCTGCTGTTGAGGTTATGTTGTTTTATGCCCCTGCCACAAAACGCTCCTTACTTACTGACTTTTCCCTAAAAGTTGGTTAATGATTTGGCAAGAAGTTCGGAGCTTAGAAGGGTGGGAAATCAGAACTGGTTTACAGTTTGTACCAACAAAGTGAGTAGTTTAGGCTGGCAAGTTCTTAAGAGCAAGGACAGGATCATGGATCAGGACACGCACTAGGCACTAGTCCCGGCTTTGTGGGCAATACCTGGGGCAGTCCCGAGTGATCTGACGCAGCCTTTACAGACTCTGCCCTGGCAGCCGGCCTACAACTGCAGCCTGCCTCTGTGCTGACAGGTTAAACGTGGTGCTGAGCTCCGCTGAGGTGGGATAATTCACTCCACCTCCAAAGCAAGGCGGCCACATCCACATTGCCTACAGTGCATACTCCTATGCTCATCCTAATCCTCAAACTGGCGTTTCTTCTTTGGTGTGGGCCAAACCACTGCCACGGCAATATCCGAACATTTTAGCTGGATAGAAAGTAAAGTTTCATTCTCCAGGACTCCTCTGTAATTTTCCAGGGGAAAATAAGCCATTGATTTTTTTTTTGTATTTATATTTTTGTAATATTTAATATTTAACTGGAAGAAAGTTCATATCTTTATATATATATATATATATNCATATATATATATATATAAACTTTAACTTGAAGCAACACTTTTTTTGAATAGCCACTGGTCATCTCACACAGTTTTCTTCTCTTGACCACCTGGCTGCAGCCTGAGTTGCTTAGGAGTAAGGAGTGCATCTTCCAAAATCCCCCTAATATTTGCAAAAAGGTGGAGCTTTTGCCTTTGACCCGTGTGTTAATATCCAAGAGATCTTACAGAGACTGGCAACGCACTGTCCGGAGCAGGTCAAAGGCTTCCATCAGAGTTCCTTCATTTGCTTGGAGTGCTGTACCCAGCCTGGACGAGAGGGGGAGAAATATGACAAGGCTGAGGAGCACAGCAGAAACCAGAGATGCTTTTCATTATAATTAAATTTATTTTCTACTCATGTTTTAGGTTTTGGCACATAAGCAGCACCGCACCTTTGGAAACCTTGGCTTGCAGTTTGCTGTCCATCACTAATTCTACTGAGCTGTGTCCTGCTAATTTTTGACAGGTCATCAGCTATGTCTACATCTGTTATTTTCTTTTATCTGTTTAACTTCTAGAGTTTTGGGGGTTTTTTTTCCTTTCTTACTGAGTATTAATCCCCAAATTGTCTGTAATTAGGTGAGGATCTACCCTATTTGTTTGGGTTTGTTTTTTTTCTTTTAATTTCAGTTAACTAGCGACACTAACAGCATTGCAAAAAATCACATAAGATTACTTCAGCAGAAATTAAGAATTAAAACTAACATCTATATTACTAGACTTAATTACTATATCACTACACTTAAATAAAAATTACAGTGCAAGGCCTTACCCTGTCACACAAAAATCATTTCCTTGGGAAAAGGAAATAGACAAATAAAAATTTTTCACCTTGGGGTAAAATCCCCCTCAAATTTCAAACTTTCTTACTGATGCATCTATTAAAACCTACCCAATAAAGATGGTATTAATTTCTCACTATGTTTTGGTTACTTTTTTCCTAACTATATTTTCACTACTCCCACAGTAACATTACCACTGGGGGCTGATTTTTAAAGTATTTTTTAAGAGAATTATCGATGTTGTAACAATCCACCTCACAAATGTTTTACAACAACATCCATATGCTCATCTGTCAAGCTGTCCCCATCATCCCATGCAAACACAGTGCAGTTCGGCATACTCCAAACTGTTTTGATACTTAATGTCCTACTGGGAGGAAAGGGTTAAAAGTGGAGGAATGGCAGTGAGGAGGAGGATGAGGATGGTAGATTCACTCAAGTGACCTTGCAGCTGGGAATGTCAAGGCCTGGAGAATAACAGTGAGGGGAGGCCTGTATATTGTGCCTACTGTTGTTTCTACTCTGTTTTGAGAAGTATTTCTGTGTAGAGATAATGTAGGTGTTTTGAGAGACTTGGAGGCACTCTCACGGGATGTACTTAAGCTCCCAGGTTTTGGGAGAGAGAGGCTCAAAGCTCAGCAATCATAAAAAAAACCCAGAGGAGATCACAGCATGGTGGTAAACTACAAGTGCAGGGACCATTGATAAATTGGGGCAAACACCAGGCCTGCCTTTCACTCAGATAACTGAGCCTAACAGTGCTTGCCTTCCTGCTTGTCTCGGCCAGGGATCTTCCAGTTAGCAGGGTAATGCAATAAATTCACTCTTTGCATTTTAACTGTGTTTTTATGCTTGTTCCGGCTGCCTGTCTGTGCCAATACAGACACACAAACACACACACACACACAATTCTTATTTGCATTAAATATGTATCGTTGCACAGTTGCTATTCCCACTTTTGTTATACTAACTAGCAGAGTGCCTAATGCTAATCTGCCAGAGCCCAGTTGTTCTCTATTTGCTTAACTACATCTGCTAATAAAAAGGTAAATATGGTGATGCTGATATGTAGTCTGTCTTTCAAACCCCATTCATCCCTCATGTCCAGGATGTTTGGATTTCTATGGATGGCAGTGATTAGCACAAAATGTCTCTTCCCTTCTTCCAGCTCCCTTTCAGCTCTTATTGTTAATTGACAATCTTACTGCATGTATCCTTAGCCTGATTGAATTCTCATGTAATTCTGTCTTCAAATATATTGTATTAATATCTTGGAGTTTTGGTGTTTTCACATCTTAAAATATTCATCGTAAATATTTTTTTAATTTTTGTTTGTTCAAAATATTTACTTATATATTTTCACCTTGCCTAACTCTATTCCTTTACTGACCTGACCTTTTCAGAATATATTTTCTGTAGTCTATATGTGTAATTCCTAACCCAATTCCTATTTATTTTTTCTGTTTTGCAGTTCTCCATGTTTTTTATTACTTCTTTAATTGTTTGTCATCCAGGTTATACTGGGATTTTAATTCTGACTACAATGCGCAGATACCTCTGTACTTACTATAAATAGCAGGGTAAATGTTCTGAACTGGCCTTTAAATTCCTGCAGGCTCTGAAGTGAGTAAAGCATGAATCATGCAGTGAAGAGAGGTTCCAAGTTCTGCTTTAGCTGGAATACGCTCTCAATGTTAATTTATTTAAGTGGAGAGTAACAATGGTCACATCTCTTGTGACACTATAAATCTCTCTGACTCCACTTTACACAGGGCTTACGAATCCTAGATTTATTCCCCAAATCCCCTGTCCAAGACTCTAGTGCAGAGGCAGAGAAAATCTAGATACATCTTCACAATCCTCTTCAATTTCTCCTGACAGGTAGGTCTGTCATTCACGTCTACCTCTCACTGCATGCATCTTCTTCAATATGTTTAGGCTGCTGTAACAAATACATTCATTGCATCTTTCTTCTGTTATATATTGTGTTTTGATCCCTTTGCATAATTTCTCAGGCTACATATAGAGGAAAATCTGCCCTGTCCCTGCACTAGGCTTTTTCCAAAAGGATGTTATCCTTGTATTTCCTTACAAGATGCTCCATGTACTTGAAATAATTTTGCTTGCCATGCTGGAGCCTGGGGGAGAGGGGGAGTTGATTTGTTTTATTTTTCTCTAGTCAATCTTCCTCTGGTAACTTTTGAGCATTGAATCAATGTAAAAGAGGGGGATTTAAGTATCAAAGATAAGATGCACTCACATATTTGACGAATTAGAGCCTGAGTAAAGAGAAAAGAGGAAGATTCAAATTTCTACCATGAAAAAGAAAAGCAGAACTCAGTCTTTTTTGTATGTGGAGCGGCAGCAATGAGACAATTAACACAATCATCTGGGCTGGTCCACATAAATACAGCTTGAGCTCAACCACTGCTCCATCATCTCCAAACAGAGAGGGGAAGGTTTGAACTATCCAGAATAGGGACCAAAAAAAAAAGTAGAATTCATCTCTAGATTGAATTTAATCTGCTGCATAAGGATCTAAGGATCTTCTTCTTCTTCTNTTCTTCTTCTTCTTCTTCTTCTTCTTCTTCCTAGTATGTCTATTGTTATCATATTTAATTTGTGAGCTTCTGAAACACTTAAAGAAGTTTTTTAAAGTCTGTCTGTTTGAAGGGACACTGATGTTTTCTTTTCTTGGATTTTTATTACCACTAGACTAATTTACAGTAAGAAAATGCTTTTGTTACATGTAACATTTAAGATTTACTGCATTTCTAATACTCTCCTGAGAATAATCAAATTCCTACCTGTGTAACAGAGAATAATAGGATTTTTTCTTATCAAATAATCTGTAGGTAACTGAAAGATTTCATTAACCCCAAAAGTATTGCTATCCAACATAGGCATACCCAGGATTTTTAACTTTTTAAATAAGATAAAGAATTATTTGTCAGGATTCAGAATAATACAAAAAAAAACCCCAACAATTAAAGTATTTTTACAAAAGAATCTCTTATTGTCTGAAAAACTTTAAATATTATTCTGTCTCCATTAAAAGAAACCCATTGCAGTTGAAGGATTTTGTTCAGCCATTTTGGTGTTTGACTACGGGTATTGTATGATACAGACTTGGCCAGGAAGACTTCATGTTCTAAGCCTATGACTTGATGATGAAAAAATGTCCTGTTCAGTCCTGACACATACTGAGTATTCAAATATTCAGCCACTTTGTAAAACAGTCTGCAAAATTCCAACCTAATTTTAAGCAGCCAGCCATGTTCCAATTGCTAATAAATGTTCATATTAGACTTATTCAGAGGACTTCCACCATTACAAGTGAAATCCCCCAAAATAAACATTGGGGTGGGATTTATTTTGCCTAATCTAGCCACTAAACCTGCCATATAAAACTATACCTTTTAAGCTCTTGTTTCAAAGGGAATAGTTTTCCCAAGAATACTTGGAAAGAGGTAGGTGTCCTGCAGGCCTCCAAAAGGACATCTAGACTGCCTAAATTTAGGTGCTTACATAGCTGATTGTTTTCCTTTGTTTACCTCAAGTTTGTTTGGCTTTTTTACTTGCTTGTTTTCTGGGTTTGGGGTTTGTGGTCTTCTTTCAAATATAAGTGATGGTCAGGAGTAGAAACTTAAGTATTTTTTCAAATTAGGGGAATGAAGTCTTCCTTGCATGTAATACAAGGTCCTCTTCCTCATTAGGAATAGATACCAGCATAAGGAGTTAGAGATAACTTACATTCCCTATGTAAGCAAAATTCCAATTAATTGGAAGTTGCCTAAGCAAGACATATGAGATGAAGATGATTAACAAATATACCAGCCAATTCTTGAGCACCTTCCTACTGTAAAATAAATATATTACTTTGTCTTAGTTCATAGTATTTTGCCTTTGTGTTACTTTTGTCATGCTGTGTAATTTCCTTTGTCTGAACTCTGTGGAACTTGAGCTAAGAAAGTAAGACTGACTAGGAGAAGTTCCAATTAAGTCTGCTCCCCCAATTAAGAATTGTCTGAAACTGCACTGGTTTCATCAGAAGCAGAATATAGCCTCAGAATATAAAACCCCAACCCCATCCACCAGCACTGTGGGAATCAGTTTCTACTGTAACGCTCCTTAAAATTCAGGGCCTGCTGATAAAACTGTTGATTTATTTTCAGACCACAGAGCTAGAATAGCTATTGGCACCAGTATTTTGGCAATCTTTCTTCAATTCACCCACATGAATATGCAGAAATCTGATACACTTGCTATTTTGAAAACTATACATCACATTTGCATAACAAATTTCAGAAGCTGAGACTCATCCTACTAGCTTTTGAATAACCATTAAAATTGCCTACAATATAGCCACACTAAGTACAAGGGTTTAATATGTTTAAATTTCCAATTAGAAAACCAAGTGTATCAGTTGCACAGCTTAACATATTGCTTTAAAAAACACAGTGCCAGTAGATATATTGAACTTTTTTTTTTACAAATTGTTACAAAACATTTTTTTTACAAATCTGGTAACAGTTAAACAGCAAGGGTGGATAACAATGTATCCAAATGAATCTAGCTGGTATTATTTATATTTTATGTGGTATTTATACATATAGTGGCAGATAGTATATAGCAGATAGTGTTACAAATACTTTCAATAGGGGGTACATTCTCTTTATACATATTTAATTTTTATGGGCCTGTAGCTTACATGGGTACCTGGATGGTATTACACACTTAAGTGCCTGCAGTTTTGCCCTCTCCATGAACTGTATACAGTTAAATATGGGTAAAAATTATGGCAGCTATATAATTATATACTGAGTGTTGAGTACATGTGGTGTTGCACCTTCTCATCCAACGCCAACCAATCTCATCACCTGCAGAAGTGAACAGATGATGTTCTCAGGGAACAGACAAGAGTGTTAATTTAGCTACAGGTCTGTGGATATCTTGGTTTTTGTTTTCTATACCCATGGCAGCCTACAAACTCTACACAGGGCAAGGCCCTGAGAAAGACCCAAGCTGTAGCAGGGGAGTAGAGAGCAGGCAGTCTCAAAAAGAGAGAGATAGACACAGATGTCCTCAGAAGTATGCTGGTTACACTGCCATCCTTAGATCCTAAGTCACCTCATCTGCCATTCCAGTTCACTTGGCAGAACTCAGTCCACTCTGACAGTGTCTGGGCCCCAGGAACTCATGATGCTCATTTCTACTCTGGTCCCATCCGTGTGTGTGTGCGTTTCCCCATATTTCCTTTCCCTGCTCTGTCTTCTGCTTCGGCAGCACTTGGGTTACTGCCTGCCCAGATCACCCAGCTCCAAATATGTGCAGGCATCACTCATTTGCAGGCAGTAGTAGAACAGTAGTCAGAGCGGTAACCCCAGCAGCCTGGTGTCCTGGACCACACCACCACAGTTCCCTTCTTGCCCTCCTTCACAGCCCCACAGCCAATCCTATTTCTTCCCGCACTTTTTTTCACCAGCATTGCACTTACTAACCTGCTGATTCTACATCTCCAGGCACTTGCCTTCAGTTGCAAATGAAGTGATCTAGACCTTGTTCCTCATATGGCTCCACCTCAGCCTTGCCATCCAAGGAGTTTACAGCGTCCAGGGAAGAGAAGCAGACTTCCCATCTCCCAACATTCTGCCCCTCCAAAGATAGGCATAGGCCAAGCAGGCAACAGTGACACCTTCCTGATGCTGTCTCCTGACAGCACTGAAATTCAAAGGAACACATCAGACAAAGGGCTTTTCTGAACATTCAGTTATGTCATGTGTAAAAAGAAGAGGGAGGGGCTCTACATTTCCTCTTACAAATTATTGGTGTTGGAGGCAAAAGACTAGCTTAATTTCTCATTGCATTTATCCTTCTTCATCAGGTTTTACTTCAATGGCTTTTATTGAGCATTTTCCTGAGTCTGGTATAAAAATATCTGCATTCCCTCATAGGGTTCTGTCTCCCTCAGTGAACTAAAGTTGGATTCACTAACTTCTTTTTTTTAAGGTTGCTACGACAGACTCTGCAAAGTTCAAGGGTAATAGCCTGAATATTGATGAGTTTTCACTAGTAGCCAAAGAAAATATCAGGAACTCATTCTTCCTGACATTTTTGATCTTTAAACAAACTGAAAAAAAAGCCTGGCTGAGATTTTGTTAGACCAACCAAATTTATATATCAATTTGGTTTGGTTGCTGGGACTCTGTACTAGCCTGTTTGTCAGCTGCAGTTTTACTTTGGGATATTATCTTTTCCATGCTGCGTAGGACCAAGGCAGTTGGTTAGTATCTTTGGATATCTGTAAAAGCTACTTCAAAATAAGATGGCTCTGGAAATTCAACAGTACAATTTCTATGTTGTTTTTGATTATTATTTTGTGATTGATTGTTATTTTGTTCCATCAGTAACAACTGTCTGTTTTAAATTGTGCTCTACTGATCACAGGTTGACTGTAAGATGTTTATTCATGGTCTACAGAAGGAGACTGACCATGCAATTAGAAAAAGCAGAATATGCTCTGTGATTTAATTTTAATTAGGCTTTATAGCCAGAAGGAAGTATATTTAAACTTCCTGTATAGAACAGGTCATGGAATTCATCCATTGTATGAACCCATACAATTAAAACTGGTCTAAGATATCTGATCTAGGAAAGAGTGGATCTTGGCATCTTTCAGTTAAACACAAATCCAAATTGTCCAGACTAAACTTGAAGCAAAAGGGAGATCTAGTTGTGCCAAAACTTAGTAAAGTTCACATGCTGTGGTCACAAGAACATGGAACATATATCTGAAATTTTCAGCAAAACATTGCAAACAGTCCTTTGGATCAGTAATTATTTATTCACATACAATTGCAAGACTGGGGTTGGTAGAGACCACTGTTTATTTTCTTATTTTTACCAAAATGTAAGGTTTTTTTTTCCCCCCTATAGTCTGGCTGTAACATGTTACAAAGTAAAACTCTATTGTCCTCTTGCTTTTAAGTAAGGGTAGTCTTTCTTAAGTATAAATTGCTTTCCTCTCCTGCTTGCAACGAACGGCTTATAGTGGGCAGGCCCATAAACACAGAGGCAGAATATTTCCACTGTAATCTGTACAAAGATGTTCCAAAGTTGTCTGTATGTTTTCTAGTTGTTCTTTTGCTTTTACTGCTGCTAGTTAGTTTCAAATTTCTTGCCTTATTTTCCTCCTTATGAATGTAAACATAGATTTAGTTTTTCTGTCTACATTGACATGATCTCAGCCTAACAGTACATCACGGGAAGCTGTAAGATTTATTGTCAGAAAAGAGCCTGTTGGAAAAAAATCTGAGCAGTGGTAATGGGAGAGTGAGTCAGTGTCTGCAGTCCAGCTGTGCTTACTCTCAAGCCTGACTAGAGCTGAGTTACTCAGATTTGTTCAACTATCTGAAACTGGTTTCTTTAAAAAAAAGAAATAGACTTTATATATACTGGATACATTTTTGGCTGAGAACATTTGTATAAAGGCAGAAAATGATCTTTCTTTCTTCTTGTTGTTAGTATTGCAGTGGGGTACAAGAGCCATGCCCTGGGAGAAGCAATTCATTATCTATGCACAAACCAGCATGTCTGAAAGATGGTGTGGCATCAAAAGCTCAAAATGCACCAAAAATAGCTTGATATGCAATCCGTTCTGTGACTAATACTGCAAAAAACCTACATCCTGACCCTGGAAGGCAAAGCTTTTCTATTTCTTATTGCACACATCTACAGTAATTGAAACTTAAGAAGCACAAATCAATTCCTGGTTGGTGTTATTTTAATTACTGGGCTCTATTATGAGGCTTGCTTCATCAACATCCCAAACACTGAAGTTCTAACCTTTGGACAATACATAATTTTGAGGAAAATGACATTTAAATATCCTTAGAGAATATTGTGAAACTATATACTGAATTTAAAGCACATTTTATAAAACTAAGGTCTTTAAAAATTATTTTTTATCTTTTTTTACCATACTTTTAAAAGAGTTACTTCTAAACTCTTCATAGAATAAAGTAAGAACCTCAGTGTTACAGGGGATATTTGTTACCTAAATTTGTTGCCAAGACTGAAGGAAAAGACCCAATTGTGAATCATTTACACATTTTAATTTCTTCACACTTTAATAATTCCTGAAAATTTTGAAACATAATCAAGGATTTTTCATGTTTTACATACAATTCATGAAAATGAATATTTAAAGCAAAATAAATAGTGCAGACAAGCTATTACAATTTTGGACTACAGACAACACAGAGGCCAGGATGAAAACAACAGCACTACAGATGCTACAAAAAAAGCCAGGATTGAAAATTGTGAGAAAAAAAAATGTATCAAACACCAAGATTCTGATTTAAAACAGAAAAAGCCTTTGATAGTCATCTGGAAAAACTTTTTCAGGCAATACTCACATTTAGGCTGAAATTTTGCCAGCAGTATGATGTTTAAAACACTTCCAGCTCATATTAAAATCTGATGTGGTTGACCAGTTTCTTATATCAGTTTTTGGCTTATTCCTTGCAATTATAATTGAAGATAAGTAGCCCAAAATTTCAAGAGAGCAAACCTGACAAGATAGTGTCTTGTATTTGTTGTATTTGTATTTATAACACTATTTCTGGGGTTCTAGATTGACTTGGAAATTTAAATAAACTAAAATCAGAGGAAAAAAGATAAGGAGCCATGCTACCCTTTTCTTTCTGTCCCCATTACACCACACAGATGTTTCAAGACTATTCATTCCAGCTCTGTGTAGCTATGAAGTGTCTGCTGGAGTGTAGAGAGCTGGATTTTTAAGTAACTTTGTTCCAGAGGAGAATACAGAGCAGCCCACTCAGTCTGCAGGAACAGGTCACTGGATAAAGAAGATCTCCATGATGCATCTGAGACCTGGCATAATTCCTAAACTGTCTATCCCATTATAAGCACAGCATTTATTCTATATTTAGGAGAACACATACAATTCGGCTTTTTATGGATCACCATTTTTTCAGTCCTCTGCTCCATTTCACACACAGCCTCTTCCCCATTTGTGTTTCCTAGTTCCTCCTTTTCTTCCTCACTGCCTGAAGATAACAGTAAATGTGAGCACAGCCTGGACACTTCTTAGTTAAGTGGTGGCTACCAAAAGTGACAGATAGTTTCAGCTGTCTTGCCCCTGGGTGAACATGCATCTAGATCTCTTTCTTTTACTTCAGCTATCAATTTTAAGGCATGTTGAATGTTTACCATCTCCAAGATGTTTATCTATCTACATTAACTGAAATTTACCATTACCACCTGCCAACTCAAACAAAATTCTGCTGCTGCTGTTGTATTCACAACAGCCTGGAAAGGCAGCCAGCAGAGATCAGCTACACAGAGAGCATTTGCCACTCAAATATTGAGTCCCTGTCTTCACCACAAAATGTCACATGGAATGGGGACAATGCTGGTAAGGCAATATGGTGCCTATCTTACAAATCACAGCACATTGTTTCTCATGAAAAATAAGACTTTTCTTTGTCATTATATTTCTTTCTCGGTTCTCTTTTATGCCTTAGAGAAGGTAGTTTATTGTTAGATCCTTAAGAATTATGACTATCAGAATTCAGTTCTACAGAACTTCTGAAGAGTTTATCCTAATTTCCTTAATTTGCCTATCCACAATTCTTTAGCAGTTCCATCCAAGATATCCAGATGTCCCAGCTATCTCAGAATAGTGCAGATGCTGCTGATCTGAGGGCAGTGCTCAAGGAAATAGAAAAGTACACAGGAATTTTAGTCCTTAGCACCACCTGTATGTGTTAGCCTAGAATTTTCCAGGTTTCATAGAGAAAGTATTTCCTGATTTTCATGAAGGTATTTCCTTCATTACTATTATATTAATATGAAAGTAATAAATAATATCTTCTGATTGTAGTGAGGCAAAGAGAAAAGTGAGAAGTCACATAAAAATAAAGAGGATTGAATGGTTTTGAAACTGTCTATATGAGAAATGAGGGAGTTCCCTGGATGCGAGCCAGGGTTAACTCGATTCAGTCCTCTCATAAGCAACATTTTTGCATTACTGTAATTATTTTACCTTGAAGGCAGATGTAACTACTACAGATTCACACATGAAGGAAAGCATTTAATGACTGAGTCCTTTTTCTAAGTAACAAAAACATGTCCTCTTGACAGTTTTCTTTCAAAAAATGTTTGAGCTATGTGATGTTTTAGGAAAGAAATCAGTTTTGTCTATTTTTCAAATGCAAGAGAGACACGCTCTAAAGGCAAAGTCAACATAATAAATAGAAAAGATAAAAAATTACTCCTACCAATGCTAAGGAGACTGATAACCAGTCACAAGACAGAGCCAAACTGATAACCAGTCACAAGACAGAGCCTTGGTACAGAAATAAATCTAAAGCAAGCAAGAGGATGACTATGAACTACCCCATAACTAGGACACTGGATTAAAGTGCCAATATTCTTGCATTGCCACCATCACCAAGAACATCAGTTATATAAGAATGTGACATAAATATGGGAACAGATAGATATCCTTCTACAAAGAAGAAAAGGGGGGTTGTTTTCCATCTGTAATGTTGAAAAATGAAATAATGAATGACCTGACAAAAAGGACTAGTAGTCATTGCTCCAGCTTTTACAATCACTTTCTACCCATGTCTGCTCACTAACATCAGGGCAATGCAGAGCATAGGTGGGTTGTCTTTTCACACAGGTATCTGCATCTGCACAAAGTGCAGGAGCTGCAAATACAGGAGCAGCCCAAGCACCTACTTAATGTGATCTGGTTTTGACAGTGATTGGTTCCAGATGCTGCAAAGGAAATTTCCACAAAACCCACGAGATAAGCAGTCAGGGAAGAACTGATGTATAAGGACAGATTCTTCCCAAATTTACTGTTTAGCTGGTTCATGCCCTGAAGAATGACATTTTATGCCCTTTTCAAATTCACTCTCTTCCATCACCTCAATAATGCATATCCTGCTTAGTGAAACCTGTCTATTTCTTTCTGTACTCTGCTGCATACTTCCCCCATCCCCAGGACTCTAGCAGTCTCTGCACCACGGATCCTCTGACACCACAGCTCCACAGCCTCTGCTCAGACTGCAGAAAATGAGCTGTGAGTCCATACAGAAACAAGGGAAATAAATATTCTAGGTACGGTGTGCCATGATTATTAGCAGCTCAAGGATTCAAGAGGGAAAACATTGGCACAAGGAGGTATATAATAATAAATTAAAACAGAGAGGACGGCTCCTTGAGAGCTCCCAGAGACCATTCAGGAGCTTCTTGGTCATGTCACCAGTGCCATGAATGTCAGTGGAGCTGGTGGTAGGTGGCAGCTCAGCAGCCCTGGGCGTCCATTGCAGGGAGCCATGGGACAGCCTGTCCTCCCCATTGTGACCGATGCCTGGCTGAGCAACAACAGCCTTGGGTACCATATCTGGTGCAGTGAGTATATCCTTAACCTCAAAGGTCATTAAATCCAAGCTGACTTTGTGAGTCAATAAGCATTTGCTTAATACCTGTAAGCTGGACATGCCATGCATGTGTAGGTCTGGGGTATGGACAACATGCCCAAACAATCCAACCCAAAATAGGGCCCATAACAACAGATGTGTGCTTATTGCTGAAATCTACTGGACTCTTAACCTCAGTCCTTATTGAACTACCAAATCCATGGATTATGTGTTGTACAAAACACTGGTGATGACTATGTAAACTGGGAGAAATTGCACCTTTATGGGTCTGTGTTGCAGATACCTGATTGAAGCCAATCTTTTTCAACATGCTGTTTTAATCTCTGTAAAACCAACCAATTCCTACCACTCCATTTGCTTATACTGCAGCTATTTGACACTTGGCATTTTCAGTAGATTCACTAGAGTTCACCAGTTGCAATGTGTGTGTACAGTTCATGGAGTAGATAGCCCACAGCCGTATCTTTTTTGTTTTTACAAGCATTTTTGTTCAATTACACTGACAAAACAGTCAGCAGGATAATATTTCATGAGGTCATCTTTTGCATTAATTTTTTTTTGCATTAGTAACGAGAATTTCCACAACAGAAGAGTGTTGATAATTACATTCACTCAGCCAATTTAACCACCTAAAGGCTAAGTCTAATTTAAGCTAATTTATTTGGCTGCCTCATTGTTTACTGCAGAGAGAGTATGGTCTCAGAGAGCAAAAGATCTCCAGTATATTTTTGATACTTACACTATCCCAAGATGAATCACTCTCTAGGAGTCCTCCCTCTTTCTGCTGAGTACAGAGGCAGTCAAAATGACAGATTTAAAATGGATGCCCACCCCTCCTTTTAGGCAATGTACATACGAAGTTCTTTGCAGATGGACTGCAAGGAATGGCATTACATAGACACAGCTTGAAATCACAGTTAGCTGATGGGAATGAGTGGTTGAGGTGACTTAAAGAATCACTATCAAAGATATTAGCAAAATCATGTGTAAACTTTGCAAAAGCATGACTTCAAACTTGGGGGCAAGTTTCACTCTATTACTTACTACACAGATAAAGTACGCAAAAGAAAATCATAATTTGCATGGAGACCAGGGTCACAAAAGGGCATGGGGGTGAGGGAGATCCTCCCACTGAGACACAAGGCTCAGAGTTGACCTCTTACTTTCTAAACTCCTGATGGAGCCTGGGTGTGGTTGAGTCCAAACTTCACCTCAGGCTTGGTCAGCAGCTTATATCTAAAGGATTTAACAATATCTAAAGGGTTTAACAACCCTTAATAATTGACTAACTTAACAATGAATGAATGATACAATAGGATTTACAATGATCACAGAAGTAGCTTAACTACAAATCAGAGGGGGCAATATTCACACCACACTTGCTATAAAGGTATTTACATCAATTCACACACAATTATATACAAAGGTACCTGTTAAAAATTCTCCTCAAGTTTGAGGAGTATACCTCAAATAATAAAAAGAATTGGGATGGGTATTACTAGTCCAGACTCCATCACTAGCTTTCAGCAATGATCCTCCAATTATCTTGAGCTTGAGAGTTGGCAAGCTCTGACAAGTATCCCTTTCACAGGGAGATGCTGCAGCCCACGAAACTCAAAGAGCCTCACTCAGCACTACAGTTTATAGGGTGACCAAAGGTTTGGCTGTGATCATCTGTCAATCTCCATCGTGGATGCAAATTATCCAAGATGGTAAATACTGAACTCTCCTCAGTAACAATAATATTGTTCCACTTAGGCTATGATTCAGACAAAATAATGTTCCAAGGCTATCTGTTAGAAAACATAAATTTCTAAGGCAACGGACATCCTGGGAACAGACAGTGTTCTGTTTCTGATAGGCTCAAAGGAACCTTAACTGCCCAAGAGTCAGTAATCAAGACAGAGGCCTAACAAGAATTCCTAAGGTCGAAGAGCAGCCTGGGGAGGAGGAGGGGTGCATCACCACAGCTGAGACATATTATTTCAGATATAGGAAGAAAACTTGAAAATTTCTACTCCAAATCAAAGCCCAAGTCTCTGTCTTTTGCATTGATAGGTTTAAATTTAAATGTGGTAAGCACAATGAATCTTTAGCATGGCTCTTCAGGTCAAGGTATTTCAGTTTCTTTTGTAAAGGGGAGGGGTTGGGGTGTGGAATTTCAGTAGGAGCCACCATCACCAAAAGCCCAGACCACAAGTGAGGGAGGTCATAAATGTGGTTTTGCAACTGGTCATCACATTTAAGAGGGATACACGAAAAGTGGAGAGTGTTAACAACAAGTACAATCAAAGGTCCACAATCAAAAATACATAACAAAGTGGGGTTGTTTACCTTAGTAAAGGGACAACTGGTAGGGGAGAGTGGTCCCTGAGTATTTTCAATAACCATCATGAAGGAAAAGCAATGATAACTGCAAGGAAAATTTCAGGGTAGATATCAGGAAAAACCTTCTCAGGGTGAAGAATTTTCTGGAAGAAATTGCCAAGTTTTCATCACTGGAGCTTATTAAAACCAAGATAAATGTCTATCAGGAATGACTTAGGCATAGGTGCTCTGTTCTAGGAAGACAGAAATACAACAAATACATCCTTTGTCTGAGATATTTCATTATCTAAATTGTTTCTTATTTATAAGAAATTTAATTTATTTCAACATTTCCTATTACAGGAAGCTCATGAAGTTCAAAAAAGAGACTTGCAAAGTCCTGTACCGAGGGAAGAACAAACCCAGGCATCAGACCCTTAAGATTAGCTCAGCTGATGAGAGCATGGTGCTAATAACACCAAGGTTGTGAGTTCACTACTTGTATAAGCCATTCCCTTATGAGGGATCGCCTCATAAGTGATCCTTGTGGGTCCCTTGTGGGTCTTTTCCAACACAAATCATTCTGTGATTCTGTAAAAAGAAGCACCTGTACCTGCTGGGGCCACCCAGCTGGGAAGCACCTTTGGCTAAAACGACCTCAGTGTCCTGGTGGACATGAGGTTCATCATGAGCCAACAATCAGTCCATGCCACAAAGGTGACTACTGTTATCCTGAGCTAGGATGCAGGAATGCTGCCATAGGTAGGGGCAGTAATCTTTCCCCTCTACTCAGCACTGGTGGGGCCACACTTGGAGGAATATGTGTCACTGCTGGGTCCCTGCTTAGCTTCCACTAGGAATCAATGAGTTTCATTAGCCTTTCTATGAGGAGGAAAGCTTGGAAAGTAATCCCTAAGAAAATCAAGTCTCAGGATATTCTGGGAGCGAGAGTGTATGGAATGGAGGGGGGGAGCAAATATGAGGCTTTTATTTTATTGCTGGGCCCTAGGGGATAGACACCTTTTGTAAGGGACGTTGTGTCAGAACAAAGGGTTGAGTATGATAGGGTGGGTCTCAGAATACAACTTGGGCTCAAAGAACAGGTTCTTTTCACTTTCTGACAGCAGAATTTGTGTTCCTGTGGACTTAGAAACAGTTAAGAAGCAGAGTGTATCCCCAAACTGCTAAGAGGAACAGACTTGGAATTTAGATCTGATAATAGCCTCATGTACATACCTTCACATTTTCAAAATAAAGAAATCTTATCTCTAATCTAGCAAAATAACCATATGCTTGGCTAAATACAATTTAGAACACAAGTGATACCTGAGCAAGATTACTTTTTTCAGCCCAAAGTATTTTTAGAAGTCAGTCACTGGTGGGTTTCCAGGTATTAGTTACTGTTACATCTGAAGCTATGGTCTGCTTATTTAGCAGGAGTTCAGACATTCACAGTGCAGCTCAGAAGTGTGAGCTGTATCAATTTCAACAGAGCCACTGGCAGGGAAAGTCAATCACTCTGCTGACAGGAGCTATAGACACCCTTCTTGTGCAAGGCAAGCTGCAGTGCTCTGCCTGGTTACTGTGTCTTGCAGGGGACAGCTATGCAGTAATTTCCTCCTATTTTTAGGGACATTTTAGCTGGCATCAATTTTATCAATGTCAAATTTCAAGTTATACAGCAGACTCCAACAAGCATTTTGGAAAATACGTGGTGTGCTCTCCCGGGGTTTACAGAAATGTGCTGTCCTGGTTTTGGCTGCGATAGATTTTTTCAGAGTAGCGAATACAGGGTTGTGTTCTGGATTTCTGCTGAACACAGGGCTGATAACACACGGATGTTTTTGCTGTTGCTGAGCAAGAAGAAGGAGGGGAAGAAGGAGGAAGGGGGGACATTCAGGGTCATGGCATCTGTCTTCCCAAGTCATACGTGCTTTCCAGGAGATGGCTGAACATGGGAAATGAGCAATGAATTCCTTGTTTTGTTTGCTTATGTGTGTGGCTTTTGCCTTCCCTGCTAAACTGTCGTTATCTCAACTCATGAATTTTTTCACTTTTACTCTTCTGATTCTCTTCCCCGTCTCAGTGCTAGGGTGTGAGTAAGCAGCTGCATGGGGCTGAGTGTGCTGCAAGGTTTCTCTTGGGCCTCCATCTTCCGTCTTTTTCTGTCCAAACTTTTCTAAGATCAAGGTCACAAACAAACTTTAGTGTTAGCCTAATCTTATATATTAAATTATTCAGAGCTACACTGAGAGCAGTAGTCCCCAGTCCAGAGGCAGGCACAGCTATCACAGTGTGATGGTTGAACCAGGCAGGGCCAAATGACAAGAGGTGTACCTAAAACATCTTCTCTTGTATAGGCTATTTTAATGGCTTTAGGCACCAAATCCACCCAATTCCTATTTTAAAGTATCATGATTGATGCAGGAGTAAAAAAATTAACTGCCTTTAGAGGTATTTCATATTAAGGTCAAATTTTTGAACACTCAACCTTGGACCAGGGAAATTTTGGATTCCAGTCATATGGCAGCGGGACAGGACCTGAACTCACTACATCTAGCTCTCTCAACATGTTTATGAGGGGTTTTTTGAATATCCACTACCAAGAATGTAGTAGATCAAAAAAGATAATGGCACATAATAGCATAGACCTTGTATTCTAATTATGTATCAGCCTATATATTTTCTTTTACTTCTGAGGTGATATGTGTCCTGTGAGGACTGTAAAATTATTTCAAAAATGAGGTCTGTGATGCCAAACTCTACCCATCCACCCTACTCTATAGGATGTTGATGATCCTCAACCCACCTTGCCTAGCTATAACTTTGTCAGCTTCATGGGCAGCCTAGCCAGGGCTAATTAGAAGCCAAGGGGCAGTGATGGGCATGGCACCTTATACAGGATATGGTGATACAGTCAGAAGGCAAAAGCCAACCAGGTGATAAAGAAACAGGAAATGTGCTAAAACCTTACATAGTGCAAGGGTGAAAAGGGTGAGGAGTTAAATTCTCACACCACAGCCCACTCTTGTCATCATGTTATATGAGCTGTCTGCTGTCTGCCCCCAAGGACAGTAAGACAAGAACAGTGAGCATCATGTGCCCCAGCAGTCATCATCTGGTGACCTTCCAACCTCACACAAAGCATGAGGCAGCATCTTGGCAGCTCTTTATGCTTACTTGCCCAGCGCTTTGAGTTATAATGTGGAAAATTGAAATCTAGTTCACATTCCTCTTGTGACTGATTTAACTAGTATCTTTTATTCCTCCTGTCTCTCCTCCCAGTATATGGGTAAAAACATGATTCAGATTACTTGGGCAGAGAGAAGATTTGACCAAATGATGTATTAATTAATTAATCCCCAAAGCAAATTATTTCTCTATGAACATCCATTTATTATTAAACATATACACCAACTGCAATACACATAAATTTCCCTCCAAGCTTATCATGTTATATAAAAACAAATACAAAAAATCTAAAGAGATCTACAGTTACTAAAAGGCAAATGTAAAACACCACAGTATTATGGAGTAAGCAGCTACTGGGATGTACAAATCAACTTCTTTAACCAAACAGCTCATAATTTCTACTCTTTTCAGCAGTTATTTAAAACAAGCCTATAGAATTTTAAGGTATAGTACATCATATGTTGAGAACAATAGAAATTACTATGTAGGCATGGTAAGACTCATCACTACTCTCAGGACTATATATTTATTATTCTATTACTAAATTATTATTTCATATTCACAGGGAAAATGAAAATCTTAGCCATTCTTGATTAAAATGCAAAGTAAAATCTCAGAAAACAAGTTGTGTTTTTATAACACAATGAACAACTTTGCAAACTTTTGCATTTTGTCAGTTGTTAGTCTGCACTTAGTCCCAAATATGCTTGCCTTAATTAATTGGAGGCTTAGTAAATACATACCCCAACTATCTGGCAAAGCATTTGACTAAACTCCAAGCAGCCAAGGTGTGTTCTCTAGCTCTTCTCCCTCTACTCTACTTCTCAAACAAATCCACACTTCAGTTTTCCAAGCAAAATATCATCAAGTCCCCCCTGTGGTGTTGGAGTCCCAGCTCCAGTAGCTCCAACAAGACAACATAATCCAGAGAGGCCACTTCATCCTCACCCCACAAGAGAGGCTCAGAAGTAAGACTGCATGGGGTGTGCTTTGGTCAGGCCACACAGCGTGGGGGAGGAACTGTTTAATTGTGACTGAAAGTTGTTACCCTCACAGGAATTAACACACTCCAGCTCCAGATTCCAGTGTTCTAATCAGTAGTTTTAAGGGAATTTCAGAAAAAATTAGATCTTCACTAGAAAGTGCTGAGGTAGAGCCCAGAAAGGACTTTTATACTGGCAGCCACAAGTGAAGGAGGGAGGGAAGGAAAAGAAAGGAAAGGAGGAAGGAGTGAAGGAACTGTAGCCTTATATAAAATATCAGAATTTATTTTAACATTGTTTTTTACTCAGTAAGGTAAAAAAATATTGGCACTTATTTGTCTGTACTTAAATACAAGGTTTTGTTTCCAGCAGATTTATTCAGTTTAATTCTGTGAGAATAAAAGGAAAATTCTATAGATTTTGAAGCAAATTCACCTATTATCCTTGTGACAGTTTTCTTCACAATTATGCCTGAGAGTTTTCTGATTGCTCTAGTGCAAAATATCTGGCTACAGTCCTGGAGAGCATATTTTTCTGCCATCTTCATTTAAACTTAAACAGTCTTACTGATGTTTGTGTAAAGAGGTAATTAAGAAAGGTTCCATTTTCATAGAACAGATTCTGTTGTTTTTTGTAAACATACTTACAAAGGTGTCTGGGATAAATGCCCATGATGTGGTGTTCCACATTTAAACTGCTTTCCATCAGCAAGTGTCTGCAAAGACAGCCATCAGAATGCAAGACTTTTAAGGTGGAGAACTAATGCTTCCAAAAATAAGGATACAGAGATGTTGACCACTCAGTATGGTAAATTTACACCTTCTATCTAATAGAGTATGTTTAAAATAAGGTTATATCAGTCTTACATAAGACATTAACTTACTTCAACAATAGTTTGTACACAAAACTTGTTTTCCCACTTTTACTAATGTGACAATTATGAATTATTTTAGTGCCTGAAAAATTTCTCAAGTAATACAAGCATGGCAACTAGGCAAATATATTACTTGCCTAGCTACAGGGATCCATATGCATATGTCTTCTTTTTCTGATTCCTGCCACTGTAAGTTTCAACTGCTATTACACTGGTGAGTGCATCTCACTGACTGTCAAGATTGTCAACCACAAAATAGATTAAGTCACACAAGATGTTTCTCAAATCATTTCTTTTCTATAAAGACTTCAGTGACTCCAAAGAGAACTTGAGAAATGTGAAGGAAACTAAATGTTGACTTGTAGTGTATCTATGAACAAAACAATCAAATTACTATCTTTGCAAAACCTATAATTGCCTCTGAGTACAATCTCAACTATAGCTTACTGCATTTTGGTGATTCCACTTCTTGAATGGCACTGGTTTAACATTAGGAAGATGTTACACTTCACAAGAACATTTCCTTCTAATTTCACATAAGGATTAAAATACAGGTCTGCACAAAGTCTGAACAGCACTTACAGATGATACTGGACAGCAAGAAAAACTTCACAGCCTGGGTAGCTTTGTTTTAATGAATTGTATGTATCTTCATAACAAGTTCTCGAGACCAGAGCACTGAAAGTGTTTGTCTTCTTTCCTCTGAGCTCGTTAGACCTCCTGTTGAACAGTAGGCTAATTTGACCACAGTAATGATTGCTGCTGCTATTTCTTTTTTTCCCCCCTCTACTGGACATTTCACAGTTTTAAGGAAACAGTTCATTGGAATTTTTGATTTCACAGGGTTGTCACCTTTCTTATTTCTATTTTATCTGCTCAAGTCTTCCCAGAAACGCTGTGAAAATTTTTATTCACAAAATACACAGAAGTAAAAAAACGCAATTCTATAAAAATTTTAAGTCAACATATGAACACTGTGGGAATGGTGCCAGACACCTGGCATCCTGTCCAAGATCAGAACCAGAGATTAGCTCTAAAGGCCCTGCTAATTTGTGTGTTTGCTGAGGATGCTGTGAAAAAAACTATCTTGGTGGAAAATCCACCATTTGAGTGTGTGTCTTACGGTGATTGAAAACAATCACATACATGGAATGCTTGAGACAGGTTTTGAGTGTTACAAAATTAGCAGAGGCCCTGGGGACCAATCAGAAGGTGACTGCTTATCTGTAACAAAATTAAATAAAAGGGAGATTGTGTGGCAAAGGGACACATTAGAAGGAGAGAAAAAAAACTCCACCATCTGCACATGGTGGTATATTCCCACTCCTCCTTTCTAGGCTGCAGTGTGATTTAAGAAATGCTTGTTAGGCCTTGAAAACAGCACCTGGGCTCAGCTTTTCCCCAGCTTATCAGAAACACTGCTTTGCTCCCAGGAACTGCTGTTGTCTAACGAGCTCCTGTTTTCCTTTTGACTAGCCTTGGAAAAGATTTTTCTTGCCCAAATGGCATAACATTTCTGTTCCCATACTTTCAAAGGAAGTGCCAACCCAAACCACAGCTGGATGAAACATGGCTATGACTGAAGCCCACTGTCTTGTGACCCTTTAACAGTGGTCCAAAGTGACACCCTTTGAGCTCTTCAGGAGCTGCCACCAGCAAACCCTCAGGTTTGCTACACTTGGAGGATCACTGAACAACCATGTGTCCTGGGCCAATATCCTCACTCCTCAAGGCCGAATCCTTCACCATCAAGAGATGCAGAGGCATCCAAAGTGAGTATTTCACTGACCTCCAAGGGGAATCTTTCACAGGTACCTTGCTTGGACTGACTCTTCCTGTCTGTGTGCACGCCCCTGTGCATATCCTATAGCAAATCAGACAGAAATACTGCTTTCTTAGATGTTTAAGTACCTTGGGTATCTAAGTTAGGCCTGTAAGTAAAGTTAAATTATAATTATAAACTTAGTTAAATGCTGCTAAGTGTTGTTCTTTTGCTAAGTTGTTAAACTTAAGTTATAAGCTAAGTGTTGTTCTGCTGAGTTGCTAAGTATAACTTTGAAGTTATGTTAGGTTAAATGCTGTTAAGTGCTATTCCTCTGTTAAATTGTTAAGATTAAGTTAGAAACTGTTAGGTATAGATAAGTGTTTTTCCAATGTCAAATTCTTAGGATTAGGGTATAAGTTAAGTTAAAGTACTGTTAAGTTTGAGTGCTGTTAAGGTTTTATGTTGCATGTCTTTTTATCCTTGGCCTCTCTGTCTTTTGTCACATGCACCTAAACACAGACACACTCCCCTGCACCCCTAGATTATTCTTGGTTAATTTCTGTTTTGAATGCCTGGATATTGTTTGGTTTTGCTGTCGCTTGTTTCCCCTTGTTGTGCCTTAACTATCCTGTAAGTAGGAGAGTGACTCTTGCCAATGAATTTGTTGTGAATTTTGTCACTTGATATTAAACCTGACTTTTGCTCATACCCCTGCCAAAGATTTTTTTAAGGGATCTCAAACACTTGTTCATAACACTGCAGAGCTCAACACTGTAACACTGCAACAGTGGGCTTCCCATTGCCAGTATATTTGCTTTTTTACATTTACATTTTTCTTTGCATTTGATCTCACCCCCAACACACATACTGTAAGGTACACAAACACACACACATATATAAAAGCGTGTGTGTTCATGTAAGTACATATACAGGTGAAGTTTTCCAGGTTACTTAGATTCTTCAATTCCACTGACTTCCAGGCAAGCTGTAAGTCCTCAGTACATCTAAAACTCACATAGCCTCTCTTACATATGGTTTTAGGTGAACTCTGGCACCTATATGTAACACCATGAACTTGAAACTTAGTTCTATTGGCTCCAGACGCTGGAAATTCAGATGTAATATTCTAATCTACAATATTCCTTGAAAATAAAGTAAAAATAAGCCAATAGTTTGCTTGACCATAGCAAGCATTGTGTTCTCCAAAGTACTTCAGAAGGGCCTGTATATCCCACAGAAATTTAATATAGGAATTAACTATTAATAAAAAAATATGACTGTCTAAACCTTCTTATCATCATTAAGACAGTTCTCATGAACTACCTTCAGCAGCAATGGGACTCTCAATGACTGTGAGAGAATACTTAACTTTTCTATTGATTAATCAGACATATATGATACTCATATAAAGCTTGCTGTTAACAGATGGTTTTATTAAAGGTTGGAGTACTTTCCTGTACAGATCCATTGATTTGCCTTGTTTGTCAAGCAAAATAATTTCATTGTAACTAATTGCACAGCAGTGCATCTGGGAAAAAAAATACAGGTTATATCCTCATGTTAAAAAAATGCCTTGGAAGTAATCACAGAAGAACATACAGAAAACTGCCTGAATAGAAGACCTTGATAAAACACTCTCCCAAGAGGGATTAGCATGATCTTTTGGGGGTCTGTAACGGAGAAAGTTGTCTTATCTCTATGTATCTAATACTATAACACTGAGATTTTTTTGCTAATTTGGTGTGTCTGTTTACAACATCAAAATACTTCAGTGTTCAAAGGTGTGTCACAGAAAGGGATCTGGATGCTGAAAAGTTAACATTGTATTAGGTGTTTTATGGGGTTTGGCATATTTAGTTTGCTGAAGAGAAATTTCACAGATGATGTGCATACTGGTGCCTGCAAGTGAAAAAGATATACAAGAAGAGGTGCCAGTCAGTCTCTGTGAAAAGATGTAGTAAGATCCAGTGACTGGAATGTTAATTTAGACAAATTTAAAAGAGGTAAAAAGTTTTAGTTGCATAACAAGTCACACCGCTAGCTGATTTCATCACAAGCCATCAAATAATGTATAAGCTAAAGCCTTGAAATTCATGAATATATCAGTTCTTTCATTCTTCTCTTTCCTTTGTGGGACATTCTAAGAATAGCTTCCTGGATTGCTCTCAAAACACCCATAAGACATGCAGGAATGGTTTAGCCTCACGGAATTGTTGGGGCTTTACAAAGAAGTACCTGACCACTGCCAACATGACAGGCAGGTCATAGTACATGTTCTAGCCTTACACTTCACAAAAGCATTACCCAATATATAGAATATAGAATATAGAATTTAAAGAATATATAGAATATAAAGAATTTATAGAATATAAATTTAAAATTATAATTTTTAATTTAAAAAAATAAAAATTATAATTACTTAGAGCCATCACTAATTTAATTAGGGAACTTAAGACAGGCAATGTTTTCTCCAACCTTGTACGGCTGTGGCGACAGGCTCCCTTTTCCAGTCAACACAGAGAATTGAAGGAGCAGTCCACCTGGGACACTTGACACCCATCTGGAGGTGAACGGTACTACACAAGTGTTTACAATGTAGGCATTAGGTGAGATGAATCCCAGCCACACCCCCAACGTCTCCTATGATGAAAACAGGGAAGTATAATAAAGCACACTTCCAATATATTACTTTGGTGGTAACAAATTTCTCCTAATGTGAGGGCTGTACAATTCAAGGCCTTTTGGAACAGAGAAGCCCTGGCATCAGTCAGATTCTGAGACTATGAGCAAGTGTCAGTATTAACAAAATGACCATACACACTTCAAAACAAAAACCATGCATAAAAATCTTACAATTCCTTTGGGATGTGACTGCACAATTTTCTAATCCCAGAAATATTTATTTAGGCACAGGCATAACTAATTGACTCTGGAACAAAGCTGTTGCCTTGGGAAGAACCAGACAGGCATAGAGAGCTCGCTGTTGTGGAAGGCAGATTTCATCAACCAAGGCTTGGCAATATCTGAGTGTTAGTTGGCCATCTTTGAGTAGCAGGAGGGCTGGGGGCACCAAGAGCAGCCACCCCAGCCAGAAATGTGTTCTGCAGTATGGAAAGGGGATTTACGGCAGCAGACATTTTTTTGGCAGTTTAACTTAGAAAACCAACCAACCAACAAACCAAAATAATGTGTTAATAAAGATTAAATGTTTAGATTTTAAGACTACCACTTCTATAGTTATACCAAAACGTATCCTGTTTAATGTATAGTCTGGGAGCTGGCAGACCATGTATCATGGTGATGGGCACATCTTGGTTAAAAAAAAAAAAAAGGGTGCTACACAGGGAGGCAGCTGCCTTCCGTGGTAGCCTAAGGAAAGCCCGTGGCTGTTCACACGGCCATGTTTTGTTTTCCATGGAGGATGAGGTGAGGAATGCCGACGAACAGGGAATGGACCAGAGATGAAGGCACCCCGTGGTCAAGGGAAGATCAGCTTTGTCCGGATCTTTCTTCAGGAACCCAGACGAAAACCTCTCAAAACCAACTTCTCCCTAGCCTGAGGCCCAACTGGGTCGCACACCGACCCCAGCGCAGCCCCCGGGAGCGGCTACCGGGCACCCCCTCACAGCGGGGTCCGCCGCGGGGGCGGGGGCAGCGGGCAGGCGCCTCCCCGAGCGGCGCCCCCGGTCCTGACGGCGCTTCCGGGCGGGGGAGCCGGGATGTGCGTCCGGGTTGGGTCGGCCCCAGCGAGCGGTTTCCTCTCGCCTTCCCTCCGTCTCGTCTTCGCTGCGCGCCTCCGCCGCCGTGCCCTCGAGGGAGCGCCGCCCGCCCGCTCCGTAAGGGGTTGGTGAGAGGAGCCGCGGGCGGGCGGGGATCGGGGTCGGGGCGCCCCGGGCTGGCGGGAGCGCGGTCGGGGCCGCGGGAGGAGCTGGGGCGGCCGAGCCTCCGCCCTCGGCGTGGTCCCTCGGGCAAGGCCGGGATGTGTCGGTGGGCTAGATTCCTGTGCGGAGACCCGTGGGTGGCTGCCTCTGTTCTCGCCCAAAATGGCCATCCGGCTTCCCGGTGCTAACGGGGCTTGCCGAACTCCGGGTAGCCGGGTGTAGACTAATGCAGTCAAGAAACATCATCTGAGCGAGCCGAGCGAAGGGATCGGGTAGCCGCGCTCTGCCAGCACGAGTGTGAGTGTGGTGATGGGCAGAGCCTTTAAAACGTGAGTATCTTTTCCTCCCTTCGAAAAGAGGGTTATCTGATTCTTGGGAGAAAATTTGCCACTCTGCAGCTGCAACATGTTACTGTGATGATATCCCGGCACAGCAAAAGGTGGGGGCAACTTAGCTTTTATCAGGTGGGCAGTGATAAAGTTGTAGCAAGTCTGAGGGCGATCAAGAGAGACTTCAGAGCATTGGAACGACTGGTTAAGGGACTAGGAACACCAGCAGTGTTCTCTTCTGGCCTTCCAATCGCAGGGAATGAAATAGGAAGAAAGGGGAAGAGCCTGGTGTTACAGGCAGAATTTTGGTTTTTTCGGTGGTGGGTCAGTCTACACAACAACCATGCCTGCCAACAATAGATGGGGTACACCTGTTTCAAAGGAGCAAACTATTTTTACAAGAGTTAGTAGGACTTACTGAAGGAGTTTTAGACTAGATGTGAAGGGGAGAAGGGATAAAACCAGGCTCCCTAGAGAAGAGTTTGGGGGAGGCATGCATTTGAGGGATGGAGGTCCAGAGAGTGGTGGTGAGTAAATTTAAATCCATCTGGCTGCTGGTTGGTAGTAGTGTTCCCCAGGGCTTAGTGTTTGCACCAGTCATGTTTAATAACTTTACCAGTGATCTTGACAAAGCAGCCGCATGTACCCTCAGTCCGTTTGCAGGTGACACCAAGCTGGGTCGGAATGTTGGTCTGCTGAAGGGTAGGAAGGCCCTGCAGAGGGATCTGGACAGGTTGGATTGATGGTCCAAGGCCAATTGTGTCAGATGAAACAAGGCCAAGTGCCAGCTCCTACACTTGGGTCACAACAACCCCATGGAGAGCTACAGGCTGGGGGCGGCGTGGCTGGAATGGGGCCCAGTGGAAAAGGACCTGGGGGTGCTGGTCAACAGCAGTTGGACATGAGCCAGTGTGTGCCCAGGTGGCCAAGAAGGCCAGTGGCATCCTGGGCTGTATGAGCAATAGTGTGACCAGCAGAACCAGGGCAGGGATTGTCCCTCTGTACTCAGCACTGAGGTGAGGCCACACCTCAAAAGCCCGTGTGCAGTTCTGGGCCCCTCATTGCAAGAAGAACATTGAGGGGCTGGAGTGAGTCTGGGCAAGGGCAATGAGGTGAAGGGTCTAGAACACAAGTCGTCCTATAAGAAATGTCTGAGGGAGCTGGGGGCATTTAGCCTGGAGAAAAGGAGGCTCAGGGGAAATGTTATTGCTTTCTACAACTGCCTGAAAGGAGATTGTAGCAAGGTGGGGGTTGGTCTCATCTGCAAGTAACAAGCGATAGGACAAGAGGAAATGGGCTCAAGGTTTGCCGGGGGAGTTTTAGGTTGGATATTAGAAAAAATTCTTCACCGAAAGGCATTGGAACAGCCTGCCTGGAGCGGTGGGGCAGCATCACCATCCCTGGAGGTATTTAGCAGATAGGTGCACGTGGCACTTAGGGACATGGTTTAGCATTTGGCAGCATTGGGTTAATGATTGGACTTGCTGAACTTTGAGGTCTTTTCCAGCATTAACAATTCTGTGATTTTGTAGTACAGTGCCTCCATTTCTTCTCATTAAGAAAGAAAGCCACCAGAACCTCAGTGAGCAATAAGCCAAAAAAATATTCTCCACTTCCAATTTTTATTAATTTTCAATTAGTGTCAGACCAAAGCTAGTTAAATCACTTAAGTAATCTGTGACAGAGACAGAAATTAATTGTACTATCTGTATGCATCCTAATCTGTGTGATCATCTTGCCTCTTGGTTTCTATTCACAGCATTTTTATGACCATAATAGCTATTTACTTTGTTGACAGAATCAGTAGCTTCCTGAATAAACCAGAGAGTCACCTGAGACGCAAAGATGTTGGAAGAAGATGTGGAGGTGGCCATCAAGGTGGTAGTAGTAGGAAATGGAGCTGTTGGGAAGTCCAGTATGATTCAGCGATATTGCAAGGGGATTTTTACAAAAGACTACAAGAAAACTATTGGTGTAGATTTCCTGGAAAGACAGATCCAGTATGTATTAAAGAGATGACATACTATTGATTTTTACCTCTCTCTCTATTTCTTTTTTCTGTTGTAATCTTGAAATTTACGAAGACTTGGAAAACAAGGCCTGCTGTTTCTGAAGCACACTAAAGGGAGTTGTTTTCTCTCTTGCACTGTGGGCTAAAGTTATGTCCTTTATTCTCCATACAAAATTTAAAATTATAAATAAAATCTGGAATCTCTGCCATACCAAGTTCTTTGACAAGTTTGCCTTGTATTCTACCACCTGTTGATTATTTTTAAATTTCTTTTTGTGATTTCTTGTGAAGAAGTGAAACTGCTTATGAGAAAAGAATTACACAAATTTATTAGCCGATATAGAAAAAGTGACTGTGAAAAAATTAGTTGGCCTCTTTATGCAGTATAAGCACATAATATCCAATTATGTTTGGTAAAGTGGAAAATCTTATGATAATAAGAAGTGAGAAAATTCTATAAATTCTGCAAGCTAATAAAAAGACAATCACCATTCTTCAGGCACCTAAGTTTTGTTCTGATGTCTATCTTATTTTTCATTGTAGAGGGAAATGTAGAGGAAGAAGAGGAAAGGAAGAGGAGAATGTAATACAGATTGTCTGTAAAGAGCATATAATATAGTTGAGGGACTATTGCCATTGTATGTTATGAAGGTGAATGAATTTTAATAATATTACATTATGTTTGAATCTAGTTAAATTTGATTTGGATTACACTTATAGTGTAGACACAGAAGTATTTCCTTGTCAATTGTTCTCATTTATTCCTGTTACTATATTGATCACAAAACTGTCTTGTTTATTTCAGAGTTAATGGTGAAGATGTCAGGCTAATGTTATGGGACACTGCAGGTCAAGAGGAATTTGATGCAATAACTAAGGCCTACTATAGAGGTGAAAATACCATGTTTGTTGTTTGGTAGTTGTTGGGTTTTCTTGGTCTGCACATCTCTAAAATATTTTCGTATCTTTGTATTAAGAATTTTCGTTATTTCATGTATGTGCAAAGCATGCTTAGTTCAGCTTTTTCAATTCTTAAATATTTTTTCTCTTTGTGCAAGTTCCTTGTCTTATTTATGTCCACTTTATGCAGTAGTGCCCTTTAGAAAACATTGAATGAAATGAGACAAATATCTGCACAGAAACTGGACGGAGTGTAGTCATTCAGTCAATCACATGCAAATGTGTATTCTCCCTCTGAAAATGTTTCATTGTTTCTGTGAGTCACATATTGGTAAATACTCCAAAAACTGTGGATGAGGCACATAGTAATTAATCCAAGGAGGGGAAAATCCATCAGTCATCCTAGAAAGATAGTTTACAGGGCTCAGCAGTTCTTTTGCTAGTACAGTCTGCCTTGACTATATTAAAACAAGAGCAGTAAGAGAAGTGTATTTTCTTCGTAAAATAAACCGTATTGTTTGTGTAAAGGCAGCTTATCTATTTAACCAGTTACAAATTGCATACTTAAGCTTTCTTTGCTTAAAATTTAACAATGGTTCTGTAAATATTTCTCTTTGTTTTTTTTTAATGGGACAGATAAAAATGACTTGCCAAAGATTCCACTGTTCAGTTCTTAAAAACTAATCACCTGAGGTGGGGGGGAAATATACTGCTATGGTATAAAATTACCTCATTTAGAGATAAAATAATGATTATGCCAAGCTCTTTCAGAGTGTTATAGTCTTATGATCTTTTTATATTTCATAATCAATTTGCTAATAGGTGGAGTTTTTTGGTAATACTTGTTGCCTATGATTGATGATTACAGTTTTCTCAGAAACAGATCTTCTTTTGTCATATGGATATAGATAATTTACAGCTGACAAATTGAGCATGTGAATTTTAGATGGTAGTAGTTGATTCTCTTGGAGCTTCCTTTTTACTATCCTGGCCCTTGGTCCTCTTGTGTGCCTTGGTCTCCACAGTTGTTTCAAGCCCAAGACATTTTCTCCTAATTACTGAAACTGGTAGGCTAGAATATGGAGTGTTGAGAAGAACTCAGAAGTACACCTACTGGCCTCACTTGCCACAACCAACCTGATGGTTTAAAAACAAAATAAAAAATTTGCATGAATATCTTCAAATCTTGGTCGTGACTCATGGCCAGCATAGTGCCCTTAGATGTCTGCCTTGGAGTTCTTTGTACAGAAGTTCTTTGCTGTGAAGTGGAGCACAGTCAGCCTGTACTCACTGTAGCAGCATGATGGGTATACAATAAATAGTTCAAGGTGTCAGATACAGGGACTGCTCTGCACTGGACTTTGACTCATGAAGGACAAGGGAAATTGGAAGAGCCTGGAATGCAATTTTGGTCTAGCCTCAGCGATCACACTGTTACAGAAGCAAAAAGTGAAGCTTACTGTGAAAATGCCAGGATTCTATTGTTGATAAGGGGAGGACACCTCTAAGATAGGTAGGATAAATGCTGGCTGTTAATTTAAGGTTTGCTTCTACCACAGGTCACTGTCCCACTGTTACTGCACTTACGTACTCCCCTGGGACACTGTGTATTGTCAGTTCTTCAGTGCTCACAGGTGAATGCTTCAGAGCCTGTCTGTGAGTGTTTCTTGTCCAGGGACCAAATTCATTCAGCCTTGCAGAGACAGAGAATTGGAGCTGACAGTGGATTTTTCATGTCATTTTCTATGGGCAGGCAAATGTGTGCAGCCAGTGTAGTTGCATGCCCATGATCACACAGTGCAAGGAGTCCAGCAGCCTAAATTCAGAGTTGGAGGAAGCACTGTATGTATTTAGTAATTTCTTTTTTTTTTATTATACCATGCATCTTCTCACCAGTTTCTGTGTGATTGAAGTCAGATGTTTCTCAAGGCAGCATTTGATCATTTCTTCATGTGTGTATCCTCTTCCTTCTGCTACCAATGGTATATCTTGAAGATCCTTGTTAGATCTTTGATGGAAAACAGACATCTTGCTCATTAGTGTGTTACTCAGTTGCTGATTAGTCAAATTGTCAGGATCCTCATTTTGTTGCAAAATAATTCATTCTTCATAATCAAGCCTCCATAGGATTGCTTTAGTTTGCATTTGTTAACTCCTCTTGTCTGTAGCAAATATGATAATGGAAGGCCTGCAATACTGCCCTGGTACAGTTCTTCTAGATACTGCTAAGGAGACATTAAATCCTGCTGAGCCTATTAAAGACAGCCAGGATCCACAGAAATTAGAACATCAGCAGTAAACAAGACTTTCTGGATTATGATACTGGATTTTGATCTCAGTGTGAGATTGAACAAGTCACCATCAGTTTTATAGCCTGGAATTTCTATTGCAGCCTGTAAAAGTTGAGGCAAAGTACTGAGTGAAATGAGCAGGGTCAGGTATAAAGCCCTGTGAGAGTCCCCTCATGGCAAGGAGTATCCTTACACTTTTTCTATTACAAAGGCTTTGTACCATTATGAAAGGAAAAAAAAAAGTGGTTATGGAGTCTATGGGGATAGGATAGTCTGCTCAACTCAGCTTTGAGACCAATTCAGCTGATAAGCTCATGCTTTACTTGAATTAAGTAGCATTAGTCTCTAAATTTTTTTATGAATTGCTCTAGGTATAAATATTATGTCAGTGATTCTGCAGGCAGTTGGAACATTTTAAAATATAGAGGAGTTATCAATGCAGTAATTGCACACAGTGTCATTTTCTTCAGTACTTTAAAGTAGCTTTATGGAACAGCTTCTTACAAAAGAACTTCAATTTAAAATATTCACTGAGAACATCCTGTGCTGTTACGCTCCTGTTTGACACTATCCTGAGCCTTTGCTGCTGGTGCCTGTTGTTGTACATAGTGTGTTGTATGACAGAGGTGGTGTATGATTCCATTAGCAGTGGGTGACTGAGATAGTAATGTTACTGACTCCTGAATATTGTCAGTGCCTGCATTAAAAAAGGTGTTTACCTGGCTAAATTCTAGGGTTTGTCATTTCATTTTCCTCCTTAGAACTGTTAGATGAATATTATAATTTCTTAAATTGTTTATGTTTTCAATAAAAATACAGAGTATTTAGCAGATTTCTTGAAGATGAGAAGAATATGCATATTAAAATCTCTGCCCTGCAGTATCTTCTGTTGAACTCTGTTGCTGTACTAACTTCTGCACCATATTGAAGCATACTTCAGAAAGACCACAGCTGATACTGTTTTGCATTTAACCTGAGAGGAAAACTACTTTCTTCTTCTCTTCTTAAATAAGCATCTTACAGACTTACTGGGTTAGTTAAGTCTGATACTTATGATCCAGCGATCGAAAACTTTGGGTGATGTTTGGAAATAGACAATGATACGAGTGTATAGAATTCGTCATTGTTGATGAAACTTTCTTTTACTGTTGTTTGTTGTAAAAATCTTGAAGGTCCTCAAAAATGTTTCAGTTTGATGCTTTATTAAAGCCTGTCATATAATTCCCCTTTGAAACAAATTCCCTTTACCTACCACATGCAAGGGCTTTTCCCTCTAAACTTACTGTTACCTGTGGTAGCACTCAGAAGGAATGGGGGGAAGGAGAAAGATGAAGTGAAGGTGTCATAGTCTGCAAACTTCACAAAAGATTTCTTGGTCTTAAAACGGAACAAAGTGATGTTTACAGGTGGTGGGAATATTTTAATAAATGCTCTCATCTTCATTAAGCTACTTTGTGAGATAATAGGCAAATGCAAACTAACCTGCTTTGGAAAGAATAATGAATTTTACACCTATGTCACAGGAATTGCATCAGAATAGTTGCATACTTTAGAGTACAGTGTGGACTGTAGGGAAAACAAACAGTTTTGCAACACAAATAATAGGGGAAATTATGGAAGGCTGAAATGCTGCTTTTTTACTGGTAGGGCTTCAGTTGAATTTTTTAGGGCAGTTCTTACTGTTTTGTATAATACCATACCAGAAGAGTCTTAATGTGCATGTGGAAGAATGTTAAAGAGCATAGGAAATCTTTCTCAAGATAGACTCTGAACTTGGCTTTTAAAAAGCTAAATAAAAGCAAACCTAGTAAGAGAACTTGTGTGCTTTGTGACAGAGAGATACAAAGATAAACAGAATACAGCAATTGGGGATACTTGGTAAAACTCTGAGATAAAATTCATACTGATCAAAAATTTTTCATACTGTATGATACTAATCTGAGATGTTCACCACAAGATTATACTAGAGTCTCAAAAACACTGGCTATCTACTCCTTTCATACTCTGTTACTAAATAACTAGTATATTGAAGTCATATAAATGAAGTGTGGAAAGAAAAGCAGTTTCTGAAGAATGACAAAGGGCTACTGGACAGTCAAAAGACCACACACTAATATTTCAGCTGTGGAAGTACCTTGTCAGTATTCATGGAGTTTAACTGTTGTTTATTTACAAAACCATGACAAAAGGTTTTGTATAATTTATCGTAGTGCTCTGATGGAATTATTAGACTATCTGATAGTATTAATTGGAAACGCACTTATTTTCCCCAAAAAGCCACTGACAATTTACTTGAAATAATCACAACTTCATCTGAAAACTTAAAGTTTTCTGCTTTTCAGAATCCAAATTACTGTACCACAAAGAATCATGTGAAATATGCTTTAGAGATGCTGCATATAGGAAAAAAAATGGCTTCTGTCCTCCATTAATCTTTCTGTAAAACAGCAATAAAGAAACTTTGCTTTCCCTTTTTTCAGCCTTTCCAGATCTCCTCCTGTTCCTTTCCCCTGCATACATCCAGTATGCTGGAATTAGCTTTAAAGGTAACAGACCCCTAGTCATCATGAAGATGGCTCTAATGATCAAAATAATATGGCAATGAATTTTCATTTAGGGAATCTATGACCAGTGGTTTGACACAAGCTGGTGGTAAAAATGCATGTTTATGGGGAAAACTTGAAAAATCCCTCATATTTTAAATACATTACAATTTATTTTTCTGTTGTTTATTGTCTGATTTATGTGTATTTGTGTTTGTATTTTATTTGTATATTTCTAGGAGCCCAGGCTTGTGTTCTTGTGTTTTCTACAACTGACAGAGAGTCCTTCAAAGCAATCCCTACCTGGAAGGAAAAAGTTGTGACTGAAGTTGGAGACATTCCCACAGTTCTTGTGCAGAATAAGATTGATCTTCTTGATGACTCTTGCATAAAGAAGTAGGAGTTCTACTGTACTACTTTTAAAGATCAATAGGTGCCCCCTGTATACACAAGTTTTAAGAAAAGAAGTCTGTGGGAGTTTCTGGTGAAGACTTAAGAGTATCTGGGTTGTCCCTCCTGTGTCCTGCATCCAGATGTGCCCTAGGAGCACATGGGGCAGTTGTTGCTGCATGAGGGTAGATACTTGGGCAGATGTGCTGCAAAGCTAGGAGCTTTCTGTTTGTTTCATGCTGCATCCTGAAGCCAAAAGTAATAGAGGAATGACGTGAAAAGTTTGGTTCTGGGATAATATGAGTCACACTTTTTTTTTTTTTTTAAACCTCAGAAAATCTAAAACTAAATTTTCTCTCCTGTTAAAATTCAGTTACTTTTAAACCATGCTGTGCGCCACTGAAGGCACATTGGCTGTTTGGCTAGTGAATGCTTGCTAATATTCTTTGCTTTCTTTAATTTGTTTTTTATTATTAATTTTTATCAAAACATTGGAACTCTATAGAAATATGTATGTGGTAATATTCTCAAACTGCATGGTGCTGAATCTTCCTTGCTGTATTTTTCTTTACCGATTTTATTGTCAGTTCATTCTGCCCTTGTGTATGTGACCAACTTCATTCTTGTAATAAAATCAGCTTAACAAATGCTTTTATTTACCACAGCATTTCATGTAGAAAATAGTGCATGATCAAGCTGATCATTCTCCACTCTTTAATTTCTGTCATCTTCCTGAGAGATTTAAATTGTTTCTTCTTTTTTGTTGTTTCCTGCACTGGCTTTCTTTGTTGTCTGTTTGCTATCATTGATGGCATAAATCAGCTTCTACTTCTTCTGCAAAGAATTCTGAGGATTTTTCAAAGGAAAAGCAAAATTGCATTTGAATCCTCCTTTATTCATGGTATGTCACTTGGGTTTGGTTCTCAGAATACACTGTCTGCCTCAGTAATACAATCTTTCTGATGAAGTGATTTTCCTTAGGGAAGTATTCATAAGTTTCTTAAACTTTAACATAAGTTCTTTTTCACTTCACAGAAAAAAGTAATTCTTGATTTCATCTGTGTTCTCATCTGATTGCATAGCATACTGCTTCATTAAGATATACCTAATGATTAATTTTTGTTGTTCAGAGTTTGCAGTTTCAGTGCTGTTAATTACAGCCTCCTTCCTTTTGGTTTCACCAGCACTCTTTTTCAAACCCTTGGGAAGTTTTATTTAATGAAGTCAGTAAATACTGGGAAGAATTCCTTTGAGTCATAAGGAAACTGCATGTAAAAATACCTTCTTTTTATAGTGGAGCTATTGTAAAGAAATTAAGCATTAGGTATTTTCGGACTGTCTTGAATTTCTCAACTCACTTTGCCACGTTTAACTTAAAACGAACCATTTTGTTTATGAGAGTAAACGCTGACAAACGAACCAAATAAGGATTTACAGAGTTGTCTTGTGTTGTGCAGTGAGGAGGCAGAAGCGCTGGCCAAGAAGCTGAAAGTGAGGTTCTACCGAGCGTCCGTGAAGGAGGACCTGAACGTGAGCGAAGGTAGGAGGTGCCGCAGGGCAGGGAGGGCGTGTCCCGCCGCTGCTCCACGGCCCGTGGCCGGCCGGTACCTACACACGGCCGGTACCTACACATCCTTGCATGCAGCCCTCTTCATTGTCCAGGCCTGAAACACAGCTAAAATGACCTGCTATCAGTGGTTTAGGCCCATTTGTTTGTGCACATCTGTCTCGTCTACAAACACACACAGCTGCAATGTTTACAAGTGTGTTAAGGCTGCTTAGTCCTAATGAGTGTCAGTAAGCACGAGCTTTAAAACAAATACATGTAGAAGTTCAATTATTGCAGCATACAAATTGTTGAACAGATTGTTTTGTAATTGCTAATAATAGATAGAAACAATTATTTTATATTTCAGTCATAATTAAATTAACTACATTACAAGATTGCATCTCTTGCAGTGTTTTGTCTACTGGTGATATTCAATTAGTTCCTAAGTACCACTTTTAATGTACTTAATTTCATAAGAGTAGCCTTAAAATTTTGAGTCTCTGTCTTTTGTGGGCTGGGTTTGAACAATCACAAACTATACTCTCTAATGATATATTCTTGTTTAATTAGCCAAGAATAAGAGTAAAATCCCTGTTGCTTCTCTATTAACATCATTCACCATGGGAAAAATCTGCAAGAGAAAATATAAAACGCTTTTGTATCATTTTTAAATGAGTTGAATTACAAATGTAAATAATCATAACACATCTAGGTTCTGAAAATTCTGCTATAGTTTTATATTTTTTCAGATTCCTAGGTCAGCTTTTTATATGCCAATAGAAATGAGGGTAGCATTAGTTAATTAGAAAAAAGTTGTTGCCAAGTTTTATTAATAGAATTACTTGACGTGACTACTATTTTTTCTAAGGCTTCTTGCAAAATAAAATATATATATAAAATTCCTACATAACTGTAGAAAGTTCCACATTGCATTAATTGAAACATTTGGCAATATGTGTGGGCAAGTTTTTTTTAATCAGAGCATTGAGATATTTCTGTGCAAGACTTCAGTACTGCAAACTGTAAGAGCTGGGCAGACACTGGACTGACCTGGATTTTGCCCAGGCACACAGGCTTGCCCAGAATCACTCACCAGGTTGTGCCAAACCTGGGGTGTAAAATGCACTTTTGTCACCATGCAGAATTTTCATACAATGGTATGATGATGATGATTTTTAAGCATTTTGTGATGTACCTTTTTTCTTTTTAACTTTTCAGTTTTTAAGTATTTGGCTGATAAATACCTTCAAAAGCTCAAGCAACAAACAGCAGAAGATTCAGAACTAGTACACACAAGCAGTAACAAGATTGGTATGTATACTGTAATAAAAAACCCTAGAAACAGTATTTTGTGCCATCAAAGCTTATGGTCTGATCTGTTTCCTTATGGAATTAATACAAGGTGAATCAGGGTCTAATTATTACCTCCCTATCTTAGGATATCATCTCTTTCTGTAAAATAACTTTGTGACTCTTTAAAGTTACAAGATGGTCAAACTGATGTGCAAAAGTTTCTAGCTAATGCTTAGCAAGTGCCCTTTTACTAAATTTATTTAGACAAGATTGTGCAAAGATTTGAGAAGGATGCTTGTTGGGTTTTTTTAATGTAATTAGCATTACATAGCATTGCTCATCTTGGTATGGACTTTTAAGACTCATGGGGAAAGAATCTGGCATGTAATCAGAAGGTGTTTGTAAGTTGGCTTCTATAAGAAAAGACTTCTGTAGTTCTTTAAAGCATTTCTGAGTCAGGCAATTTATTTTCCTTAAAGTACTCTCTTTTTATTCAGGTCTTTTATGTACCTTTATATCAACAAAGTTTCTGAATTTTAAATTGTCATGTTTTTCTTCTGTTATGTTCCTCAGCTAACCACAACTTTGTGCAGCTAGTAACATACGCATGCATACACAGATGAGTGCACATGCTGCCCTTCAATTACACAGATGCATTCCAGCTTTAAATACTGCCTGGCTAGTAATTGCAACCGCCTCTACTTCCAATTTAGCTGCAAAATTGACCCAAAATAGATTTAAAAACTAGTGTATACATTTGAGGCGCTCTGCTGTGCCTTAGCAGGTGTTGTGTCTGAAATGTTTATGTATTATGCTGCAAGCAGGTAAACAAATATAAATACTTGTCTTGTCTGAATTCTGTAGGTGTTTTTAGTACAGCTGGTGGAAGTCACTCCAACCAAAATTCTAACGCTCTTAATGGTGGAGATGTCATCAACCTTAAACCCAACAAACAGAGGACCAAGAAAAACAGAAGTCCTTTTAGCAACTGCAGTATACCTTAGACCACTTTTGGAGGAAATTCAGCAACTCAGAGAATTGGATGAAATTGTGCAATTGAATACAGAATAAAGCCAGCTGTAGAGGTATTTTTACCGGTGCTTTAGCAAATCTTGTGCCTCCTTGACAGAGGGTGGATTGATTTAGATGAACTTGCTGATGATGCCGTGGGTTTGTTGTGTGGCCTGAGACGCCTGGTGGCGACACGCAGAACCGTGGCTGCCTCATGCACTTTGTACAGATTAGGTGAGCTTTTTTCCTTCTTCAAGGAATTACTTACAGAGCTATGAACTAGGTATTGCTCAATTGCAAAGCACATTTAATGTAAGGATAATCCTTAGACATATAGGTACGGTCTGTAACTCTGTGGCCCAATGTAATGTAGCAACCTTGCAACTAAATTTCAAAGCAAATATTAGAATTGGTTAGTTAGGACACTACCAAGATAAATGAAGAGCAAAAAACACTACTTCGTTTTATGCCTGACCATATTAATATGGATTCTGGCAGCCCTGTGGGTGCAAGATCCTTACATTATATATATGTGTGCTAAGGTATATATGTAAACATTTGGGATGAATATCTAGGTTTGGTTCCAATGTCTGCGTTACTTGGACATCAGGTAATGATCATCAAATAGCATCTTCCAATTGTCCTTTAAAAATGTAGTATTTCAGATGAGGCTTTCCAAGCTGCCACTGTGTATGTTTAACTTGCTATACTTTGGGCCTAAAAGCTTAGATTTTAAAATGTATGGTGCCAAAAATGCTCCTTTTTACCTAGTGCTATGCTACAAATGTTTTGTAAGTTTGTTTTTCTCAGTCTTAACAGGTTGAACAAGTAACACTAATAGCTATTCAGAAGGAACATGTAACTATATTCTTGTTCAGATTTGATTGTTGTATCCTGTGTTGTCTTACAAAAAAGGAATTTTCAGAATGGTGTTACACAGTATTTATCTTACATGAATTTTTTTCATAGATACAATAAACTAAGTTACAGGGATTCAAAAAATTGCAGCTGATTATATTAGGGAGACATTCTTGAATGTTGTCTCAGATTTAAAGTTAAGGAAATCTAATTCTGCAAGATGAGAGACAAGGCAAAAAAATTTCAAAGTGCTTTGGTAATTTTACAGAACTGATTTTGATGTTTAGGAGCCCAAATCTAACTTCAAGGTTATTTGGGCTAAGGCTCCTAAATCACTAAGGTGCTTTAAAAATGCTAAGCAAGATACCTTTTATTTAGCAAAAATGAACACTTTATAATCCTCTTCAAGAGCATGCATGCCTTTTAAAAACTATTCATTTTGTTTACATGTTTTTGTACGGTATGATATAATTTTAACTTTCTAAGATTTCTACAAGTCTGCCAGTGACAAATGCAAAATATGCTGCTTAAAAAAAATCAGTTTTAATACTTTTATGAATGGTGTATGAGAATGAAAATTGGCTGAGTGATCTTGTATAGTTTTGAAGGAAGGACTTTTCACTATGTGAATTCATGTAGGAAGCTTGACTGACTTTGTTTCTAAGTCAATGATTATGAAAACTTATTCCCGCTGTCTGCAGGGAGAGAAGTGAGTGGCAAGTTATGCACAAACACTAAAGATCTCTGAACTCTGTATTTTTATGTTTACTGTATTATACTTTCTACTGAGTACCATAGTTTGTTTGACAAGTTATTAGAGATCTCCTGTTGCTGGCAAGAAGGAGGACACTCCATCCCTTCTGCTATTGCAGCAAAACTGTGTGTTCTTCACCGTGATGTTTCCTGTATTTTCTCTTGGATAAAGGCCTCTGTTTTTTAACAAGTGCATTTAATCACTGTATGTATAAATGGAGTCAAGTCCTGTCTGTCTTAGCACTTTAAGAAGTAAGGTACTTGGGATGACTGAACATCATGAGGCCACCTCACAACGTAGGGTAGAGTGTGTGCATGAAGAATTTTGACAATGGTTTTTAATACGGAAACTTTTACATTTCATTGTGTGTCTGCAAGTTTCATGGGGTTTTATTCATTTTTCATGAAAAACAAACAAAACCATGGTGTCTGAAACATCTTTTTTGCCTTGTTTGACTTTGTACAGCATACCCGAAAGTAACTCTTTATTATGTATGACAATTTGTACTATTTTATGTTATACTGTAACACACTGTACAATTAATATAGTCCATTTGTATGTAAAGTATGTCACTATAAACTACTGGTTTTAATGACTCAGCAGAAATTTTCACAGTTGGAGACTTGACAGACTTGATAGATTTAAGATATGTTGAAATGTAGTGCATATACTTCAATGTAGGAATACTTATTTGCAGCATTGGGTGACAGTGAGTTTTCATTTTAGTCTCATCCTAAATCTAAAGTGGATCTTTGTTGAGACCTTGCAGTGCTTTTCTCCAATATGACTGAATGGAAACTGCCCAAATTAGTATCTTTCTGGGAAGTGCCCTGCATGTACTCTGCTTGAAATTTTTGATTTTTTATTCTGCTGGGGCTAGTGTGTAGATGTAAACCAGATGACTTGCATATTGCAGGAACCCGTAGGTATTCACATCGCTCTTCAGTGGCACTAACTTTTGCCTTTTGGAAGTAGAGACATGCCTAAATGTTTTAGCACTTGTGTTGTCCCTCATGAATAATTTTTATTACAAACATTACTTCATTCTCCGCTCAAAGTGTACTCATTAAATATCATATGTTTTAGTCAGCAAAACCTCCAGGTGCAGGGCTGGTAATAAAAATGCTCTTCTCTTTGCATCCCTGGGACTGTATGGTGGGTGAGGATGTAGCTCTGTTATGCCCATGGTACCCTGGATTGAGAGCAGGAGCTGCTCGTGCCACAAGACACAGAATTCATTGCACTCCTGTATATTCTTTTTATATCTCTTGAATAGCTCATTGGCTGTGTTGTCTGGATTTTGCCACAACTCTTTGCCCTTAGCTGATAAAGCTACCACTAGCAGGAAACTTTAGTGATTGATAATGCCTTAGTGAAGTAGGGATTCACTAAAGAGTATGACACTACAGCTTTGTCACTTCTGTGTTGTATCCATTCAGTGAATGGGTGTTCTCCCAGTATGTGGGGCATCGTTAGATGCAAAGCAGTAATGCTAGGGATGTATTTCCAACTGGAAATAGCAAATCTCGAAGTTGTATGACTGATCACACTAATTTTTGTGCTTGTGTGTGTGTGGTTAATTTAAAAAAATTTAAATATTCCACTTAAAACAATTTTGAAGCTTTCTTATTTTCAGTGTTTCTTAAGGCAACACTTTTGTAGTCAAAATGCCTGAATTACCACACTGTCAGTCTGGTTTCCTGTTTAATCTTTATGCTTCATTATTGGGCTGCAGCACATCTGACATGAAGTTTTCCTTCACATCACTTCTGTAGAGGTGGGATAATCCAAAGAGCATTGAGCAGCTGAACACACAGCACTCTGGGGGGTTATGTGGGGTACATGCACAAGGCTCAGCCTGCACTTGAAGTTGTTCATGCACCCTTCAGGCTGAGAGCTCCAGGTGTTAACAGGGTGAATGATCTGCCCTTCTCCTCTGTGGGAGTTCATCATGCAGCAAGCCAACACACATGCTGTTCCCATTCCAGTGACACTTCCTGAGGCCCTGCTGCTTTTCTAAGTGTAGTCATAGAGCTTGGGTTGAAGTTTCATTACCTGAACACTAGTTGTACCAAAATTAGAGTGCAAGGATGGTCCAGCAGGCTTGAGTCCATTGAAACAACCTTGCCACCTTTTTTGTAGGAAGCAGTTGTTGTGCAGATCTTCTTTCTAATGCACAAATAGTATTGAGAGAAGAAAATAATTGTTAAATATGGCATCCAAGCAGGTAATCAAAATTATAGAATTATGAAAACCAGCAATGCTTAGATTTAAGATGAAAGGCGCTATAATGGAATAAGAGAAACCTGCTATTGTTCCATGTCCAAGTGTTTTGTATGAGTGATCTCAAAGCCAGGTGAGTCCTAGTACTGAACTAGGCTCATTCTCAGCTTTCTGGAAGGCTAATACTGATAAATAGTTTGTCAGTTCTGCCAAACTCGCTAAAGTTGATAAGAAAAAATTAAAATTACTGTGGACCAGGAAAAACACCACTCTCATTGTGAGGATTAAGATGTGTTGTTACTAATGGCTCAAATGTAACTGGCTAAAAGAGGAAATGTACAAAACTGGTTTTATCACCATCATGACCTCAAATAAATGTAACAGATTTGTAGAAAAAAAAGTCAACATACCATAAAATCCTCAAGCAGAAAAATCAGTGTTTAAAACTGAGTATCTTGTATATGCTGTTCTGTAAATTCCCTACAAATTAATTCTGCTGTTCTCTTGTAAGTGACATTAGTTGCATCATGCAACTTAAAACATTTGTTTGCTTGTTGTTGAGTCTGATATAAGTCACTACTTCTGTGGTTATATTAAATTGTCAGTATATTAAATTTCAAAAATTGCTGTAACTACAAGCTGTGCAACCTCAATCTGATGGAGAAACGTGCTTGATTCTTGTGTTTGTTGCCAGCAGCTGGGATCCAAGGCAGCACATGGGAGCACTCAAAGGAACAAGTGTGGATACCCCAGTCGAACAGAAATGGTGTTTCTTAGCTCTTGCCTCTGATTTCTTTACCATGTGGTTGAAATACAAAATAGGGATTCTTTTCTGCTCTTCGCGGTCATTTTGCTTTTCATGATTGGTCTGGCCAATACAGTGACAAGGTTTAAGTCAAAGATTGTAGACATTGGAAGTGGCATTGAAGTATTAATATATCAAAGATGCCTAGTACATTTTCTGAAAATAAACAGGTAAATGGTCGCTAGTGATTGTTGGTTGGGGGTTTTGCATTGTTTTGGTATTTTTTCTTTTTTTTAGTAAAACCCAAATCAGTATCTGCGTCTTCCTCTTTTCCCAGGAATCTGAAGAGTATCGGAAGTAACATATTCCTGCTTCCTCTTGCATGTGGTTTTGAACACAGAAAATCAATGTGTTTGCTTAACACCCTGATGAGGATTAATTGGCAGTGTTTTAGGTTCATTACAGGAGCACTGGACTAGGTGACCTTCATCAGTCCCTTCTAACCCACCTATTCTGCAATTCTGTGATAGCACAAGTGCTCTAAGAAATAAAAATTATTTTAGGTATCAGTACAATAAAGATGATCTAAGAAAGAAAACAAAAAAACCCTTTTTGCCTGAATAACCTTATAATGGCCTTAAAACCCCAAATATTGAAGGAATATTGTAAGCAACAAGAAGCTGTGTTCAACTTAAGTGTTGCACAGCCTCAGTTCTGAAAACAACCCAGTCTGTGTATTACTGTAAAGGGTTTTAATACTGTTGAATAGCTGAAGGATTTTTTTAACGTAGAATTACAGAATTAGTATCACCAACTCTTAGAAACTTCTCACGATCTCAAAGCTGAAACTTGGACTGCATTTGAAGCACCCACCTGGAGTGCCATGTCTACAGATTAAATGCAGTGACAGGGACCTCATAGCAGCTGAGGTTGAGTTTTCCTGCAGAGCACCTGAGCCCACCCAAGGCATTTAAAACCACGGGGCTCATGACTGTTGGTTGTGCAGGAGCTTGACGTGCAGGGCTCTCACCGTAGGCTGGTGCCCTCAGAGCATCCAGGTGTGACACCCCAGCTGTCACAACCCAGGCACTGCCACCAAGGCAGCTGTGGTTGGTGGCTGAGCCACAGACCCCCTGCTCTCCTCAGGGCACCGCCACCCTTGGGTGAAGTACTGCAACACTGGCCAGGTTCCAGGTGGTCAAAAAACCACAGGCACACCCTGAAATCTGTGACTTTTGACCCACAGCCACAGAGTTCAGAGATGATGCCCAGCACTTACTGTGAGTGAGAGAGTGGAAGATAAAAAAACAAACCAAAAACCACTTACAGAGAGGCAAGTAATGCCAAATGTACAAAGCACCATCCTACACAAGACACGAATATGGTGTTTGCCAGGTGAGAAGTCAAAATGTTTTGCTCTGTGGCTTCATAGATGATGCAGAAGTGGAGAAGTAGCTGATGTACAATTCCCCTTTCTATTATCTTTTAAAAAGAAACACACAGCAATCTCAAAGCTACAATGAGCTTGTGGGAGCAGAATGGTTCAGCAGGCATGGAGGGGGGATTTTGAGAGTCAGGTCATTTCTAGCCTGGCTGGTGATCCCTGAGATATATTTCCCAGGGAAAAAAGTGTTGCTTTTCACTTCCTCAGTTAAAAACTGGAGGTAGCTGTGTATACCTAGAAAAGTACTGTGATCAGTTTATTCAAAATATTCAAAAAAATGCAAAATTATAAATGGTAATGAATAGGACACTGTGTTGTTTATGAAAATATCATAAACGGTTTATTAATTGTTTTGATTTATTGCCATGATTTGTCTTTTGTCCCCAAAATTCTGGTTCACACACTACGTATACAGCAGAGAAAAGCTGAAATCTCATGATAGGACAAAACAACTTTAGTTTCAAAAAACCCAGGAGAGTGGAGGAAAGGCTAGATTTTCAGTTTCTGTCAGTTCAGCAGAAGCACGATTACAATTTGCAATAGAGCAGTATCGTCCCTACAGAAGAACTGATAGCATTCCTTATTGCCAAAAGAAAATGCCAATGCTACCAAAACCCATTAAATGCTCGCACCTCACAATTGAAGGTACTTTGGTGCGTGTGGATGTGTGTACACGTGTGTGCTCGTACAGAGAATTCTCTTCTTGGCTTCTGTGTGCTTTTCATGGGCACTCGCTCATCCTGTGGTTTGCCAGAAGGAGCCAGGAGGGTACGTTAATCCTGTTTGCTGTTGCAAGACTGCCGAACGGACGATTTCTGATGCTCCAACAATGTGATGGACTTTTCAGAATTTTCCAAGTTTCTGAGCAGAGTCTCTAGGCGCCTTTTGATTTTCTTCTGATCCTCAATGGCACACCCGATGACCACAGACTGAAATTTCTGGTCGATGGGTCCTGCAGGCACGTCGGACGTGCACGCGCCGTAAAGCGACATCAGGCGCATTTTGGCATCTTCCAAATCGTCGAGGAGTTTGTTGACGATCTCGTCGATCATCTTGGTGGCGTGCAGGAGGGACTCCTGCTGCTGCGCATTGCGGATGGTTTCCACGGAAACCTCCACAGTCAGGGTGCGGCCCATCAGGCGATTCGCCGTCAGGTTAAGTTCTTCTCTCTCACCTCAGTCGAAAAACAAGAAAATACTCTTGGTTACAGGCAAATACGTTCCTGTGTAAATAGCATCAGCGAGACACTCAAACTGCTGTAACTTAGCAGTAAACTTTCTTTTTAAACAAGTGACAATCAACAAGATTTCCAGAAGCCAGAAATGAGCTTTTTTGCATTTCCCCAAGTCATACTCATTTCACAGAAGCCAGTGTCTGATTTGAAATGAAGCATTGAACTCTACTGAAATTGTAAGAAATGTTTTTCCACTGCTGACACAATGCCTCCTGTGTCACTTTAAAGCAAAACATACAATGCTATCAGGAAACGTTCAGTAACAGAACTGGTTCATTAAGGACTTCTGTGCCATTCTCAGGGAGAGATTTAGACAATACCCCAGAAGGCAATATAGAGAAAACTCGATAAAATAAGAGGCCATGAAAAAACTGTTTTTCTCTTTTCTGAAAGTATAGCTGCTTTTCAGAAATATCAACACAACACACTTGTGTAGGCTCTTGAAGAGCCAATAAACCAGCAATTTAAAGGACCTAATAATCAGGCTTAGGGAATATATTTATATTATATTTATATTAAGCCATGAATCACACAGCTATGACAATGATCTTAATCATCAGGTTCTTGCAGGCTGTACACTTTCTAACACTCATGCCTGTCCAGTAGTCAAAATCATTTCCATCATCATCATCAATGACTCCCCCCCAGCAGAACAATGTTAATCTTGATTTTGAAAATATATCAGTGAACTGAGTATAGGCTTTCACATACACAGTAGTGACATTCAAGGTAGTCCATCCACCTGAACAGCATGAATTTATATTCAAGAAGATCTCAGGATAATGGGTGACACCTCAACAGCCTCAGCTGGCTCCAATGGTGCACCTTTGCCAGCAGCAAAGAGAGCTGCTCACACAGAGCTGCTCCCTAAAAGATGTGCTGATTAGACTTTGAGTAAGTTGGATGGTACAGGAAAGCACTTCTCACCTTCACTGATGTGCCTCATATCCTGGCTGTTCTGTATATTGTGGATCATTTCAAGCAGAATTTCTTTTTCTTGCTCCATAGCAGATGCTGCATCACGGAAAGCCTCTACCCTGTACATGGTTGAACCAAACAAAATGTTTAAATAATAGAATAGCTGTTCACCTCTATAGCTGCAAAGAACTGTTGGTTTAAACTTTGGCTTAGAGTAAGTACAGTCAGTTCTTGATTATCCATGAGACTCTCTGATTTCATGACTTTCTCTATCTTAACCTCACTTTTCATGACTTAATATAATTAAAAAAAAAGCAAACAAATGGAGGGGCAAATGAGAAGAACAATTAAATCAGACTTTTATTTTACTGACAGTGCTGTTCTGTCCTACTGTGTGGTTAATCTGGATATGCAGAGCCTGATGGTACTACAGTCCCATAGCAGAAGTCCTGTAGCCAACTGGAAATTATTATCAGCTGCCTAACTAGGAACTATGAGAGAAAGGGACCAAGTCCCCATCAGTGAGGGCAGCAGTGAGTGGCAGTGAAGGTGGCAGCTGCAGAGATGGAGGCAGGAAGGGACCCTGACTCCCTGTGCCACCTCCAGGCCAGCAGAACCCAAATAATCCACCTGCAAAGTACCAAACACTCCATAAAACTGTGACGTGCCAAACAACCCTATTCGTGAAGGAGAAAACCCTGTGAGTGGGACAAAGCTCACACACTTTTATTAACATGATAAGGGTTTCCCTGACACAAGTGCTGTGCCCTGGTCACTGGGAGAAGATGCTGGACTGCCTGCTCCCACTGGTGCTTTCCATGGATTCACACAGGGAGGAAGCTTCTGTGGGAGCAGCTCCTATTTCTTGGGCTTGCAAGGAAGCACGAAACTCGGTCCCTCCTGAAACCAGACCCCTACTCCAGTCCCGTTACTGTGCTGAAACTCACATGTAATGCAGTGAGGACAAGGGGGACGTCTATCAGAAACTGCTGTCCCTGTAACTACTGGGTCTGAGGAAGGTGCGTGGTTCTGTGGCCACAGCCTGCCCTCCTTCTGGCATAACGCACAGACTCAGCTCACCGTGGGCAGTGTGAAAATGCCACATGAGAAATCCGAGTCCACTTTCTTAATTTATGTCTTATTCCTCAGCACAGATTTACAGAGGGGGCTTTTGCATTCAGCTGAATGATATGGAAAAGAACACTGGAGAACTCTAATGCAACACTTCAAAGTTACAAAAGAGGGAAATATCCAAACCCCTTGGCTTTTCTCTGAGACTTGAGAGTAGGGGCTTGCAGAGGACTTCCCAAGCTGGGACCTGGCTGAAAGAGTTTCTCCAAAACCATCAACTCTCTGTTCACAGGCTGCACAGAAAAGCAAGAGTATCATGTGAACCTGGCTGATGGTTTGAGATGCTTGCAGTGCACAGCTCGGGAGGTGCAGCTGCGTCACGAGAATCCATCCATCTAGCCTGAAATGTTTATGAAACCTGGCCAGAAAAGGGGAAACAAACCAAAACATTGTCAAGTCTCTTAGGTGCTCTACACTCCTCAACATTTCTGGGCGCTGCCCTGATAGAGCAGTGGCTCATTGCTGTCTCTGCAGATGAGGGTGCATCTCCTGGGACAGGAATGGAGCTGCTGCTCTGTACTCACCGGCTGGCTGAAGGCAGGTAACTTCGGGAAAACAGCAGTAAGAGAAAAGAGGGTGAAAGCAGAAGAAGGGGAGCATTTCAGGATATAGTCACTTCACACGCAGCCTGCTCACGAAACGATTCTGTTTTACAAAATAGTTACCCTAATTTAGTCAGTGAAAGCACAGGCTTCAGGCCTTGCCTTTAATGTTTGTTCTGTGGAGGAGTGGGAAAAGTCAATGCAATGCAAATTCATGCCAAGAGCAAATACTTTTAATTATTATTTTGGACTGGTTAGTAAGAGCAATGAGGCAGGTGGAGTCATTTCACACTTCAGATGTCTCCACTTTATAATTTAGGAAGTCTAGCAATATTTTCAAAATGCCTTGCCATGCCTTTTTAAAAAGCTACTATTTTCACAATTTTAAAAATGCATTGTGGTCGCTGGAAAGTTGTAAATTAAAATTTTGAAGTGCAGAATTTCAATTTTGATGGTGTTTTTAAATCAGATTCTGTATATCATTGCACTGACTTAAAAACTAAAGTCTGAAGTTCTGCCTTCAGTAGATAGATCAGTCTGTGATTTCCACAGCCTTTGCTGGGTCCTAAGAAGAATGTGGAAAAGCTGCATTGCAGAGATGTATCCTGAACTGGTATAGTTCTAAAGAGAATGCCTAAAATATCACTGCTTCCAGAGGCCAGCTTGCTATGTGAGGTAGGACCTAAAAGCCAAATTGTCAGAATAAATGTTGCATACTGCAAAAAAGGAAGAACATAGTTCACCAACCAGAGCTTCGATTGACATTAATTTACTAAAGGTGGTATAACCAAATCTTAAAAACAATTTTATTCACAATAATTGCTTCTTCAGATTTTTTTTTTAATATTTTAAAATCCGCAATATAGAGTGCCACACAACAATGGGACAGGGTTATTTCAGAAGAGTACTCTAATAGGGAAAAGAAAACCAGCAAAAAAAGGAGAAATAAGTAACACCGGCTTCAGGAAAATAATGTGTCAGGATCACACTTTGCAGTCAATTCTCATAACTTCTTTCTTAAAAAATGCATGGTTTATTAACTGCACAGGTAAGTCTGTCCTTTCCTTGTGTGGGAGACCCCAAAAAAAAGTTGGAAGATTTAAACCTCTGACAGAGGTGACTGATGTGGAAAGGGGTAGAAATACAATCCACGTCTCAAAAAAACAACCAACCAAAGAATAAAAGGCAAAGAAAAAAGCACACAAAATACTCAGTAATTATGCCTAGTTATCAATTATTTTGACACAACAATATGTTCTTTTTTCCTCAGAGATGAAAACCTCCATTCATATTTTTACCTGGAGTGTATTTGTTTCTTTGAACATCAACTAAATATTCCATCTATTACCTAACACTGAAAAAGACATTCCTTACTTCTGATTTTTCCTGTTTGTGAGCAATTAGCTGAGCTGTGCCTTTCTTTGCTACATACCATTTACATGAGCAGAGGCATTCCCCGAGAAACAGGTGGACCAGGCTGTGCTTTTGTTTCCCGATGAGAAATTTGACACCCACTTTCTTAGGACAGCTGCAATAACTCTGTCCTTTAAACTACTGACTGACTTGAACAGCCCACTGTTAAAGCCCACGTGCTGGAGATTCAGATAAGTTTTCACAGGAAGTAAGAAACATCTGAGGATGAAGCAAGTTTTTTCCTGAAACAGAGCTAATCACTGCTCTTAGCTAATCACAGGAGCTAATTTCCTGCTAATAGAGCTAAGCACACTGGAGGGAAATAAAACGGGGTTTCACCCTGGCATCCTCAGCTCCTTCAGCTAGGTGTCCACTTGCAGGTGAGCAGTCCTGTGAACACCGAAATGAATCGTGGGGGAATATGGTTGAACCAAAGAACAAGATAAAAAGTACAAAAAAATGAAGATAAAAAATACCCGGCAAGAGTCTGACTTACCTCATGTATCATCGCACCTAAAACTCTTCTCACTTAACACAAGCACCAGAACGCAGTGACTCATAAACAGAGCCTCTGGTCACGCTTCCAGCTGCTCCTGAGATATCCTGGCAGTCACAGCAACACCAAGGTCCAAGCCCTTACAAGGGGCAAAGGTGCCACCTGCTCCCCTTGCCACCTCTGCCTCTCCCTGGCAGCCAAATTAATTCCCCTTCCCTGCTCACTTTCCCTACAGAAGAAAGCCCCTCTGCAAACACCTATCAGGGAGGTACAAAAATACCCCATTACTGTTGGGAAAAAAGCTCTCACGGTGGAAAGAAAGGGAGGAAAAGGAAGGCTGTTCAAACTGGAGCATTTTACAATGGCTTTAAACTGAAAGACGGTAGAGTTAGATGAGGTATTAGGAAGAAATCCTTCATTATCAGCATGGTGAGGCACTGCAACAGGTTGCCCAGAGAGGTTGTGGACTGCCTGTCCTTAGAGGTGTTAAAGGCCAGGCTGGATGAGACTTTGAGCCCCTGGTCCACTGAAAGATGTCCCTGCCCATGTCAGGGGGTTGGAACTAAGTGACCTTTAAGGTCCCTCCTAACCCAAACCATTCTGTGATCCTGTGATTTTCAGAGGGATGAGGCTTGCTTCAGAGTTCAGTTGACCTTAAGCAGATTGAGAACTGAGGATTGTTGAGGGTTTTAATTAAAGACTGTAGTTCAGTTTGACAAATTTTCACTTACTATATTTACAAGCAAGACCTTGAGGGTCTATAGCAAAACCAAACCAGCTGGAGAAGGAGAAAGTTTGGAAGTTTTTCCTCCGTCATTCAAATAAATTTGAAATGATGCATGTCAATTAGTTGTGAATAGAAAAAAAAAAAACATAGGACTTGACTGACTTTTATCAAATTAGACTTTTTTTTTTCTCATGACTATTCCATATTTAGAATTATGGCTGTCTGAAAGAACCACAGCAAACTGGGATGTTTAACTGAGGGTTTAATTGCTGGCTAACCAAACTGTCTGCTTTGTTTCAGAGTCACTCAGCGAATCTAAAACACATTTTTGCATATTCTCATGCTAATTTTTGATTTATATATTCATCATATGCCTAGACCTGGATGTAAGGAGTGAGACGTGTTTGTAGACAGTGATTTTGTTTAGTCAAATTCAGAGAAGTTTGCAAAGGACTTCAAGGAGATTTAATCAAGCTAAGTGAAAGGCTAATATAACAGCACATCGAGTCCACTCCTGAATAATGCAAAGCAATGCAGGCAGAAAGGGGAAATAAAACTCCTGCATCCCACAGAGCTCTTTTAATTACAGGAAAGTCCTAGAAACATTCTGGGTGGTTCTGTGAAAGCCGCTGATCAATATGCAGCTGTAATGAAGGAAAGGGTGTGTTGAAACAGTACCAGAGGAGGTGAATCAGTGGCATTCTGCACATCCATCCACCTCAGAAAGGACACTGTGTAATTTAGCAGGGCTGAGAAGACAGGGAAGATGATTAAAGGCAAGGTATCATCTCTCATGAGGCCAAACTGGGAAAAAAGTCAAATGGTATAATTTAGGGAACGTCAAGTAACAGAAAAAGTCAGGACATGTCTTGGCACAACGATGAAATTCACATAGCATTTACAATAGCTTTGGGAAAACACACCTCAGCTACAGAATGCGATGCTGTTCACATTACTGGGAGACGTGTTAATACACCTCGGAGAGGAGGTGGACACAAACACCAGAACATCCACAGCTGAACCAGTAAGTGCAGAGGGAGGTTTGGAAGACAAGAAGCTTCACACGCCAGCATTCAGCACTGCAGCTTAAAGGCTTGCCAGAGTCTCCGAGATCCCGAATGACACCACGTTTTATCCTCGGATTTCCTGCATCTTCTTATAAAACACCTGCCCGCAGATACGGGACAGGGGCGACAGGGAGGGTCGACAGACAGGATGCACCGCAGGCTCGTACCCGCCGTGCCACAGCTCGCAGAGCACAGCCCCGTCCACTCAAGGGTCCCCACACCGTGAAGGGTAACAAATCTCAAGCAGCCCTTAGCACTTTCTCTGGAAAACGTCTACTTTCATACAATCGTACGCATATTCCCATTTTCGTGTATTTCCAGGCCACTCAAGTTCACATTAGAGCGGCAGCTCCCATTTCTAAACTTTACCCCCCATGAAGGAGAACCCTTTTCCCCTCGGTCCCCTCAAGACGCCTCACCCTTTGCCCCCCCAGCCCAGCCGGGGGAGGGCTCCGCGCCCGCCGCCGGCCCACGGTGCGGAGCCACGGGCTCGGGGCCAGGCGGCTCCGCGGCCCCCTCCCAGCGCCCGGCCCCGGGCCCCACCTGAGCTCCAGCTGGTCCAGGTTCTCGAGCAGGCGGCTGGAGCGGTCGGCCATGGAGGTGGAGCGGTAGAAGCGGCCCCGGAGCTGCCCGCCAGACTGCTGCTGCTGCTGCGGCTGCTGCTGCGCCCCCTCGCTGGCCTTGGCGTTGATCCTGGCCTGGGCCATCCCACCCGCCGCTGCCGCCGGCGGAACCTCGCTGCGGCCGCTCCCTCCCCGCGTCCCGCAGGCGGCGGCGGCGGCCGAATGCCGGCACCGCGCTCATGGCCAAAGAAGGAGCCGCCCCGCCGCCGGCCCCTGCGGCCACCCCGCCCCCGCGCCGGGCCCGCGGGCGCCGCCTCACGCAGCGCGGCGGGGCCGCCACGCCTCGGCCGCGGGCAACGCTGGCACGGGACGGGCCAGCTTGGGAGGGACCACACTGGGTCATCTGGTCCAACCTCCCCGCCCCCTCTCCAGTGAGGGGCACTCCACAACCTCTCTGGGCAATTTGTTCCAGTGCTCGCTCACCTCGACAGTAAAAAAAGTTCTTCGTATTCATGTGGAACTTCCTGTGCATCAGTCTCTGCCCGTTGTCTCTTGTCCTAGTACTTGGCACCACGGAGAAGAGGCTGGTCCATCTTCTTGACACCCATTCTTTAGGTACGTAATCACATTGATGAGGCCCCCTCTCACTTACCCCTTCTCGAGGCTGAACAGACTCCTCTCCCTCAGGCATTTTTGGTAAGCGAGATTCTCCAGACTCTTGGTTAAGTTACCTGCTCCAGGAGCTCCCTGTATCTCCCGTCTCTGTCCCCGCACACTTCCCTCCCCGCACACAGCGATGGAGGCCGGCTGAGTTCACCAGCGAGCTGTGGACGGATGGGGGCTGAGACCGCAGCAGCCGAGTGTTCCCTGCTGTGACCGACACCGCAGTGTCACCTGCAGCTGCCCCACGCAGGTGCCCGGCCGCCGCATACCCCGACACACGGCAGCCCGGTGGTGCTCTGCTCCTCGCTGGCACCATCTGGGGCACAGAGACCCCGGGCTGCCCTGCTCCTGTCTCCACTCCCCTTTGTGACAAAAGCAACAAAACCTGGGCCAGCCAAAAGCAGCATGAACTCTGACTGTAGTTCAACCAGAAGCTATGGGAGAATAATGTTTTCAACATCTATATTAACTTTGTGCGAGATGGGAGCTGTTGGTACAAGGATTTGTATTCCAGAACTGGTCTGTATGGTTGGTTCATTGGTTGGCTCTTTCATTAAAGAAAACCAGAAACCCACAACCACCCAACTCTTATTTTTATTTAAGGCTAATTAAACAGTAAAGTACAAAACTGAAAACAGAGAAAACTGCAAGAAACAGGAGGAGGAAAAATAAAGGGATTTAAAAATCCAGAAGCTTGAAAGGAGACAACAGTTAAACCAGAGACAAGTCCTTACTGCAAGCAGAACCTGAACAAATTCATAAAAAAAAAAAAAAAGGTACTTTAGATACTGCTACTCATAGTGCAGCTTTGTCCTGCCAACTGTAAGAGCCCCCTACTACTTGCAAAAAAGAAGCTGTTTCACCAGCTGTTATTGTAAGATTCTACAAGAAAGCTTACTGGAAAGAAAAGTGGTTTATATTCTCTTTCTATGCCAGGAAGAAAATATTTATCTATTTCATGATAGCCAAGGTAGTGGATCTACATCTAGTAATGACTTGTCCCAAGAACATATTTAACTTGCCTGTATGAAATGGCACCTTCTCTCTCACAAGCACCAGCAATTCAAGTCCCATGTAAGTTTTACTTGCCACTACTGTGAGTATTTTAAAAGGAATTTGCTTATCCCAAAAGTCAAGGTTTGGGCAAATACCCTATGGCTCTAACAGACTAATTTTTGGCACCCACTTAAGAGGGATTTTGTTGCACAGGGATACTGTTTTGTATGCTTATCCTACTGTGATTCAAAATAGCTGTTTTCTCAGGCTCGTCCATTCAGAATGATATCATGTCCCAAGTACTCTCGTTAAATTAATTGCCTGAGTTTTCTTTGTTTTACATGGTTGGATAAGCAAGGCTCATTGCCTGTGAGCTCATGGAAATAGCTTCACTTGAACAATTGTTCCATCCATCTCTCTACAGTCTCTATAGAAGATAATTAAAAATCATTTCCCACCCCAAACAGAAACCGTAGCCGTGACACATAGTTTGCTACCATTTATTTCCTGGGATCCTGCTAGTCTTCCCATGCCAATTTATTACACATCAATTAGACTGGGTTTAAAAAGCAGAAATCAAAGTAGCTGAACAGTTCTGAACATTTTTTTCCTCCACAGATAAATAGGGGTTTAATTCCACGCAGGTAGAAGTTACAACAGCTGAATCAGAGGCGCAGAACAGCTCTAAGTGTCCAAATGTATCACGCTGACTCACCCTCTTTACAGCAAAAGGACACTTTACACTAGAAGGAAGAATAGCAAAACTGGAAACAAAATGTAAATTTAAAAGCAAAAATGGTCTTCCAGGACAAGTCTTGAAATTACTGCCTGTGAAAACTGGGATATTTTCCCTTTCAGAGAGGTCCTTGGAGGACCTTGAAAACTACTTTTCCTGCTCTCTAGGATAGATTGCCCCCTCCCCCTCTATTTTTGCCAAGGTATGTAAAGGGACAATTGGCGTCACTTTTCAAAAATAATAACTGGTTGGTCTAGACAGATTGGAGTCCATCCCTGCAGGAAGGAAAGTGATTCACAGCTAAGTTGGGGGAATTTTGGGGACACAAAAGGCAGGAATTGGGTCCTTTGGGGCCACAAGGCAATGGGAGGAGGAAGGGCCCCCACACCTGAAACAAAGCATGTATTTCACCCTCCTCCTTGCCATCAGTGATGAAGCATGATCAAGAGAGCTGGTGATGCCATGCTAATGTCCCTGTCTTCTCCCACTTCCCCACATCTGTGGTCATGTGAAGGACTGCACTGCCCTGCTCTGGCTATGGGCAACAGCACAAACATGAGGAGAGGGTGTGTATCCCATTGTTCCTGCATTCCCATCACAGCAGTGAAAACACTGGCTGTCTCTTGTTTAAACTACAGCATTGTAAAAAATGGGTGCTGATTGCAAAACAGAGCAATGAACAGAAGTGTCATTCACACACACAAAGTTCCTTGAAACAGCAGAAAGAGCACATTTCCCAGGTCTCAGACATCTGATGTATCCATAGAAGTCCCAGAGCCAGGGGGATGACCTACACCAAAAGCACTGCAAATGGTGACACTACTAAATAGCCCCTTAATTCCAGCTTTGTCTTATTTCAAATGCTGATATATATACCTTGTCACATACCCTAACACTTAAACATGAGCTGTCATGGAACAGGATCAAAGGGAAAGTCCACACCCAAGAAATGCCATGTAGGATTATTTTCCTGCCTTCACCTACAGGAACTTTGTATTTTCAAGCTGAAAGAGGGGAAATTTAGGTTAGATACTAGGAAGAAATTCTTTTCTGTGAGTGTGGTGAGGCACTGGAACAGGTTGTCCAGAGAAGCTGTGGATGCTCCATCCCTGCATGTGTTCAAGGCCAGGTTGGAAGGGACTCTGACCAATCTGGTCTAGTGAGAGGTGTCCTTCCCCACAGCAGGCGTGCTGGAACTAGATGATTTTTCTTTTCCAACCCAAACCATTCTGTGGTTAAGAACCTTCCTTGTGTGCAGGTATTCTGGAAACACAACAGTCCCCAGACAAGGCTGAAGGATGCTCAGGCCAGCCAACCAAAACGAGCCTGCGGCCTCTTCAGCACCGTAACAATAAAGATGGGACAACCTGACTTTTCAGGGTATGCTTTCAATCAAAATACATGTCTGCTATCACAGCAGGCTGCCCCCTCACTTCACACCTGCTGAACCTGTGCTGCTGTGTCTTTACTGCTGTGGTTACCAATGCTAATTAAAACTAGCCCTGGGTTTGCCTCTACACGCCGCAGTGGTTTTACTGTGCAGGCAAGCCCCGAGGTCCCAGGCCTGTTAGAAGTCTGAATGAAGCCCTCTGTCTCAGGAGCAATCTGAGAGCTGCTATGACCATTTTGGGGCATGCAGCAGTTCATTCTCACTGGAGCAAAGCCGATGATTAAATAAGCCAGTGCATTCTGTACAGCTGCAGATGCTTGGTCAATTGACAGTGGAGCTGAGCAAAAAACCAAAGGGAAGGACTACCAGAAATTAAGACACAGCAGTCAGTGAAAGCCAATTTGCACACATTTACCAAGGGAACTTTACATTAAATTTCCATGCACGCAGAGCTTTGCCATTCAAGTACACACTTGGCATGTTCTTGCCATTTGCCATAAATTTTCTGAGTAGTTTACATCCACTTTTAGAATATCTCAGGCCATATTATTTGACCCAGATTGTTACTACTGATCAACTAACCACTTGAATTAAGAATTTCTACAGGAAACTTGAAGGAGTTTAGAAGTACCAAGGAAAAATGCAGATGCAGACTTGCATAAGGCTGCTTAGCTGGAAAGAATTGCCAGAAAGAATCTTTGTGCTAATGTCAGCTGATTTTTCTGAATTAATTTTGAAACAATTCATCATTCATCCTTCCCACCTCCTTCCAATTTACAGCAGTCTCTGTAAACATAGCCAGGACACTGCAAACAGATGATAGAACACTTTCCTTTTAAGAAAGATGATGGCATAACTTCATACCTCTATAAACTTCACTATATTTGGTAAAGATTTCATAAAGGTTTGCATTCCATGACCACTACAGAACAGTGGTGGTCATTTCTGTATTCCTTGAAAAGCTAAGAAAATTAACCCACCACCCAAAAAATACATACAAGGCGGTATCTCAGAGTCAGCTAATATCTCTTTTAAAAAATATTATTAAATAGCAGAAGCAACCAGGCAGATATAGCACTTCAGGTGCTCCAGTGACTTTAGTAACAGTTGCACTGACTTATTTGGCATCTCACCTTGTCTTTGAATATGACCAAAAAGGGATTTTTTTTTGTAGGAATGTGGCACACAAAGCACCAAAGAGCTAAGAGTCTTATACCAATCTCAAGTTGCCACGGTTTCAGTTTTGTAAAACTTAACACATGCACGACACAGAAACTAAGAGCATTAAAATGAACAGCTGGTGGTAGTCAGGTGGAGATAAGACTTTTTCCTCATTAAAGATAAATACCAAAAAAGCACTACTGAATTAGACTAATGAAGGATGAACTCAAACATCACCACAGAAATAAATGCTCTTGAAAAGGGCATGACAAATCACTTCTAGTACAAAGGTACTGGGCAAGCCCCTTTTAACAGACAGGTTATGCTTGTAAACGCAGGCAGATTTCTCAGCATATGCAGGACAAACCTCAAGAATTTCAGCCAGTTAAACAAGACTCACCAGCCAAAACCATTAAATTCTGAAACACATTTACAAGACAACTTTTCCAGTTGAAGGTGTTCAACCACAAGATGCTGGTGAGTAACAAGTCACATGTCTGTACATGAAGTGTTTTAAGAATCCAATTTTCTCTGTTCTTCTGGAAACAGAAGTATCACAAGCCTGCGATGGCAGAAAATTTCACAAAGAAAAAACTGAGTTGAGAGAATCTTAAAGAGACCAAAAATTTCTCCAAAATGAGGCCAAATTTCAAGATGTTGCTAATTCTGCAGACTATTACCATAAAAATAATAGAGAAACTAGAGCTTTAGTTGCAGCAATGATTGGGATTTGCCACTTGTTTTGGAGAGCAGATGACAAGGCCAATACAATGTGTTTAATAAGTGGAGCTTCAAGTATACAGAATATGTGTGCACAGGACTTTTTCTTTTAATGCAATCACTTAAGTCATGACCCATGAAGTACAAGCAAACTTTACATTTATAACAGAATAAAATGTTTTGAGAAATAAAGCACATAATCAAATTCTAACATAGCAGACTCTGGAGAAGATGATCTACCCAGGTTTTAAACGTCATTGAGCCAAAGAACTTTCTCAGACTGAAAGATCTTTTCATGCGAAAGGAATTTGAAATGTTAGGATCTACATGGAAAAAAAAACTTGCCCAAAAGCTTCTATAACTTGAATGGAGATGCTTTTGAGGATGAAAATTGTTTTGTTTCATTCCACCCTTTAACAAAAGCACTGGATGAGAAAATTCTGGAACTGATTTAAACTTGAGTCAGTAGCTAAAGACAACTCAAAATCTCACAGAATAGGGCTTTCTTAGCAGCAGTGTGAACTACACACCTGAATTTTACCAGGAGTACAATTAATCCAAGACTGGCAGTAGGAAAACCAGCAGTGCGCACAAGGGAAAACCCCTAAGAGGTCTTGTTCACCCTTTAACACTTGGGAGTCACACTCAAATGCACTGTAAGTGTTCAAACTCTTTTCTGGCATTTGAACAGTTTCTTCAAGGTGTATGATTGCTAATGAGCGCTGAGATACCTCACTAGATTCTACATTCATTCTACTTGCTTCGGAGATAGCAATTACGTCAGAGTGGTGATTAGAAATAAACCCATGTCAGTCTTCCAGCTTTTCTAACCATGATGACAAACAGCTGTATTTATGCTGACTCTTTGGAATAGTGAGAAAAACTCAGCCTTCCCCGTATCTTATTCTCCACAAAAAATATCACTTGCATAATGAGTATTTAAGGATATTGCAGGTAGAAGCAAAGTCGCAAGGTGAATGATTCATAAAGAAGAATTAAGCTCACATTTTATTACATTGAGATTTCTTACTGATTGACAGCAATCATTAACTGAAGGATAACAGGCTGGTAAAGCTGACAGTTTGCATAGGTATTTTTAAACAAAACTGAGAAATATGACAGATAAAAATAAGGACAGTACAAAAATAATTAGCACATTTACATTCATTTATCCAATGCCACCTCTTCATGAATAGAAGAGAGCAAAGACCACAGTATACAGAAATATTACAGCTTAACTCTTCTCACATGTATCCCAAACAGAAACCTAGGAAGTTTATTTAGATTCTGTTCCCTTAAAAAGGTTGTTCCTGCCTCACATAACGGAGAGGCAATGAAGTCGTCGAACATCAAGCCATCAAATCCAAATACTCTACCACTATTGAAAAAAACAAACCCATTTATAAAAACAAAGCTGGTAAGCTAACTGTACAGCCTGTGGTCCTGATCCTGACATTTATAACAAACAGGACAGAGACAAAATTATGGCCTATGAAGTAAGACCAGCCACAGGCAAGACTTAGGCCATATGTTCAACAACCGGGGGATCTAAGCTTCTCTTTATAACAAGATCAGCCAGGCAAATCTGAGATAACTGGAGTTTACTATTTTTATCTGTTGCAAAGATCACATGAAAAAGTAAATAAAGACAATGACATTTTATGACAAAAAAATTAAATACAAGAACCTATTTCAGAAAAAAAACCCCTGAACAACCAAGAACTCCAAAATATCTAATAATACCAGCCTACTAATTAGGCAACAATTTTAAACAGCTAAATTAGAAAGACTTAGTCATCACCCCTCAGAAACAAATACGAAAAGGCTTAAAAATTTATTTTTATCAAACATAACACATTGCCATGAATATGAATAAACTCCAGCTGTTCATCAGTATGACAGAGGACATCAGATTATAAATCTAACAGAGATTTAAAAAGTGACATTTCTGAACTCTTGTAAATAGATGAAAAAGCTTCCATTTTTGTGAGCAGTTCTGATGGCATGGTGTTAGTGTACTGAAGTATCTTCATTTACATTTCCTCAAGGCTCCTTTTGATAGCTTCTTGCAGTTCTGCATCTTGCAGTTCTGCATCTTGCAGTTCTGCATAAACAAAAAAAGACTGTAACTGCAGGTGATAGCTAGCCATAAACACAACTACCTTAATATTACTAGATAAAGCATGAACTTACTTCTGTAGGCAATGTCAGTAGACTGCAAAAGACCCCTAAGAAGCAGATGAAAATATTTTCTCTCATTCTGTTTTATGTTATCTTTTCACCAGTACAAAATATGAAAAAAAAAACCTCTCCAACTTTTCACTGTGTTAACCAGGAGCAGCCCAATGATTAGTTTAAGACCATAATGCAATTACATATTTACTGGCCAAAATAACAGCAAGATTAGAGCCCATATGTATGCACCAAGAAAAAGAAACAAAGTATTAAAACAAAACACACACACATAACAAGCAGAGAGATTTCAGTATTTTCATTCCAGTTCCTTATCCAGAGATGCCCATACATCCATTCTGACTTGGCACCAGTGTTGTCACTCTTACATGGTAGGCCAGACAAGTAGATAAAAATTTATTATCAGCAGTAAGCATAGTCTAGATCAGGGCTGTAACAGTTTTGATGGTGGGGAGGCAAATCACATTGCACTCATCTGACTTCTTAACAATCTCAAACAACTTCCATAATACTCAAAAAAGAAGCTCTGTTTTTGCATTACATTTGGGTTGTTTTGGGCACTAATTGCTCGGTGTTAGCGATCAAATACCATAAATCCAGCAAGGTTGGTACATACAGCAAATATTAGTATCAATAATATAGCTGGAAAAATTAAAGCTTTCAGACACACTGTCATTCATGAATTAGTCATCTGCTTAGGAGGACACAAGCACATCCTATTAAAAAGAAAGATCTGTCTGTTCTTATGAAAAATAGAATTTTAAAACTTTAATAATTGTTGGGCTGTTTTATGCAAGGCTGAGATTTGGAACAGAGATCCTATCACTGACTGCTCCCTCATGCATCTGGACTTTCCTGCACCAGAGATACTGATAAGAGAGAGTTGCTTAAAGAAAAATATTACATGGTCACAGAAACAAACAAAACCAAACAAACAAGGACAGAAAACCATTTGCAGACAACTGCTTGCATTAAAACATGTCGTTATTTAGCCACTAAGCCTGTGCAAAAATCCAGAATAAGGTCCAAGCTGTGACTCATCTGAAGCCAGGCTGCTTCATAAGGTCAGATGCCTCTGCACTGCAGCATCAGAAGTGACACCTCCTGCATGCAGCAAATGCCACTGCTATCCAAGTACTAGGGAGGCCTGAATGCACCAAACTTTCGGTGCTGGAAATGAATGTGGACATTTAACAACAGTATTTAGTAACAGCCGGTAAACTTACAGCTGAATAAATTCTAGGAACATAAGATTCAGTAAACAGTTTTATCCCTGAGCTTGTACAACTTTTTTGGGTTTTTTTTTAGTTTGCTTTGTTTCCATCAGGTGGAAGGCAGAATCAAGTCTTTCTTCTTAATTATTTTCTAAGTACACTGTGGTCTGTCACCAAAAATGCATGACTACATCAAACACCACCAATAAGCTCAACAGCAAAAGGATGAAAACAATTTCAAATAATTTAAGGTAGGATGTGAACAAACAGATGTGATGTTGATTCAACCTTGTGTATAACTCTACAGCTCTTTCAGGAGACCAGAGTGCTTTACTGTGAAATGATAACTAATCTTGAATTATTTATTCCTAAATTCAACTATTTAGTCAATAGTTCTGCTCTGAGACAACACAGTCATATTAAACTGGTACTAAGTGAACTCAGTCAAGTCTTCAATTGATCAGTACCTTGTGGTGTTCAATGAAATAGATTTGTAGTCTGCTGGCATACTTCTCAGGTTAGGAATTTTTTTATTTATAACTCATCAGAGCATTCTTCGCTACTCAAGACTGCCCAACATAGTTTAGAGAGCATTTCAAAGAGGTCACTTGCTGTAAAACTGATTATGAGTTTAATTTCTGTATCTTCCATAACTAATAGTGCTCTTGAACACAGAAAAGTAAAAATTGACAGACCTTCCTGTTTGTTTATCTCTTCTAAGCTCCGCTTCACTGTTTCTTTCATATCGTCATCCTCTTCACTATCTGAACCTTAAATGCACAAATGAAATAAATTATACATTGCTTCTAATAAAGATATTGACAGCCTCTCTTGCATTTCTCTTACCATAACACCGATTTGAAGAATAACTTGTTATGATCTAAAAAAAATCAAGATAAAAATACATTCCAGTGGTAGTTTAAGACAGCAACTCAAGAGACAGGTTTTTTACAGCTACTTTGTTCCCCTTCTCCCCATAATCTAGAGGCAGATTGCTTCAATTTTTTATTATGTTAAAACAGTAACAAAAAACAGGTGCAGAAGCTACTGTATCTACTGGCATTTGTGTGGGGGTTTTTTGTAATATTCAGTTATTAAAAAATGACTCACTTTCTATATATTTCTCCCTTTCTATAAAATGTAGTAAGGATTTAATTATGGGAAGAAGTGCCTTAGCGTGTCTCTGCCTACACATGACTGCAGCTGTATTTTATTGCCGTACTGCATCTGAACAATGGAGTGCTAAAACTCAACTGAGCAGTGCAATCCAGCAGATGTTGCTGTTCAAGTCTCATATAAGCAGAAAGTTGATAGACTTGGTTTAATCTGTTAATTCATCACAACCCAGCCCAGCCAAAACTCCACAACCTTTCCCTTTCTTAATAACACTCTTCACAAGGCTGGTTTCCAGCTCCAGAAGGATGGCTTCATTTTGAAGTGTCTAGTAAGGATTTGTGTACCTGAAGTGGTGTGGGGTTTGCTTGGTTGGTTGGTTTAGTTTTTTTGTTGGTTGATTTTTTCCCCCATTAAACAGAGGCGCAGTAAAGTACAGGTTAAAAACCAAGCCAATGAGTCACGTTATGCATTCATTCTCCTCCTGCTACAGGCTATTGCTATTTTGAGAGATGGTCTCTGTAATGAGGTCTTACAGTATTAGCAAACAACAAGGTCTCCTACAGTCATACCAAGAGAAGCACTCCCCTTGAAGTCATCATTAATACATCAATGTACTTCTGATTACATTAACCACCAAAGAACTTTCCGATATGGCCATCTAATTTACTGACTGTGTGACTTCTGGCACTTTGAATTACCCAACTTAGCTATTCAAATTGTCAGGTATGCCTTCCAAAATTTGTTTTCAAACCTGACACACAACCTGTTTGAGCAGAACCTTGCTGACTTTCCCAATTCCGGGAATAAAAATTCCAACAGCTGGTGTCAAACAGTGATCAGCAGTCCAAAAAGATACCAGAAATAGTGTTAAAATGCTATTTCTCCACTCACTTGGCAGACTGACTGTGAACCCTTTTTGGAACTGCCTAGTATTTCTGAGCAAAAGAGATACTAATTTTTACATCATTTTCCAAAGCAAAGAAAAGCAGAATCCACACCCCTCCTCCCCCCAAAGCAGTCACTACAATTACTAATGAAAGGGAGGAAAAAGTGCAAAGGAAAGGCTTTTCCCAAGTGGCTTCTCCCTTTTTAACTATCCTTTTAATCTTCCAGACTGGAAGACATGTCAGACCACTCTAAAAAGTTTTATACCTGTTAGAGGTGGAACAGTTGAAATAATCACTCCCTAACTCAATTCTTGGTGTAAGAACATGACATAAAAACACTTCCAGGTACAAGGCATTCACAGCTTTTCTGGGCAACTGGTCAAGTGTCTCACTACCCTCTGAGTAAATAATTTCTTCCTACTATCTAATCCAATCTTCCTTGCATTCTCCCTTGTCTTGTCACTATCTGCCCAATTTAAAAAGTCCCTCTTTTTAATAAGTCCCCTTTAAATACTGGAAGGCCACAATGTGATCTCCTCAGAGCCTTCTCTCCTCCAGGCTGAACAACCACAACACTCTGTGCCTGTCTTTCTAGCTCTCTGACCATCTTCATGGCCTCCTCTGGACCTGTTCCAACAGGTCCATGTCTTTCTTGTGCTGAGGACCCCAGAATTGGACACAGCACTCCTGGTGGGGTCTCATGAGGGCAGAGTAGAGGGGCAGAATCCCTCCCCCTGACCTGCTGGTGACTCCTGTTTTGATGCAGCCCAGGATGCAGTTGGCCTTCTGGGGTGTGACCACACACTGTTGACTCATGTCCACATTTCCCTCCCTGAGAACTGTCAAGTCCAGCTTCACTGCTCTGTTCACATGCAGTCCTTCTCCCAGGCTGTACGCATGTCTGGAATTACCCCAACCCAGGTGCAGCACCTTGCACTTGGCCTTGTTGAACTTCATAAGGTTCTCATGGGCCCACGTCAAGTTTTTCCAGGGTGTCCTGGATGGCATCCCATCCTTTAGGTGTGTCAATTGCACTGCTCAGTTTCATGTCATCTGCAAACCTGCTGAGGGTGCCATCCCTTAAACTGTCTGTGTCACTAATGAAGAGATTGAAGAGCACCAGTCCCAAGATCCTTGTCACCAGCCTCCACTTTGACATGGAGCCACTGACCACAGCTCTCTGCCTGTGTCCATCCAGCCAATTCCTTATCCACTGACAAGTCCATCCATCAAATCCACACCCCACCTGTCACATGGGATGGTGTCAAGGCCTTACAAAAGTCCAGGCAGATGATATCACAGCCTTCCCTCATCAAACATTGCAGCTGGTCCATCATAAAAGAGCACCAGATTGGTGAGGCAATGTCATAGAATGGTGGAAATTGGATGGGACCTCTGGAAGTCATACTGTCTAGCCTCCCGGCTCAATCAGAATCATCTACTGCCCAGGACTATGCCCAAATGGCTTTTGAGTACTACTGAAAAAACAGTGTAGTGGGGATCTCCCATCCTGTTAGATATGACCTTACTGAATAAAGTGAAAGGATCACCTTCCTCAACCTGCTGGCCACAACCTTCCAAATGCAGCCCAGGGTACTGTTGGACCTCTTAGGCACCAGAGCACACACTAGCTCATGGTCAACTTGGTGTCCACCAGGGCCACCAGGTCCTTCCCTACAAAGCTGTTTCCCAGCTGGTTGACTCCTGGTCAGCATATATTGATGCCTGCAGCTGTTTCCCCCCATATGCCGAACTCTGCACTTCCCTTTGTTGAACTTCATGAGACTCACTGTCAGGCCACTTCTCCCCTGTCAGGGTTCCTCTGGATGGCAGCACAGTTCCTGTGGTGTACAAACTGCCACTCCCAGTTTTGTGTCATCAACACACTGGCTGTAAGTATACTCTGCCCCATTATCTAAGTCATTAACAGACATTAAATAGGATCAGTCCCAGTACTGGGACACAACTGGTTCCTGACACCCATGTGAACTTCATGCCACTGATCGCCATATTCCAGGTCTGGCTGATCAGCCAGTTTTCAATCCACCTCAGTTTTCTCATCCAGCCCACACTTCGTCAGCATATACTCCTGATATTGCTGGCATCTTCTAATGAAGAATGTTTAATTTTGAGAGATCGGGTGTGTCCTTCCCCTCTTGTTAAAATGCTCAGCACATGCTATAGGTCCTAACTGCCCTGGTGTCAGAGGAAAAGCAGCTGCCCAGTTTCAGAGGCAAGAGATCTTAAGATCTCTTATACTATACTGTACTGTACTATACTCTAGTACATTTTGTCAAATACACATCAGCTAAGAACCTCAGACTGTACCTGTTCTTTCAAAAGAAATCCTATTGGCTCACTATTGTCCTCACATACTGACATATTCCTGCTGGAAGAATGAGAAAACAGGAAAGCAAACTCCGGATGAATACAGAGCTCAGAGTTATTTTTTTGACATTTCACATCTCTCAGAAATCTGCTCTGGGAAGAGACCGGTAACTTTCAGAGAATGTAAGCGCCACCCACTGTCCTGCCATCAAAGCACCACAGTTTGAATCTGGATTAGCTGCCCACACAGCTCATGGCATCCCCTCACTATATCTGCTATATCTGATCTTCTTTTCCAACCTCCCCAGCTGCCACCAACCCTTTCATAATTTCCACTGGGTTTACCACCAGAGACTCAATTTCCCTTCCCCAGCTTTCCTCCTGCTCCCTTTACCACACAACACACCTCTTGTCTACCATCTCTCCAATCACTGACCCTTCTCCTTTTACAGCTGATGCCTGGAGTTTTAGTGCTACCTTATGGATACCATTTGTTAACTCATTCAGGATCCCAGGAATTACTCAGCTAAAATCTTTAGATCAGTACCCCATCCTTACCTTTGTTAGCAATCACATTTGGTATGTGTGGTCATGCTGCCTTTAAAATACTGTTTCCTTGGCTTCTGGAATCTTTTCTTTTATTCCTTTTTTCATATGCCCCTGGAGGATCCTTCCCACATACTCTTTTCCAATACTTACTGCTCTAATCTCTCTTCATATTAAGGTAATATCAACTGTAATACCATCTATAAATGCAAGTACAGCTATTTCCTGCTGAGGGTTACCACCATACAAGACCTCTCTTCCTCCATGCAAAGCAAGCTTCATTCTATGTATCTCTGCCTACAGTTGCTCATTCAAGTGTAGAACAATTAAAAATGAAGCTCTCAAGCTGCCACTCTCCTCCAATTGCATTTCTTGGAAACTGCGGCCAATATAATGATGGTCACTCAGATCTTCATCTAACCTTTGTCTTACACTACTTTCTCAAATTCAAAGCCAGATTTAAGCTAAACCTCAAGAATTTTTTTGTATGATCTGAGTGGTGAAGTCTTTCCAGCTCATCCACTGGCCTACAATTATTGTTCAGGCTCATTATCTTATGTCTCAGTACATTGCTTTCTCCCTAGGGCACATACACACAAGAGATGCCACTGACATACCAAACCCAGTAGTAACTTCCTGCTGTAGCTAAACACAAGGTTACAACTGAAGGGTGACTTTCTTATCACTCTCTACTGCAATAAACTGTGGCTGCTATAATAAAGGAATATATTACTACAGAAACTGTAATTCATTCATGGTGCATCACCCTGCAGATGCTCATGCCCTTCACATTCAGGGAAGTGGGGGCTGGAGGCTGTGACCCAACTTTAGTAATTTGCAATCTGTGTTGACTAAAGGTTTGGAAAAAGCAGCGATGTAGCAGGAGATGTAGCATTCAGACTGGGACTTCTAACTGGACCACACATGGATTTTCACCCACAAAAATCTTCACTATGGAGAAGAAAACTAACTATTCTCAATGTCTTCTATAAATTTGTTCTTCTGTCCTCTTAAAGTCTTTTGTTGGCTGTATGTAAAACAAAAGCTTTTGGGCATGGTGGGAGCTAGGAAGCTTAGAAGCATTCATTAAAATGAACTGAAATCCTGCTGTTCCAAACATAAAAGCTCTCACAGAAGCTGCATTTGGTAGTTTTTAAACACTTCAGGTGAGAGCAGCAGATTGAACACACAGGCTGGGAACTTCATTTGGAGCACAGTGAAATGTACTTTATGGGTCAGTGAAAGAGGTACAGTGGCTGTTTGGCAGACAACACTATATTCAGTACACCATTGATTTTGACAGGCTCATGAGACAGACTGGCTCTTCAAAAGAAAGGACAAGAAACATTTCCAAAAATTTGCTCTTATTATTTAAGAGTCTGTTTTACGTAAGAGCTCAGTCACTGAATGATGTCATTTGAACATAACCGGGAGAAATACAGTTATGCTAAAGACATCAACTTACACAAAAATAACTTGTCAACCAAAAAGTTGTGGCATTCCTGTCAGTGTTCAGATGGATATGATGACCACAACGTACTATCAACTTTGCCCTCCAGCAGTCATTAAAAGCGTACTTTCAACGCACAGGATATCATCAAGACACAGAAAATGGAATAATGACATTTTCCTGCACACTACAATTCTCTTGTTATAAAGGAAGACACTGAAAACTCTTCTCTTCTGCCCTTCCCAAAACACTCGGTTAACATGCATGAAGCTCTTGTCATGAGTTGTGGCTTCAGCATAAAAGCAAAAACCTTCTTCATTTATGAAGTCAGGCTTAGCAGCAGCAGAGAACAAGTAAGAATGCCTACTCTTTCCAGACCTCAAAGGAAGTTCAAGCATCTCCTCCAGCCAAGGGTCTCCCATAGTAACATACAGTTGGTATCATACTGCAACATCTGCAGAGAATTTTATTTTTAGTTACTTATTTTAAAATACTGCAGTACTACAGTTCCCACAGCAGTTGTGCTGGTAAAACCGTCCACAAGATGCACCTGCCAGATTGCCACATCCAAACACAATCCAGGTGCTCAGAAGCTGATGATAGCTCTGTGAAGGGGATTTAGGGAAAGAGCTTTTTCATTTTGCAGCTCATCCAATACCAGCAATGATCTGATGTTTTTCAACATGATTCTCTGTCCTGTTTCTCACTTACTTCTCTCTCCAGAATAATAGCCACAGGGTTGAGAAAGCCACAAAGCAAGCAATTCTTGTTTGCATTTCCTTATACTCAGCTTTTCTGTAATAAGTCAACAAGTTATACCAGCCTATGAGACACTGCATGTGTTTCCATCTCAACTCTCCAATACTGGTTCTGCCACATTAACACTTGTGAATGATGGCTGATGCTGCTGAGCCACACAATATGTATGTACTATGGGGTGGCTATATCTTTTAAAGAAAAACCTCTATAAACTCTTGGTAACAACATCATCCCACAATGCAGCAAATACAGACCTATTACCAACAGTGAATCTTCCAATATTCTGTTTTAATACAAGATGGGGAGACAAAGGCATCTCTTGCTGTATGGGTCCCCCCTTGCTGACACTAACTAAAAAAGGGGAAAATTCTACTCCTTACAAATTTGCTACAGAATGCCAACAGCCAAAGGAATCATGTGTCATTCCATCAATTTCCTGTTCATGGACTTTTTTTTTATAATGACCACACGTGTAACTTAAGTGGAACACACAATGAGCAGCCAGCCAGCATGTTGAGGTTTGCAGCCTTCAGGTAGGGCCAATTACCATTCTAGTAAATATTAATGTAGTAAAGGACATTGAAAGAAGTGTTAAATTAAGAAACTTCTAATGCCTGGGGTGGCCAGAAAACTCAGTAAGCACCTTTTCTGTACCAAAAGAACTCAAATCAATTCCAGCTCACCGCATATAATTTCTTTTCAGAAAACTATTTCATTATCCTTTTTTTTTCTCTTTAATCAATCAATGCCAATTCATCATTCAGAGACAGCACTCCACTTTAATCTTCTTGGTGGAACAGTAGCACCATGTTATAGCTCTCATAAACCTGTATCAAGACTAGCAGTGTAATTTTTCAGAAAACAGTTCAGGGCTAATTCAGAAACGGCTTTCTGTAATATGCTCTGAACTTACCACCCTGCAAAACCACAACAAGAAGCCAGAAAAAGCAAAAATGTCTACAGAGAAATGTCAGGTCATCTAAGGAAAACTGCAAAATACTATAAAATGTTAGTAAGTATTAAAACTCATCTCAACTCTGGTACCCTTTGCACGAAAATGAGCTGGCTCAATCCTCTTTGATTATCCTATATAGCACCAATGTGATCATTTTAGCATGCCATTAGAATCTGGGACTTTAGAGAACTTAAAAACTTCCATTGAGATTTTCTTCTCCAAATGGATGTGTGAGTCATGTGCCAGTGAAGACGATTATCAAATGACAGGAAGTAGCCAGGAGGTCAGAGTTAAAATAGACAGAAGTATTTTGAGAAATAATGATGCTTTAGCAGGGTCACGTTTGTTTCAGACACAGCATAAATCAAGCCAAATAGATCTGAGTACAAACTGATAACTATGCAGACAAGAGTGCTTTAAACAGCTTCTCTTTAACTAGAAAGGAGTTTTCAGACTCAAACATCAGTTTTGTCTCCTGCTATAATAAAGAATACAGGGATGACAGAGTTTGTTATATTGAATAAAAATGCTTAAGTAAGTTGTTCTCAAAACATGCCCAAGCATAATGATTTTCTGATCTATTATTCATTGAAATACCACTACAATACAAGAAGCACCAAGCAAGCATTTATGTCACCAGTGTAAGTGTTCCAGTTTTTTATTGGAAAGAACTATCAGTTTACTGGAAAAATTGTGTTTAATGTTTACTTTCTACCTTTTGTGGTATCTGAAATGCTGTTTAGCAAGGCACACATCATGTCTCCTTCAATGTGGTGAGGATTCAGGATGCGAGCTGATCGCTGGGTCATTTTAAATTGGTTTTCCAGTTCCAGGAAGCTTTTGTCTCCAGAAAGAACAGTGAAGGGAATTTGCTTGGGCAGGTGCTCATCCAGACGACCAGCCTATACAAAACAAATTACAAGTGTTGAACAGAGATCATGTTTTTATCTCATGGCGTTTGGCCAGCTTTGTGCAAGACAGGTCTTCATTGGAAAGTTTTCTCCGGCAATTTATTCCTGCTTTTATGATCCAAGCCACATTTAACCCACTGTGAATGGCACTGTTTCAAAAGTTTTATTCTCATTTCTTCTCTACATACAATAGCTACTGGTGATGGCTACCAGAACAGTACAGCTGGAGTATGGAAAGAATTCCTAAAAAGCAGTTTTTTAGAGGTGTCTCTACATAAAACAAGTCATCTCTGCAGAGCATTTTAAGAGTAACATAAAAAGCACAATGAAACATAAAGCCACTGTTGCAAGAATGTGCTTATACAGTTAGATAAATACTAATTTATCTAACTGATAGAGCACTATATGGCCTCAAGCTGCACCAGGGGAGATTTATACTTTCACTGAAAAGGTTGCCAAGCATTGGAACAGGCTGCCCAGAGAAGCAGTGGAGTCACCATCCCTGGAAGTGTTCAAAAATCATGTGGATATGGCACCTGAGGACATGGCTTAATGATGGTGGTAGTGCTGGGTTGATGGCTGGATTTGATAACCCAGAAGGTCTTTTCCAACCTTAAATCTATGATTCTACATTAGGAATGTGTATCCCCATGGCATCCTAGATTTCCTTCCCTGACCCGTACATCCCCAACCCTGCCAAAGCCCAAAGTCTACTGAATAAAGGCACTGCTCTCTGTCAGCTCAACAGGATCTGTGAACCAGCACCTATTCAACTCCACTGTAAAAATGGCTCGAGATTTGGGCTACTTGAAGAGAGATGAAGGAGTTACAATTAACAGAAACTGTAAGAAGTGCAGGATTTTTATTCTTCATTCCCTAACCAGCTCCCTTTCCCTCCACAATAGACTGCTGTCCTATTTGGGCTGATTTTTAAGTCACTTCTCAGCCACCTGGTTCCACTCAGTCCAGGTTTACCATTCTTATAGGGGACACAGAAGTCTCATGGAAAGAATCTAAAAATGTCATCTGCAATTACTACTTAACATCAATAGCAGATACCATCTGCCACCCTTCTCTGGGTACAGGACACAATAAAGCAAGCATACTCTAACTTACATGAACACAGAGAGCAAAATCTGCTGCTTCTCTTTTGGTACTGCAACGTGGATGAAGAAAGAAACATCCAATCCTCTTAAGGTAGTTGTAAATTTTGCAATTCACTGGAGGCTTCCAGTTGCTGTATCCTCCTATACAGTGAAGAGGAACAATATTAAATAATAAAAAAACAAACATGAAAAACAAACAAACCATGGGTTTGGGCAGAAATGCCTCTATGAATTAAGAATGCAAGAAGGCAAAAGCAAATATAAAACTGTCTTTAAAGACAGAATTTATTTTGACCAATGTGAAAGAAAGCTAAGAAAAACATATAACCCAACCCCCCCAGCCCTCTTGTTCTTTAGAGAGAAGGAAAAAAAAAAGGTAGCTAGCCTGAGGCTACTCTATCAATTTTGTACAATTTTTTTTCTTCAATTCCTGAAAAACTTATCTTCTAGATATCATGTGCTTTCAGACACAAGGATGTGTTTCTCTCCAGTTTGAAGCACAATTACGGTTAATGTGCAGAATCAAAAGAGCCCTGGAAACAGTACAAATAACAGAAATGCTTCTCTTAGGGGAAACCTGTACTACAGGAGTTACAGAGTCAAAATACGCTATCACTGCCTGACACATTCCATGTCAGAACTCATTAAAAAGAGGATTCAAGAACTGGAGCAACAGCTGAGAGAAATGCTACAGTCCTGACAAACCCATGGATGCAGTCAAGGATGAGCAAAATGAGCTATGACTGGGAAAAAAGTGCAGGAAATTTCTAAACAGTATGCTAAGCATGTACCTAAGAGGCTAAGAAAATAGGTGGATAATAAAGATGAGCTGAGAAAAGTGCCTGCTGCAGACAAAACCAGTACCAGACTGAAACAAGTTGCAAGGGAAAGGAAAGAAGCAGGAAGTCTTTCAAGAAGAGAGGAAAAAATACATATGACGGTATAAAAAGGTAAGCAAATAAAAGGACAATTTGACCAGAGTGATTAAGAATTTTGTAACATTCCAATGGCTAAGAAATAATGGGTCTGCAACATGGAGAAAAAAAAATGTTGCTTTATCTGCTAGATGATAGAGTGGCTGGATATAAGAAAGGATTTTGAATGGACAATGAATGCAGTTATTGATGGCACTTCACGTGAGGACATGGGAAACCAATGCTCAAGTAAACAGGCTGCAGAGGATGGTTTATGCAAATGTGCCCACCTGCAGTCTAACAAAGAAAAGATTCCTCAATTCCCCAGCAGATTTCTCCTGTTTCCTCCCCTGCCTTTTCAGCCTAATGGCAAAAAGATGATATCAAAAATTATCACAAAGATTTATTAAGAGTCTTCACAAACCTGTCCATAAGAAAAAAATGCTATTTGCAAGTTGTTCTTGTCTGCTGTGACAGCCCTGAGACCCTATTTGGGAAAGACTTGTAATCATCAGCCCTGTTTTTTGGCTGCATGAATGTACAACATAAGCATCTGACCAGGGCAGCTGAAAACAATGACAGACCGGTCATTTAGTTATACCTATTCAGTTAGCTCACAAATGGATGAAAGACAACTGAGTATCTAAAAACAGAAAGAACACAGAGTCCAGACAATACAATGGAGGGACTCAAAGCAAAGCCAAGGCTATACAAGAAACAGGAATAACAGAAATAATGTGCAGATATACAGTATAAAAATAGTAATTAAAAATTCAGAAATGTTGTTTGGGAAATGAAGGAAAAAAATGTTGCTATATTTTCACAGGCTAAACAAACAAGAATAGCATGGCTCAAGTAACTATGCAAACCATTATTATGAGAGGGTACCTACAACAATAGATCCAGATGTACCTGGGAGCCTTAGTGTTCCCAGGCTCAAAACCAATTGACAGTAAAACTGGTAAATACTTCTTTAATATGACTATGGCCCATTTTATTCACACATAACTCTTTAGCATGTGTTTTAGTTCACGTGCTTCAGGGCTCATTCCCACAAGGACAGCCTGCATGCAGCAAACCCATTAGGAAGTAAGGACTTGAGTGGTGCTGATACTGGCTGTGCTGTGCCATCAGGGACCTGTGTTTGGAACATCTCTGGGCTCAGTGTCTTAACCAGAACAAAGGTATCTTTGGGTAAGAGTATTGTGTTAGTAAGGGTTCCTACTGATAGACTAGTAACATCTAGTAACGTGTAGTAACATGGTTATACTACGATTATTTCTTTTTCGTAAGTCAGAATAGAAATTTCTGACAACACAGCTCAGACATCCCTAGGTACAACCAGCCTTTTCTTAATGCATCAAAACCACGTTTTAACCTTGGAAAACAGTAACAGAACACAAGACTTTGTCATAGCAAACAAGCTGAAGTCAACTAATCCCAAATTAATTTTAAGTAAATGAGATAGAATGACATATGACTGAAAGCCAGCATCTGAATTTGTGTGGGGAAATTCCTCTTTACTAAATAATTCTTTATAAAACCCAGAGTAGCCAGACATAAACAGAGTACCCAGGCATAGATTCCTAATAGTTTTGTATTTTTATCAGTAGAAAAAGTTTTTCCAAGGCCAAGTAGATTTAATAATTGTAGATATGAACAGTTTTAATTGCCTTCAGCAATTAAAAACTAGAACCAAACCCCAAATCACAATAGAATTCAAGGAGTGCACAGGTGAAGTGAAATCTGCCCAAATGTTCAAGCTGGGAAAAGCTTTACAAAAGACAGTAAGGACAAACAACAGGTTGCTCTGCCATATAGAAAAGAGAATGTACATATATGAAGCAGCCAAACAATATGGGTGAAATAGAACTCTAGGACCATTAGGTATAATATGGAAAGTGTGAGATAGCTTTTATCTTGTTTATCTTGTGAAACCCAACCTGGACTACTTGTGTCCAGTTCTGGTGTCCCCAGTATAGGAAGGACATGGAACTGTTGGAGCAAGTCCAGGCGAGGGTCAGGAAGCTGATAAGAGGACAGCTGACAAGAGCACCAGCCCTATGAAGGCAGACTGAGAAAGTTGGGGCTGTTCAGCCTGGAGAAGAGCAGGTTGCATGGAGACCTCACAGCAACCTTCAAGTGTCTGAAGTGGCCTAAAGGAAGCCAGAGAGGGACTCTGTCAGGAACTGTACGAGGACTGGACAAGGAGTAATAGATACAAACTTTAAGAGGAGGAACTTAGGTTACATATTAGAAAAAAAGTTTTTACGGTGAAGGTGGTTAAGACACTGGAAGAGGCTGCTCAGGGAGGTCTTGGATGCCTCAACCCTGGCAGTGTTACAAGTCAGGCTGGATAAGGCCTTGAGCAACCTGGTCCATTGGGAGGTGTCCTTGTCCATGGCAGAGGGGGGTGGGAGTGGATGATCTTTAAGGTCCATTCCAATCCCTTAAGATTCTATGACTTAAAACCTCAAAATCAGTATTTTCTGTGGCTTGCATGTGTACAGGAATGCTGTTACAGAAAGGCTAAAGGTAATGACAATACAGGTAGTGATACAGCAGTAATGCTGGAGAACACAAAACTCAGGAGCAAAAACAGCTTTAACAGGGGAGATCAGAAGATTCATCGCCAAAACTCCTAACAAGCAGATACCAGATTACAGGTTCAGGATCACAGATGACTGTATACCTACCACTTCACATTAACACCTATACTTGCTCGGCCTTCATCAGATAACAGAAAGATCTGTTCCTAAGGGAAAAAAAAAAGTGACCCAGGCATCAACAGGTCTTTCTGTCCAATCTGAGCAGCATGACAACTCTCAGCTTTCCTCCATTATCTTTTATGGAAAGAGACAATAATAAACATTTAGCAAGGAAGTGCAGTGCAATAGTGTTTACCAAGTATTAAACATACCTGACCTACAAATCTGGTAAGATAATGCCTGTGTTTCAGGCTATAAATATTTTGAAACTATCCCTTACCTACACTTTACTAAAGAAATACAGACAGAAATACAGACAAAATAATTGTAAAGGTAGATACAGAGAAAACCTGTAGAAAAAGCATGAGGTGGACAAGCAGTTGGTTCAAAAACAGTCAGGTAAGCAAAAGTATCAAGTTAAAGGGATCATACTGGCAGACTTTGCACAATGGTGTGATCTTTAAGGTCCCTTTCAACCCAAACAGTTCTATCATTCTATGAAACCCATGGCAGTGTGAGTTCCATCAACTACGGGTATCCTCAAGATGGGACACACACCTATTATTGTACAGGATGACCAGGGCCGAGCAAGCTAAACTCTGGGGTATTTATGGGGGAAAGCAGGGGTGGTACCAAAGGGGAAAAAACAATGGGTTAGAAAGGATCTACATGGGTTTATCAGAGCATTGTGGGTACTCGCCCTGACCAGAGACAGAACAGCCTCATCTAAGGGTTCTCTCTCCCAGGGGCAATTGAGATGAACTTATCACATTCCATTCAAGGGACATCCCTCCAGGGCAGAGGCCTGGCAGGCTTATCCACTTCCACAGACCATCCTTTACAGAACAAGCCAGAGACAGAACAAAAATAAAAGTCTAAGAGTACAAAATCATGCCTTCTGGAACTAAAAATCCAAACCAAAATAAAAAAATCCCAGCTTTATGAGAAGGACTTAGGAGTTCATATAATCCCTGAGTATTATGGTTGTCCTGATAATTATGAAAATATGATACAGCTTAAGTAAGTTCATGAGGGAAGCCAGAAAGACTCCTAAACAGCTCTGCAATTCTGGAACTATTCTACAAGGAATAGTAAGAGCAGTGGAGGTTTAGATGGAGTTTGAAAAGTTCAAGAACATGTCTGTTACACAGTGCCCATGACACTGCAACTTTAGAAACCTAGTGCCTACTTGCTCCTGTTCTTCATTCTCTCAGATTCAAGGAATCTCTGCTCAAGTAGATGTGTAGACTTGTTAATCTTATCTTTTAATTTACTTCAAACATTTTTTACCTTGAAAACCCCAGATAAACGTCCCTTGGTTCAGGTTAGCTGGCAGCTGTGTGAAAAAGCTTCCCCAGTTGTCCAGATCCATCAACACAATGTGAGTCATGGTACTCAGATAGTCAAGATCAGGAAGTTCACCATCTTCAATGGGATAAAAAGGACACATTTAAAATTCACATCACTTCCTAGTCAACCTACTTGCTTTTGAAAATTCCTATGTGTCACATATGTAAGTGGAAAGTTACAAAAAGAAAAGTTACAAAACATGTTATTTGGTGACTGCATAATTTTAAAATCAACTGAATTAGCCCTTAATAATGCACAAATTACAGAGAAGAGCAGAACCTGGCTATACGATGGTGCAGACCTGGACAGTTTTGTGATAAGCACAGAAAGCTGTTGTCCTGCACCAAGACTTAATAACTTATTTAATATCCAGCTGTATACCCCTGACTATGGCAAGTGCCAGTGACATTCAATTGCTTGCATGCATGAAAGCACATAAAATGTTTACATATGTACTTTTTGCTGTACTTCTAACATAAATGTTAACCTCTTAATCAAAAGCATTATCATGCTACTAGTAATCAAGAAACACTTCCAATCTCTGAATGCAAGGTACGCCTTTGGCATTGTGGATGTCATTCTTAGAAGTGATAATGAACTTGAAAAAAAAATTGCATGCTTGAGGGAAAAAACAATACATATTGGAATATAAATTCTCAGCTGATACTGCTTTTTGGCAAGCTAAGAAAGCTGAGAGCATGGTGATATAACAGCATTGCCCACACAGAAAGCACTAACAGGCTTGTAAATATTTATAAAGAAGGCAAGTTTCTTCTGAATGTGTATGATAGATCACTTTCACACTTCTAGGCATTACATCCCTAACTGGGGTATCCTTGATGGTCCTCTTCCTTTTAACACCAAATTATGCTCCAAACTGATTTGAAAATCAAATGTTTCAGTCTCAGGATTCTCACATCTGCCTTTTTGTTTTTTTTTTTCCCAAGACTTCATACACATGGCATATAACTATACATTGTGGAGTCTGAGTTTTGGAAATTCAAGTACTGAGAATTCATTATTTGAGAAATAACAAGTACTAAATTCTGAGCTCATTTATAGATCAGATGTAACCAAACGGCATGTGACATGTACTGACAATGAAACAGAGTGTGTTAAGGACAGCAATACTTTCAACTAATGTTCAAAGAAATTTTCTACATACTTTCACTAAATTCTTCAGACTGTTCTAAGTCCTCATTTTTACTTTTCTTTGCCTCTATTTGGCCCTGCAGAGGAGAAAACTGTGGTCTGTCCTGAGTTTTGGATGGAGATGCCTGAAATTGTTGCCTGTGAGGTTTTCTGATAGCGCATGCCCCACTTGCTGCAAACTTGAATACTGTGTCTTCTGATTCTGATGCAAGACTCGATAGATCAGGTTTCTGCAGGAAGCAGTGTTTCATGTGATAGTGCTGATGCGCGCTTGGAAGATCATCAAAGTTTTTGTTGCATGCAGCACATCTAACAACATACATCTCTCCCTTAGGTTTTACTGACGTGTGACTCTGGAGGTGACTGTTCAAATCAGCAATATTCTGTGCCGTTACAGAACACAAACAGCATCGAAACCATAGGTGTCCTTTCTGCAGCATGGCCTTCCGACAGTTCTCATAATCATTCCTCCTGTTTATCTTGGAGACATAAGTTGTCCGGCAGCCACAGGTCAAACGGTCTCCTTCTTCAACTGGGAGGAAGTCCTCATCTTTTTTTATTGATAGTTCCATTTGCTCAGGCACAAATGTATAGTCCGTGCTATGAAGTCCATTGTAATGGGTTAGAAATTCTTCCTGTGTGTTGAAGAAGAGATTACCACAAAGGCCACAGAAGTATTTAATCTGTATCTCCTGATTATGATGCTCTTGGAAGTGCCGCTGTAGCGTTCCTACTTTCCGAAAATGATTTTTGCATAAGCCACATGAGTACCTGTGAAATGCATGGCTTTCCAAGGACATGCAGTGTTGTTTAACACTCTCTTCAGACTCAAACATCTCCTCACAAATGCGGCACTGCCATTTTCCCACAATGGGATGACTTTCAGGGGAGAGTTCCACAGGGCCAGAAACGCAGTCTTTATCTCCACCTGCAGAAATGCCCACTGCATCGGAAGCAGATGGCATAGGCTCATCTTCTACAGCTTCTTGCTCATAGTAGTAACTATGTCCACCATGAAATTCAGTTATGTGTCCCATAATATCCTCTTCTCTAAGATCTACAGAGCATGCTCTGCACCAAAGAAGAAAATTAGTCAAGTGTGCTCCTCCATGGAACCGACTCATATGCAAGCGGATAATGCTTGAATTTTCAGCCAGCTTTCCACACACAGCACACTTGTGACAGATCCTATTTGCTGATAAAATATGCTTTTCTACTGACTCTTCTGTAAAAAACTTCTGAAGGCATTCACAAAACCAGGCTTTTACTTTGCAAGCACTACCTTGACTTTGGTTTGTGACTTTATCTTCACTTTTATCTTTTAAATTACTCTTCCGTTTTGAAGGAGAAGACGCCATTTCGCTGGAGGACTCATCTGGACTCAAATGTCTTTTAAGCAGTGGTCTTGACCGTTCCACAGTGTGGCACAAATGAGACTGATTTTTATGTTTTCCATTGACATGGCAGAACATCAAGATGGACTCTTCCAGTGTAGTAAAAACTCTAACGTTATGTTGAGTGGCTTGTTTGTGTTGGGTCATCTGATCCTTATCAGCAAACAGTTCATCACAGTTCTCACAGTGACCTTTCATTTTAAATATCTCTGCAACTTGGGCGATGCTTTTCTTTGACAGTGCCATGGGCCCAGAATTATAACAACGTGTTCTAGAATGGATTAAAAACATAAAGAGGTTATATCACAACCTGAAACATTTTTAAACTCTCAGATGTACTTCACATATTACCAAGTAGCTACAGCAGTAAGTGCATGGAAACAGTGTCCTCTATGTATTTTAAACCACCTACTAGCTTGCCAACAAAACCATGCAACGTATATTTAGTCTCTGAACTTTGAAGAGAATTAGGTGCCAGTTTCCAAAGCTAGCATGTAGAGTGATGCTTATGTTTTTGACTGTACATTTTCAAAATCAAATACTGTCAACTTAGAAATAGTGGAACAGAGAACAGCTTTTGTTATTCTGCTACAGAAAATACAAAAAGGATCCTGACACTGATCAGCTTTCTGCAGTGTGGGGTAAAGTTAAGGAGGCAGGCTTTTGTTCAGGAGGTCAAGATTCAGAGGATCCTAGCTGCCCCGAAATCCACTACTACCACTAAAAGCATGTCTGCATACCTGTCATTGATCTATGGATGTTCACATTAAAAAGACAACTGCCTTTCACAAACCTGAAATGAGCTGTTAATTCCATATGTGAGCGCAGTATCTTGAAGCAGGACATGCACTTCACTTGGAAGGAGACCTCTTTGCACAGAGATATCAAGAGGTTCTTTGCAAAGGATGGAAAAGGTAGTGGTTGGTCAGACTTCAGTGCACCTATAAAATGGAATGGCAGAGAGTGTAACCACATGGAGTTTTTCCAAATTTCACCTCTCTGATGACATAATTACTATTGTTCCTCATTTGTCATAAGGTTCAGAAAGCAAGTTAACAAATGTCAGCCGAGCTACAGTAACAGTGCAATGAAAGCTGTAACTAAATCCTGAATTTTTTAAACCTCTGTAACTATCTTATACCTGAATCTGCTTCCATCTTGCTTTTTCATACTGGATGACTGACTTTACTTCCCTTTTCTTCCTTCTCCAATGCCAGGTCAATATCTCTCTAAAGAAGGTTCTTACCTTCTTCTCCACCTATTACCAGCTGTCTGCTTTTGCTACATAAAATTTTGTTCTAAGCCATAGAGTACTTTTTTTTAAAAGCATGTAATTTATTTAACAAGTTCCCACATACCCTGACCATCTCTTTCTCTCTTTCCCATCCTTAACGTTAATTCTTAAATTTTTAGATGCAGGATTTTCTGTTGTCCTGAGTATATACTCCACAGGTAACTTCTGGTACCAGCAGAATAAGAAAATTCTACTGAAAAGAGAATGGAAAATGGTTTGTGGGTTATATATTGTTCACGTTCTGCACCTTCTCAGGCAGGTAAATTCTCTGTGATTTTTCTGTTTCAGTAAAATGTGATGATCAGCAGGCAGTAATTTGAGGTTATGCCTTTCAGCTAACTTCACTGGCAGATCTCAGGCCATGCTGACAATTACTAATCATGAAGCCTTACTAATGCAAAGTAAAAAATGGAGCACTCAATTTTTTGTTATGAGTTAAGCACTCTCCATCTCTACAGAAGAAAACACTAACTTGTGCTTTTAATCTTTTCAAAGCAATAGCTCACCAGTAATCTTTTTTAAAACCTATGACCTGAATTTAAAAGCATCTGCAGTCATCACATTCAGAATTAATAACCTATTTGAGAATAAAAGTACATTAGAGTGACAATGCAGAAGGGAAAGTATAATGATGCAGCTGATTCGTCACTTCACTATATGAAGGCAGCAGAACTGACTTGACCTGCAGGGGATTCCTTCAAAGCTCGCCTTTCCTGTACATTTCCTGGAGCCACTCTAGGGGACAGCAAAAGTTGAAGATACACTTACAAAGATGAGAAATAACTATATGAATCCTTTTGGCCAGGTAGGCTTGTCCAGAGAGCTACAATCTCTAAAGTATGGCCACTTAGCAGTTTAGCTAACAATGATGTTAGCCTTAATGTCTATTGCTTATGTCAAAAATAAAATTTGACACAAGCAGTATAGCTATGTTGGGTACTAACCCTGCTTGCAGTACCATGATCAGACATATCTTTCCTCTGGACTTTATTAAGCATGGGTCAGGATGTTGCCACCTCACAACATAACCAGTATTTCAGCCTTCAGCAGCCATGTAGCCTGTGCAAGCCATCAGACTGGCAGCAATGTTCCAGCTAAGCACTCTAAATTTGTAATTATATGGAGAAGACATTTTCACAAGTCTTTGCCATCAGGAATGCAAAAGACACTGGCAAGAAAAATAGCCTCCAAGCAAACTAGAGAGTAAGAGGAAGGAACTCAACAGCCACTCTGACTGGAATTGAAAAAGAAGTTTTTACGTGTTTTATGTGTTTTGCTCTGAAGTCTCTATCAACATGCTAAATGTGAACTTATTCAGGAAAGCAGTCACTTGTATGGAGTCACTGGAGGATGAGACACTTATGTGAGAGACTCGACAGCATCTCATTACAGCAAGTGCGATAGAGGAATCATTTCTACACAAAAATATGAATTTCAAACCATCGCATTTAAGAACTTAAAAGAAAAACAAGAATTCATTAATAACAAAATTTAAAACCTAAAGCTTTTTTATGCAGCAGAAAAATATAAGTCACTTCCTGTCTTAAGGATGAATTATAAGAAAAAATTATAAGCAATAACTTAGTAGCAACGTACCACTCAGTTCAGAAACTGGGAGGGAGTGGTTCTCTCGTGACATATGCTGCAAACACTCATCCCTTTTGGTGAAAAGGAGGAAGCAGTTTGGGCATGCAAAACACTGAATATGCTGTGGAGGAATACCTTTTTTATGCCCATCATTTTCATTTAGCTGGAAGAGAAAATTATCTATTTAGGAAAAAAATTAAGTCAAGAAACCAGTCCCAGTTCTCAGGTCCCCCCATTCCTCTCTCATTTCTGTGGTAATATTTTCACTTTTAGGTTTTCAGCTACCACATCTGTATTTGCCTACAGCCTACCCCTCTGCACTTCAGCTCACAAGACACAAGGAACTGGTCAAAGTCCCACTGTCAAACCCAGCTACTCATCACTCCTTACTACACTGCCAACTTCTCCATCCCCTTCTTGCATCAATGGCAGCAAACACCTTCCAAGGGACTATGGGTTCCAGCAATTCTTAGCCATTCCCTTTACACAGGCTCTCAGAAAAAGCTCTGTCAATAAAACAGCTGTTTTACCTCGTCATTTCTTCTCTAATCTTGCTAACCTCTAACTCTCCAAAATGCTGCTCCTCAGAGTAGCTGGAAAGGTCTGTGACTTTTGTAGAAGTGAACTCCTTCAACCCACTCTGCTTTCTACATCAACCTCAGAGCTCTGCCCTCAGGGCAAAATTCCTTTAGTTCTACTTCTGATATTTTTGCTTGCTTCCTTCTACATCGCTCCAAGAATCTCCATTATATGCTCAGAGCTTTGACTAGGATTATCTCTCCATCCTTATACATCAAAGTAATCCCATCTTCTCACTGTCTGCAAGAGACACTCACCGCCTTTCCCCCACCTTGGCTGCTACTCCTGCTAATGTCCTTGGACACATCAGAGGCACACAACTTTGAAGAAATGGAAGAAGAGCAGGGACACACTATGATGCAATCTTTCAGCTTGTCAGGTATGACTACATATCAAGAGTTATTATTACTACAAGCAAAATTCAGTCTGATTTTCAGAAATTCTAAAACTTCCTCAAATTTATTGCAGCTTCTGGAGACTAGGTGAGAATATTTGTTATGAAAACACCCAATTTTGAAAATGCTATCCATTATTCAATTCAAAACCAGACTGCTTAAATAAAACTCCCATCTCTTTTCTGCTGCTTCTCTTCACTGTCACTTATTTCACCCTAACTTCCTGTCTTTACCTTTCATAGTTTTCGAAATGCAAAAAAAAAAGGGAATACCTATCAACAACCCCAATAGATGGACCAGAGGTTCAAGACAGAACTACAGTCCTCTTGAAAGCATACCAAAAAGTACAACCTAATGGTCACACCTAAAGGGAATCCTGTCAGGCTACACCAGGTATTTGAAACACAGCAGAATCAGAGAAAAATATACTGAAGAGTAAAAGAGAGGAGAAAGACAGTTAAAGAAAAAACAAAACCCAAAATCAATGCATAATTTTAAGTCTTAAACCCTCTACTGCATTCAGTCAGGTGAGTTATTTCATCCTTATGCTCTTGCCTTAGATAAAAGATGATCGCTGTACTGCTGAGAGGTTGAAAATCTTTCACAGCATATCACACAGGCAACAGCATTATGTGGGGGTCCATGTAATGAGACTGTTGGGTCACAAGGAGAATGATCAAACCTGGAGAAGAAGAAATAATTAGCAAACTAGTCCTCTCTAACTAGTCAAGTAATCTTTTTTTATGTGAAAAATTCTGTCATTTGAAGTTATCAGACAAAAAACCCCTATCTAACCAAACTAAACCATAAAAAATTCCTATTTCCCCTATCATGAAATGTATCAGTTCAAGTGTCCTGTACAGAGATGATTCTCCCTGCAGTTTACATGTTAAAATGGCCAGTGGAGAGAAATCATACTGCTTTTAAGAGAACTAAGAAAGCCTTAATTTCCTACATAGACATTTTAATAATTTATTTGTTTTTATCTCCCTGTACTAGTTCTGGTTGGGATGGAGTTCACTTTTAGTAGCAGCTTGTATGGTTGTTGTGTTTGGGATTTATGAACAACAGTGCTGATAGCACAGAGAAGTTTTAGTTATTGCTGAGCAGTGCTTGCACAGTGTCAAGATCTTCTTTGCTTTTCAGACTGTCCCATCAGCAAAATGGTGGGAGACACACGTGGGACAGCTGACCTCAAATGGCCAAATGGACATCCCGCAGCATAAAACATCATGCTCAGCAATAAAAGTTGAGTGGAGGGGGAAGAGGAGATAGTTGGGAAGACAAATGCCATCACTCCAAGTAACTAGCACGTGTGATAGAGCTCTACCTGTCAATTCCTTATTTTGCTTTGCATGTGCATGCAGCTTTTGCTTTGCTTATTAAACTGTTTTTACCTCAGCCCAGAGCTCTCTCACTTTTACCTGACATCCCATCAGGGTGGGTGAGTGAGTGAGTGAGTGAGTGNAGTGAGTGAGTGAGTGAGTGAGTGAGTGAGTGAGTGAGTAGCTGTGTGGGGCTGAGCTGCCTATGGGGCTTAACCCATGACACTCCCCTCAACTTCTCACCATCCTGCCTACGGACACATTCACTAGTTAAAAGGCAGTATCTGCTGGAATTGAACCCAGACACACTGAGTACTGACTAGCAAGATCAGCTACGAACAGACAGCCTACAGTTATTGTTCCTCTTTCCCTGCATTAAGGGCTTTTCTTCTTATCTTATCTTAACATCAACTTGTATAAGTCAGCCCTTTACTCCAGGTTGGGATGAAGTTACAACTAAACTGGAGTACAGAAATCTTACTTGCTCAATAAGAGGAAGACATCAATTCTCAAAAAAAAAAAACCAAACAACACACACCAAGTAAAAAACTAAACCAAACCAACCAAAAAAAAAACCGCATGAAGCACATCTACAAAAATTGTAACATATTAATTGGCTCTCAAAACAGAGCTTTGTCAGTACAGGCAGTTTAAAGCAGACTTGATGCTGCTGTCCTAAGTTAGAGCTTAACTTATTAATAATATTCTTTTATTATTATTCCTTGCACTGAACTCTTGCAAGGTATCTCCCTACCTTTGAAGGTGACCTAGAAGAAGATGCACATTATCAAACTGTCTGTTGCAATGCATCACAGGACAACATTTGGGACTGCTGTTGACTTGAGTCCGACCTCTCCTCTCATAACCACCCCTTCTTCCACCGTTAACAGAGCCTGGTTTCAGACCTGTGTTCCAAAGCAAAGTACTTAACCAGAAGCTGAATTATAGAGGCTTAAGAAAACAAATAACACACAAGCCCTAGAACATTCCAGAATCAAACTGCGGTGATTCTTAAAAGTAAACAATCCACTCACTGTCCTTCAATCCTACTACACTAAGTCTCCTCTTTCACTGTCTCTTCTATTCCCAGTAGAGTAACTTTTCAAACAGTTTGACACCCTTCCTCCAGGTCCTCCAGGCAGTATTTTAAATTCATTAAACATTGTCAAGTTACATTTACACTTTCCTAAGCCACAGTTCAACAGTTATATTTTTTGATTCTTAGCAACTTCCCTTATAAAAATAATTAACATTGCCTTACTGGTTTTTAGATTTCATATCTTTCATTTTCTAAGTAGCAAAGCATTACGAGAATAGCTTTCATGGAAATTAATCTTTAGGAACTTTCTAATTATATGCTCTAGCAAAATACAGTAAGATTTGGTTATGCACAAGGCACCTGCAAGCTCAACACAATTTTCACATTTCTACTCTGTCATGCAGGACTTAGAAACCATCACTCAATCTTAGTTTTCTATTCTTACCTGGCATTTTTAACCACTGGTCCACACATAACCTTGCAGCTTCTGTATCACTGTGTTCCCGAATAAATTCTAATTCTTGCAACCCGTGAGCATACTGGGAATCAACTTTCTCCTAAGGGAAAAAAACATATCAGAGAATGTTGTGATCAAATTTTAAAAAATAAAAATAAAAAAAAAGATTACGTACGTATCCCAAAACTTACACATGGGTTCCTAAATCATGCACCCAGAAAAACCTAAGTGAGGGGGAAAAAAAGTCTTGCAACTCAAATGACTTCTATTTTATACAATAAAAATGGAATATAATAGAAAAAAAAAAAGAAAACAGCATTTTCACTTCTACTAGATTTAAGACTAAATTTAAGTCTGCAGTTTCCATCACCTGGTGAAGAGTGAAGAGCCAAGCAGGAGGAAAATATTCACCTTTAACAAAAAGGCCTTGTAGCCTTCATTCTCAAGCTGCTTTAAAAGCTACACAGTTATCTCTGACTCCACTTTACAGCTGAAAAACTGCATGTGGAGACAAAAACAGATGCCAAATTCAAAGTGGAAGAGACAGAAGGGGGATGTAGGCTTCCAGACTTCAAGGCTACCTTGGACTATATCTAATCTAGCCTTTTACTCCATTGTACCAGAGTTGCATTGTCTACCACAGACTGTAACAAATTGTAACTACTGTAGAATTATGTGATTTTAAAAGCTGTTAACAGTGTTGAGAAAATTAGGCTGGGAAGTCAGCACATTTTGCCAGCTCTGGATTTGCATTTTTCCTTGTTCAATTCCATGAAGTTCTTGCAATCCCATTCCTTCAAGATGTCCAGCTCCCACTGAGAGCAGTCCTACCATTAAGCCCACTGACTGTATCTCCCAGTTTGTAATAAAAGTAAAAAGTACATTCTTTTCAAATGGCTGCAAAGTGCAACTAATGGACTCAACTTTAAAACTATGCCTTAAATGTTGAAAATTTTATCCCATTGGGAAATACCACCTGATACAGATTTAATGTGGCAAACAGCTTCCCAAAAATCTCAGACAAAAACAGGTAAATAGCAAGGCCTGCTGCATGGTGGTTTGTGATAACTGTTATTTTTCAATTAATTAAAAAATTAGAATATCAGAATAACTGATACTAAGGTTCTTCTGCTATACATACAAACAAGAGAACAAGTTTTTGCCATTGGTTTTCATTCATTTAATTTTTCCCCCTTAGGAACTGCAATAAGACTAGAAAATTGATCAGTTAAAAGCCGCTGAAAAGACGAAGTCATCTGTGTTTCACACAATGCCCCAGAAGCAAAAGTCTAGGTGTTCATTCCAACTATGACTCACCAATTTATTTACTTAGCAGTGAAAACAAAGACACTTATGACTACAAGGCCTTTATTATGCAATTCTTCTAAAATAAAACACATTCAATACCTTAAAGGCTTTGTTTTTCTCCTCTTTTTGCTGTTTTTCTACTTCAACATGGCGTGCCAGACGATCCAGGGTTGATGCAACTCGTTCTTTCTGATAGTCAATGTGATCCTTTCTCTTAATGTTTCTCTACAATTGGAAAGATAAAGTTTTATTAGTTGATTGTTATGTAATAGACACTAAAACAGTGAAAAGCGATGCCCAAGCATCATGACATAATTCAGTAAAGATACTCTTATCCTAAGTTCCATGAGCTACCTTGTAGTTTTCTCTTCCTTTTTACCAGCATCTGTTAACTTCTGTTAAAAAACAAATCAAAAACAACAGCTCTCCCCTCCATATATTCAAGACAATTCAACATAAACATTAGCCTCACCATGCAGTAGAGGAACATGCATGATTGTGCTGACTGTCCCAGAAGTCTCCAACAAATGAAAAGCTAAGTAAGCTCTTCTAAGTAAACAAAATCCCTGCTGACTTGAAGCCAACATGCAGCCCATCTAAAAAACCTGAGAACTGCTATCATTCTTGCTCTAACACTGCCCACTATCCTCAAAAAGGCAGATCATGAGCTTTTTCTAACCTAAGGGATAGGCCATATACTGTAGTTTCCTCTTACACAGTAAGCCCTAGTAATGATCCCTGTAATGTCAGCCTGTGACTGTACAGATGATCACCTTTCCTTAAGAATCAGGTTTATTACAAACATCCTCTGTTGCAACACAGGAAAACAAAAGTCAAAAGACAGTCACTGCTGCCAAAACCATCTCTAGTAGGGTCTGTCAACGCCCCTTTCAAAGGCCTTGCAGAGCAAGTTTGGGGGATAGGTAAACTTAAGAGCCTGCTTCTGACTTGTACAATCTTAGAATGGATTACAAAGGATTACGCTAAGAGCAGACTGTCACTGGAACAAGGTCATTCAACCCATAAATTGTTCCTAAAAGGCTATTTTAGAAAGAAAAGGCCTGGTAGTAGACCAGATATGTTTTCAGGCTAGAAACTGGACACCCTGATTTCCGAGGCTGCATGTAAAGTGACATTTTATTTCTACACGTTTGTTAAGATGACTGAAAGACAAATAAAATTACCAAGTGATTTCAAGGGAGAAAAAATAGCTCCGGAAAAAGTGAAGTGCTGATATTCTTGCTTTTCAGTCAACAGCAAGTAGAAAAATAAAAATATTTTGATACTTGTTATTTAGTACATTTTAAAAATACACTAAACAAGGTTTTGCGAAGAGTAACTGACAGGAAAAAATACAGAAGATCAATCATTTTGTTCAACCAAGATGTCCTAAAATACATTACAAAATACTCACATGAAAATTAGAACTGCTGTTAGGTTCTTCATCCCCACTGCTAACAAGATCAATGCATTCAAGGACAGGCCTTAAAGGTCCTTCCTGGAAAAAAATTAAAAATGCACACACAAAAGCATTAAATTTTCTTCCTCAGAGATAAAATGTACTATCTCTGCCTTATATTGGCAGTTTCTTCAAGACACTAACAATCAACGATGTAGGGCAGGCTACCTACTGCCTCATGATGAGTAGCAGAGAGAAAAGCAGCATGGAATCCGCTCTGCTGCTCTTAATGCATCCCATTCTTTACATTCTTCCACCTTTCAAGGCAGTAAAGCTGTTCAGCTGGCCAGGCATGAACAGTCCTCTGTCTCACTGGGGAGCAGAGGGGATGAAATCTTGGAGGGATGACAAAAGCTTCTATGAATCAAGCCGTCAGCCTCCAATTACGCCCAAAGAGTAACTCTTTATGATTAAATAAAGATAACACAGTTTTCTAAATTAAGTATTAAAAAAAATCCACTGCAGATTTGCTTCTGTAGAAACTGACAGGCTCTGCAACACTTTTAAGAAATGAAACCTTTATTAAACAGGTGAGAGCAAGTAAGAGTTCAAAGACACACTCTGACCACCTGACTGTCCCATCAGGTCAATAATGTGTTTTGAAATGTTCAGCTCTGATCCTAACAGCTTCTTCAAGGGCAGAGATTTTTCTTATTTGTGTTTACTTACTCTCAGGGCTCAACAACTAATCAAAACTTACAAAATCAACAGCTGAAATGCAGAGTAACTTGCTTTCAAGCCTAGAAGTTCAAGTAATCAAAACAGTAAATTTAATTATTACACTCGTTTAAATGTTTTCTGCACATATGAAATGTTCTTTTTCCTTCCAAAATCTGTGCTTTTTTCTATGCAATTTTTGTGTACTGTTTACCTCCACACAAGACAAGCCCCACACTGAAAGTTATGAGAGTTTTAATTACTTTATTTTCCAGATGGTTGAACTAAAAAGGAATGCAAAGAAGGTGCCAACCCTGAGGATTCCATCACTATAGGAGAGTTAAGAAGCTGAGGATCAGAGAGCTTCATCCCACCTGCTGTAACTCCCCACCAGATGAGTGGGGGAGTAAATCTTGGCACACAAAGAGTGCGATTTCAAAAAACCAGCATGGACAAGCTCTCCATGAACAGCTGAAAGCTGGGGCCTCTCTGGCTGACTACACTGGCATACCTGGCACCCAGAAAGACACAAAAGTATTCAGATGTAGTAGCAGTAAGATATGATCACTCTTCACATCTTACCAGCAGACACTTCACATCCACAGAAAAAACCAAAACCAACCAAACAAAAAACACAAACAAACCCCAAGCCCCCCCTGAAACAACAATCCAACGAAAAACAAAAAAAAAACCAAACACCTAACCTAAAAAACCCACCAAAGCCCCAGCATGATCCATTTCTAAATTACTTCCCTAAACAATCTTCAAATGCCATTCTTCTCACAAACCAACAGCCATGCCACTGAGCAACAAACAAAAATCACAGCTACTTCTGTGAATGGAAGAATTTCAAGGTTTTTAATTCTCCAGGCAGCTGTGGCATCTCTGCTGTTATTCACAGCTTTGCCTGAATGCATCACCAGGACTCTAATTTCACTATACTATTAACTCTTAACACTATCATATTTGTTTAACTGGTGACTGGTAAAGACGAAGCCTCATATTCATCTCCAAGGACAGTTTCTTCTCAAGGAGTTCTGTGAAACTCATTTTTATGCCAAAGTTTTCTCCAAAAGCCCTAAACTGTGGTCTCTCTTTCAAGCCCTTCCTCATTTCACTTGATCTTCAGGTGATCTGGCCTAACTAACAGACTCCTTGTCCACTGACACAACATGCAAGGTGTTCTGTTTGTTGTTTCAGCTTTATGTGCCTTCAGACTAAATGCCCAGTTTACTTAAACAGCACAATTAAACTTCTGCATAATTATACACACACTAGCAGAGAGAAAACATGGATCTAGGTTTCATGTATGTGACCACAAACTTATCTTTGACAAATAATTATGTGAGCATAATTGCGTAAACACATGTAAACATTCTTAATATCACAGAACAAGTTTACATTAAAATAAATTTTAAAAGATTTAGACAAGTTGTACTATTTGTACACTAAATCTTTGTCCCAGCAGACTTAAAATTTTTAAGACTGCTAAAAACTGACCAACACTATGAACCAACATGTACTTAAGAAGTTTTGACTTTATAACCTAGCAAATACAAAAAATTCAAATCCTGGCTGACTGGGGATGAGTGCAGAAATAAAAGATTTGCTTCCTAACACCACTGCCATTTTATTCAGTTGCTGCTGTGATGCAACTAAAAGCCAGAGAGACAAATACTTCATTCTGAATATCTAATATTTAACACCACAGAGGGAAAGAAAGCAAAATCTTTAATTGGTAACTACCATGTTTTAGTGCATTACTTGATTCAGTATACTAAGTAACTCTCCTCTAGGTCCACTGCTTTTGGTACCAAGTGTGGCAAATTGAATTATCTGTTTGTTCACAAAGCCTTACAATTGTGAATTTCTTCACTCTTGCCTTATCCTTCCCAAGCAAAATGGGGGCAAGACCAGATCACGTTAAGAGCATAGGTGTAACAGCTTGCACTGTAGATCAAATCATATTTCTCTGGTGGTATGCAAAACTTAAAATGTAATGATTTTAAATGGACAAAGTATGTTTCGATGAAGATGGAAAATTTAAAAGATGGAAAATCATGGAAGAATAGTTTTAAGTTTCTTGAATGAGGGTGAATTGGACTACAAAAGCTGAAAATCTCTAGCAGCAGCAGACTGACAAAAAGTCCTTATTTGATGGAGCAAGAGCATAGTCCTACAGGATGAATTCCAACACCCTACAACAAGCGAAAAAAGTAGAAAAAAACCAACCCAAAACCACAAAGAGAAACTGATCAAAAAAGTAAAGAAACCCACACCAAAACCACATCCAACTGTCAAGAAGGNGGGAAAAAAAAAAAAAAGAGAAAAAGGAAGAAAAAACACAGATCATAGGGCCTTCAGCTTCTTGTTTTCTATCAAAATGAGCACAGGTTGGGATATCCCAGTAGCTTCTCTAATTCAATTTATACAGTACTATCCAGTGCACTGGGTCTTTAGGACACGCAGATCATCAGGAGGCATCCATCCGTAACATTTATGAAGAGTGTAAGTTTCCAGTCATACACATTATTATATGGAAATGATGATCTAAAGCTAGCCAAGCAGTCTAGAAATCCTTTTGCAAAGTCCAAAGGCACCTTCACTCAGAGGAGCAAATGAGATCTGAAGACATACTTCTGATATTAGGTGATGGTCAGGGTCACACACCTTTTCCCCTCATATTCACCAATTGCAATAGTAAGCTCTTCACTTCAGGATATAAATCCTGCACAAAATTTGAGCAGTCATCTTCTTATACATAGTAGCCTCTCTCAGAAATAATAGTTACTGGGACCACAAAGGATCCCTATTATTCAGAGGAAAAGCCAAAGCAACAAAAAAAAAAGTAGCCAGAAGTGTTCATTTTCTCTTTCAGTTACTGCTCTTGCTGCTCCAGCAGCCCCTCAATCCTTACACATTCCAAGCTATTCTAGCTTCCTTGTTCATTGGCTAGTTTGAAGAAAATGAAGCTTATTTAGTCATCATCATAGAATCATAGAATGGTCTGGGTTGGAAAGATCATCTTGTCCCAACCCCCCTGCCTGGGCAGGGACATCTTCCACTAGACCAGGCTGCTCAGAGCTCCCTCCATCCTGGCCTTGTACACTCCCAGGAACAGGGGGCATCCATAACTTACCTGGACAACCTGTTCCAGTGCCTCACCACCCTCACAGAAAAGAATTTCTTCCTAATATCTAAACATACTCTTAGTCTGGAGCCATTCCTCCTTGTCCTCTCACTATATGCTCTTGTTAAAAGCCCCTCTCCACCTTTTCTGTCAGCTCCCTCTAAGTGCTGGAAGGCTGCAATTAGGTCACCCTGAAGCCTTCTCTTTTCCAGGCTGAACAATCCCAGTCCTTCCTCACAGGAGAGGTGCTCCATCCCTCTAATCATCTTGGATGACCCTCCTCTGGACTCATTCCAACAGATCCATGTCCTTCCTGTGCTGAGGACCCCAGAGCTGGATGCAGCACTGCAGGGGGGGGTCTTACCAGGGGAGAGCAGAGGGGCAGGATCCCTTCCCTCACCCTGCTGACCACGCTGCTTTTGGTGCAGCCCAGGACACGCTGGCACACACTGCAAGCACACATTGCCAGCTCATCCACCAACAATCCCAAGTCCTTCTCTGCAGATGCACATGAATACTTGTGTGTATATAATGGACTCTGAACTCATTAATCAATTTTGCCCAAATCAACCAAAATACTAAGACATCTCAGAGATAACCAACTACTCATAATTTTTTGCAAAAAAACCCACCTATCCTCCATACTAAATACCCCTGCAGAGAAAGTTTGTATGTTGAACTTCGGCTTTAATCAAACACTATACAAAATGGGGGGGGAATCTAATAATTATTCAGCATATTGTTCAAAAAAGAGACAAATCTACAAAAAAACACCCAGCCACTAAAAATACTGGCTTCATTCAACCACTTGACCTTAGTAACATGACTTGTTCTTTCAAGAAAAACATCTTTAGATGTGTAGATGTGGCCCCCAGGGACACGGTTTAGTGCTGGGTTAATGGCTAGACTCAATGATCTTAACAGTCTTTTGAACCTAAACAATTCTGTGGTTCTATGTAATCCTGCCATCCAGCACCAGTTCACTGATGACTGATTGAGGCCAGAACACAGGAAACATTCAAAAAATTCTGCTACTCTTGGATATCCAACAGATACAAATGCTTTAAAGTTACATCCACATAAAGCATGTCAGCATTAGACCAGGTGCTGTACAATAAAGAGCACCTCACAGTTTGAGAGGATTAAGGCCTCTAACTCATTATTTCCTTCCTCTTCTAAACCGAGTATAGAAATTCCCTTTGTGGGGGCTGCTGTTGCCGGCTAGCTGGCCCCGGGAAATCTATATGTCAGAGGTTTGGAGGTTCTGAATCCCTGGCTGAAGCGTGGGTGCGGCTTGAGAAAACAGAGCGGCTCTCCACGGGGTTTCAGGTGGTTTATTTCTCTAGGTACCTCTCCAGGGTGGTGGAAGGCAGAGAGGGTCCTAGAGGCCACGTGCGAGAGAGGGAAAAATCCCCTGTCCCCAGGTTATGTACCTGGGGCAGGCCTCCAGACAGGAAAGGGCCGGGACCACTGGCCAGTACAGTATTATAAAGACAATAGGTGTAGGTGGCACCTAATTACCTGGGCAAATCAGAGGTTTCACCCCTAGAACCTTTTACCTTTAGCAAGGTGATTGACACCAGGGTCAAGGCTATACCAACAGGGGGTTTAGGAGAGAGGGGGGATTGGGACAAACTACTACAAACACACAAAGCAATTGGAAAAACCCGAATTTTGCACCGCTGCAACTGAGTATAGTGATTTCAACACTGATTTGCAGAATAAGCAGTGATTTATTCCATTAACTTTAGAGGAAGTATTCCTAATGCAAAATGCTATGCAATACAATTACCAGGAAAATTATTTACAGTCCCTTCTCATATACCTCACTGACTACTGTAATACCCCCCTCACCTGCTTGGATACTCAAGACCATATTCTCTCTACAGGACCAACTGACATCATCTTATACCCTTCCAAGAAAGGGCACATAAACCCTTAAGATCGAGTTGTCATCTGCCACAAATATTCACAAATGAAATTACCTTTATATTCAAGAGTAATGATTTACATCAAAATATCATCATCATCATCGTCATGAAGTTCCCTCTCCTGTTTAATTGACAGTGAAAGTGTATTTTTTACAAGTAGTGAATTTCCAGTACAAGACCTACTTACTCCAATGAACTCAATCTCGTCTTCACTTTCAGAAGCTGGCAATTCATTCTTGTGAAGGCTGTCAGGGGTATGATTCTCCATTATCTAAACAGAAACAAAACATACTACATAATTTCACTTTGTAAGTTTCGTTTAACAATACAGCATTTTTCATTTTAGCCCTTCTTTGACTTTGCAATCTATCTGTATTCAACAAGCCTCTATCAGTCACTCAACTATCAGTGACAACGGAATACGTGATGAATGACTCTGACTCGAATCACGGTAAACTATTTTTCCAAGTGTGCAAAAGGTGTTTTTATTTAAAAAGCATGCCAATACGTACACTCCTCCAGCAGCCATAGCTGCAGCGTAGCAGCTCAAGGACATGCCTGAGCCTGAACCCCCGGCAAGAACCGAGACCCAAGTTCCAGCCTAGCGGCGCTCAGCCACCGACGAGCCGCGGCGGGCCCGTAACAACTGCGGGCGAGTTCGGGCGTTTTTAGCTGCCGCAGCTGCGTCGGGCCGCTCTAGGACGGCGGCAGAGGGCTGAGCTTCCCGCTCCAAAACAACGGCGGGGGCTGCGGTGCTGACTCACGATCCCGGAGCGCACGGCCCCGCGGCACACGGCTCCGCGGGCTCCGCACGCCGGGCTGGCCGTGCTGCGGCTCGCCGGGCCCCGCCCGCAACTGCTACAACCGCCGGCCCCGCGGCCCGCGCAGCGCCCCGGCCCCGCTCACCCGCCGCCGGGCCCCTCGGGCAGCAGCGCCCCGGCCCGCCGTGTTCCCGCTCTCTCTGCGGCCCGGGGGCGGGACGAGGGCGTGGTACAGTTCGCCGGGATCGGGAGGTGCCGGCGCTGCGCCCCGCGTTCCCCATGGCAGGTGCCGGCGCTACCGCGGCAGCACCATGGCGCGATCCCCCCGGCCGGCCCTCCGGACTCTTTGCTTCTTTTGGGCTCTCTCCTTCTTCCGGCCTCCCCTCGTCCGCCTTCGCTTGGGCTGCATCGAGTTCCGGCTCGGAGGGGGAAAATCCACAGGCCGCTTCCGGGGGAGGAGAAGGAAGACAAGAGGAGGAAGGGCGGCTATTGGGGCTGGCAGCCGAGGGCAGGGAAGGCGGCAAAATCGCCGGGCCGGGCTGTGGTTCCGCTGCCGCTATCTCAGCCGCGCTGTGTGTGCTCAGCCGGCCGGTGCTCAGCCGCCTCACACGGTCCTTTATCCAGCCCAGGCATCTGCAAGGGTCCTTTGTGAAGAAGTTACGGGAGGCGTTGCCAAGGGCAATGGTGAAATCCAGATACACAGTGGTCGTTGCTCCACTCATTTACCAGGGCAATCAGTTTATCGTATAACGTTGTCAATCTAGTCAAGCCTGATTTCCCCTTGGTAAAGCCATACTGACAACTCAATCATTTTCTTGTCACTGGAAGACAGAGGAGGCCTAGAAATAGTTACCGGGATTAGCTGCTTCATTATGGTCCCAGGGATCAGGATGAGGCTGACTGGCCTCCTTCCTGCCTTTCTTGAAGATGGAGGTGGCATTTGCTTTCCTCCAGCCTCAGGCACCAGTGCCAGACAACATGATCCATGAAAGATAATTGAGAGTGATCTCACCATGACATCCATCAGCGCCCTCAGTATCAATGGTGCATACTGTCAGGGCCCATAGACTTAGCATGCATATGCCCAGCTTGCTAATGTATTCCCTGACTTGATACTCTCCCACCAAGGGTACATCTTCTTTGGTCCAGCCTTTGCCCCTTGTTTTTGGCACCTGAATTCCTGAAGGCTGGTCTTGGTAGTGATGACTGAGGCATGTACTGTGTCACTGTGTCATCTGCCTCATTTAGCAATGGGCCTACATTTTACTTAGTCCTCCTGTTGTTGCCTATGTACTTACAGAAGCCATTCTTACTGTCTTTGACATCCCTAGCTAGGTCCAATTCCAGTCTTGCCGTAGCTTTCCTAACTTCATCACTGTGTGCTTGAAAAATATTTCTGTATTTATCTGAAGTAAGCCATCCATGCTTTGTATGCTTCCTGTTTGGTTAGAGTTTGACCAGGAATTCCTTGTTCATCTACACAGGCCTCGTGGCATTTTTGCCCAATTCCTATTCACAGGGATGAACTGTTCCTGAGCTTGGAGGAAGTGATCTTTAAATATTAACTAGCTTCGTTGGGCCCCTCTTACCTCCAGGGTATATCCTATGGGGCTCTTCCAGGCAGATCTTTGAAGATGCCAAAATGCACTCTCCAGGGTTGTGAGCCTTCTTTTTATACTTCACCCTCCCCTCAGGATCCGGAGCTCCACTATCTCATGCTCACTGTGGCCAAGGTTGCCTTAAGCTTTACATTCCCTACAATCCCTTCATGGGTATGGGTCCAACCAAGCATTACTTATTATTGGTCCTTGCTGACTCCTTTATGACTTGAAAGAAGTTACCACTGCACTCCAGAAACCTCCTGAATTGCTTATGTCCTGCTGTATTGTCTCTCCAGCAAATACCTGAATGGCTGAACTCCCACATTAGGACCAGGGCTTGCAAACACAAGGCTGCTCCTATCTAGAAAGGGACTGGGAGCTTTCTCCATTATGGTGTCTCATAGACATTCCCTTGCTTACATGCGAGAGCTGAAGGTGATGTCTCCTAAGCCCCATCTTCTGGATTTTGTGTTCTGTTCCTGCCACATCACCTTATGCCCTTTGCTTTTTTCTGTGTCCATCAATCCCCCACAAAGCTGCTGGTTCCTCTCTCACTTAATTCTTAGTTTAAATCTCTGCTTATGTGGTCAGTGATCCTGCTGGTAAAAAATAGCTTTGCCCTGCTTAGTGAGGTGGATCTCATCTCTGTCGAGCAGAATGTGATTTGCAAGCAGGGTCTTATGGTCACAAAACTCAAATCCTTGTCACCAACACAGGTTCTGCCAACAAGTATTGACTTGTCCCGTCAGTGCCCCGTCACTACCAGGATTGAGAAAACATCACTCAGACCCCCATGCCCATGATTCTTGCTATTTATCTGCTACTGCTCTCCTGCTTCTTCATATACTTTTTGCCACTCAAAGTAAAAGTATAGTCAGTATGAATCATCTTTACTCAATGCATTGGCTTTGAGTAAGCTGAACAAGGTAAATGTCACCTGTGAGTTGCATGCCAGTATAAAAGAGCTGCTTGTACACCCACAAAGCACTTCACTGGTGTGTGCTTGTTAAATGCTGTAAACACGGGAGAGAAAGAATTCAAGGTTGCATGTTAAATTTTGGTGTTATGCAAGAGAATAAAAAACTGTCAGCAGTATCATCTCACATACTGTAAGCATTAATTAGTGCACTTATTTTTTTTGAAGACAGAGTTACTACTGTTAGTTTTAAGCCTCTTTCCATATGAATGTAGAAACAGCTTTATGATAGAAGATATACTGAGTTGCTAGTTGTATCTACTAGTTATGTGCTCATTTACAGCTGTACAACTTAATCACTCTTGTTGGAGTGTATAAACAACACTCATTTGTCTAGTTTTATTTCATTATTAAAATAATGGAAACCTGACTGCCACTTGGAAAGTCATTGTTGCTGCCTAAACTTTAATATTTTGCATTTGTTACTTAAATTTGCTAACAGAACGTTAATAGCAGTCATTCTGTTTGTAGCTTGCGTTTACACTTGATAACTTTTGATTCTTGAGAATAGATAATATGAGGACCTGTAGTAAGAAATGACTAGGGCAGCATGGTGGCATTATTTTTCCAAACTCGGAGGCCCTATGCAAATAATGCTTATTTAAATATGAATTTTTCAGTAGTCATTCATGTAAATGTTTACTCTTGCAATGACCAGTCCAAATTTCCTCCTTGCATGTAAACAATACAGTTAAGGAAAAAAAAAAAAGTAAGGGAGTTGCCATGCAATAATTTCCAATGTGCTAACATATTGGAATATTGTATTATTTCTAATATGCTAACACTCTGAATTCTAAAATTTGTGTATTTCATCTAATTCCTGTGAAAGAGCAGTCATCACGCTTTGGGCCAGGTTAGGAATGCTCTTAAGCAGAACTTGTTGGGGAGGGTAGGGGAGGTGAGGTGAGGAGAAGCAGGGTTTTTGTGAGATCTTCATGACATCTTCAAGTCCAAAGCTCAAATGAAGTCTAGATATCATATAGGATGTGGAAGCTCTTTCAGAGCTGATGATCTCTATAAACTCAGTAATGCCCTCTTGCAACTAATTCTGTATATTCACTATGTGCCCTTAATTATAGAGTAGGTTTAGATTAAATAATATTACAAAGAAATGCCTTACTGTGAGGGTGGTAAGGCACTGGAACAGGTTGCCCAGAAAAACTGTGGATATCCTATCCCTGGAAGTGTTCAAAGCCAGGCTGAATGAGGCTTTGAGCAGCCTGGTGTAGTGGAAGATGTCCCTGCCCATGACAGGGGGGTTGGAACTAGATGATCTTTAAGGTCCCTTCCAACTCAAACAATTCTATGATTCTAATTCAAACATATTTCAACATTTTTGCTTCTCTCTTTGCTCCCTTAAGTGAAACACTGATTGCCTGTATCAACATGGCATGCTGCCACTTAGTCTTGATCTAGAAAATTTAGATATCTGGTGGTTTGGGTTTTTTTACTCCTATCTGTATACCCTAATAACAGGGAACATGAACTTGACATGTATTAAACTCCCTGATTTATTCAACAGTATACTTTTTCTGTAAGATTTTTATCCTATTCTTCACATATCTCAGTATTCTTCCCACCTTAGAAAACAAGTGCTCTTCTGAGCACTTCATGAAAAAGAATTACCAATTTTTTTCCATGCCAACATTCAAATTCAATCTAATATGCAGTAATAGAAATAAATAGTTCAAATTATAAGTATTGCTTATCTTTTCAGTAGTAAATCTCCGGTTACTAAATGCCATACAGTCTAATGCCACTACAACTTCTGTAGCAGCCATCAGTCTTCTCCCATTCTGAGGGCTGCAAAAACCATGCCTTTTGTTGCTCATATCAGAATGTTACACTTTGGAACACCACACATTTACCTACAACCAATTAAGTTTTATTTTAATGCAGATTTTGGGAGAAGCAGTATTATGCTGATCTGGTGTCTCTTTCTATTGCTTCTAAAGTTTCTAATCTGTGATTATCTAGCCTTCAATTTTGTGTTCTCAGAGTTTCCAAGGTAATTTTGAAAAAAAAACCCAAACAACAGTTTTATTTTGTACCTTTCTGGTCAAACTGCAAGATACATGGCCCTTTTGTTAATGATATATTAATGTTAATGTAACAGCTATTTATCTCCTTTCATCCAGTGGGATAACATTGTTTCTATATTTTAGTAAGAGGAAAGAATGATCTTTTTGCAGCTTGCTCAACTTTTTGCCCTTTGTTAAAGCATTCAAATATCTCCTTCCATTTGTTGTTCCTTTTGTCCAAAATACCCACCTATCTCCCTGGCCCATGCCGTCCACCCTACCATGAAATTCCTCCTATACTTTTTGTGGTGAGCTGCCAGCCCCACTGGTTTTCCTTTGACAACTCACCAAGCCAGCAGAATGGAAAAGCACAAAGTACAGCGGGATCTGCAGCGCTGCACCAGCCACAGGGAGAGCAGCTGCTCGCCTTCGGCTCTGTCACCTGCCTGAGGGCTTTGACACACAGCTGCAGCTGTGCAGCATCAGCTGTGACAGCTTTAAGGTTAGGGTGCCCTTGTGAGGTGGGCCAGCTCCTTCCCCAGGTAAAATGATGAGCTTTACAGAAGCTGGCTTCAGAACAGTTATTAAAGAAAAAGAAAAAAAACCCCAAAAAATGAATGAGAGAAAAACTCCAACCTTGTAATGTTAGTGTACCACAGAGGCTGATGTAAGAAAGGGCCCGTTAGACAGTGAGGACGATAAAGCAGCATTAAGACATAGTAATGTTTCATTTTATTTGATAGAAAGTCACTTCAAAAATATGATTAACTATATACATTATTATATATGCTGTACATACAGTTACATATACAAAATTTACATAATAGCAAACATCCTTCTGTTACATTTTATTGATGGTACTTAATAGCATGAGATAGAATTCATGTATTTCATACCTGCTTTCATCCTGATCCTATCTACACGGAATTGTTAGGTGAAAGATGAAAAAGGATAGCAAATAACTTAATTTGTACCCCAGCCCACACAAAAGTCTTCTCCACAGTGCATTCTATTAGTGCCTTGCTCTGGAACAGTTAGATTTGCAGCACTTCCCTTCAGTGGTATTTTGCTGATAACCTTATCTTCAGAATTTTTTTTTCAGTGTTCACCCTAATATTATTTGTAATTTATTTCTATAACTCAGATGTCCTGAAATTTTCCTTAAATCAAGCTAGATTTCAACTTAATATAATTTCATTTTTCCAATCTGATTCATTGGTTGCTTATTTGCCATGTTTGAAATAGCTTCAGCTAATAGTACTCTCAGTTCTGGGAGAAGTACACTCAAACAGGAAAGCTATAGTCCCAAGTGTCCTCTCCTTCCCATGTCAGCGCACTGTACACCTGAAATCAGTCAGCAAGGAAAAAAAAATCACAGAACCATAGAATAGGTTGAGTTGGAAGGGACCCATTGGGATGATGGAGTCCAGCTCCTGGCTCTGTGCAGGACACCCCAAGAGTCACCATGTGCCTGAGAACATTGTCCAAACACTTCTTGAACTCTTCCAGGCTTGGTGCTGTGACCACTCCCCTGGGGAACCTGTACCTTCCTCTCCTCCTCCTAAGGCTGTTACAGGGTTTGTGTGACTGCCAGCTGCTCCCTGGAAGAAGTGGTGTCATATCTCAAGGGGAACTGCCTAGATTCTGGGAGTTTTCTGGTCCTAGTCCCATAAGGAATATTCTGCCTGTCCACCCTTTCTCTAAGCAAGGGGTAGCATACCAAAATCACAACACAGGGAGTAGAAGCTGGCAACTGCCTTTTACTAGTTGCTTCTGCCGAAGTGTCCTCTATTTCCCAGCTGAAGGGACCAGGCATTCTTATCCTATGGACCGGATGGTCAGGGAAGAAGAGAGAGTAGGAGCTGCTGAAGCAGCAGACTACCAGCAGCAGAATCCCTGAAAGAAAATGGCTTCCATAACTAACCAGGCTCTCCTGGAGGACTCTTCCCTGAGCTATAAAGGAACATGGCTTCTTTTATCGCCTTTCCTACTTTGAGAGATTAAAAAATAATCGCTTTTCTGTGGATATCTTGAAAGTTGTAGTTTCATTGCCCTAAAAGTTTTTTTGTTTTCCAAGTTAGTAGCAGCCTTAAAACATCTATTTTATTTCTTCTTCTCTGCTCATGTGGCCCTGTGCTTTCTACTCCTCTGCTGGCCACAGTCTTCATTTCACTAGGAGATCTTTCTATTTCCTCTTCATATCACTATATCTTTTTTTTGCATTAATATACAATAGCTTTCTTTGATCGGTTAAGCAGTTTTCCCTTAAGGTGAAAGCAAGGGGAATTATGGTTCCTGATATATATTCTTTTGGTAGTACTTTAAATAATATTTTTTTCTAACTAAGGGGAACTCTACTTGTATTCTTCAGTACAAGTTTTAATTTACGCATAACATGCATATATTTTGTAACATCTTAAATCCAAAGATATTAATATGCCTTCATTTTTTTCTAGACTATGGGATTTTCATTTGTTTGAGAAAAAAGTTCTCAGGCTTCTATCTCTGTCCACTGTTGGACACTACCATATAGCTAGTACAATTTAGATATTATTTCTTTTTTGTTTTATCCTGCTTCTTAATCTCCGTTGAGCATGTGAGCTGGAATGAAACACCTTCTGTTATTTATTCCTTGTCCGAATTCCTGAGATCCTGTCCACAACGCTGGTTGGGAGAGGGCGCTGGTGAGCCGCTGGCGAGTTGAGACTCCACCTTAGAAGAAGTGGGTTTGGGACACTCCTGCTGACCTTCGGGGGTGTGAGGTGGAGGAGTCAGGCAGCTGTCACTTTGCTGAAGTTGTGCATTAGCGGCTGGTGAATCATCATCCTGCTGGTCTTGTGTGCAAGGAGGAACAGCCGAAGAGATGATGCCCTGAGGAGCAGCTGAACCACTGTTGAGACAATTTATAACTAAGTTTGAGATATTAATATTAAATGTGCAATTAGTACTATTCTTAGTTTCCAAGATGCAGAGTTTGTTTATTAGCTAGCTAAATAGTTTTCTTCACTGTCACATTGCCCTTTTTCTTGTTTCACCTCAGCTTCATGGATCCAAGATGGAAACTTGTCTGTCTCATTGGATTTGACTAAAATTTTTTTCTCTTGAATCATAATTCTGCTCTAGGGGAAGGTGGAGGAGGTGGGTAAGTAAGAAATAGCAGCAAGGGAGGAAATAAAAGCTGCAGCCTCACCAGTTTTTAAAGTTAGTAACTTGTGTGGATAAGTGGTTACTAAAGGTACTGCCCAACAGAATTTTCTCTACCCCTGTCTGTACTTCATTGCTGGAAGGTGGACTGAAGGAGTAACAGTGAGATTATGAGCACTTTTAAATTGTCTTACTTTTCTGACAGAGAATGTGTGTCATCTGAGTTAAAGGAATCGCCAAGTTATCTGGATTACTTATATGGTGCTTAACTGCTTTGACAGTGAGGGAATGCTTAACAGATATAAAAAAAATCGATTATAAATGCATCAGTTCAGGAGGCACTATATAGGCAATATCTGAATTGGTTACAATGGAGGTTGGACTGGATTTTACATAAGCACTGATCAATAACAGACATAAGGGCATTTTTAAAATACTGAGTTTAAATTGGAAGGTCTATAGGCAGTATTAAATAACAACCCAGAATTGTTTTAGTATAGTCAAAGTCTTCCTATCAAGGCTTCAGGAATACTGTGTACATTAGAAGACTCAGGAATCAGCAAAATTTATGGATCCATCTGATGAAAATAAAGATTTAAAATATTTAAGATTTTAATACTTTCAGAGAAGACAAAACCTGTGGTTTGGTGCTGTTATTTTCCATGCCTGTGTTAAAGACAAGGAAAAATACTGCAGTGAATCATTACATACTGTATGTTACAAATACACAGTACCTTTGATTTATAACATCTTCTCATCCCTAGGAGAAAAGCATTAACATAGTAAACTTTATTTTTGCCAGGTTGGTGCGTTTGTTTATTGTTTCCAGATGGAAAAGCCTGTGTATGTGGATTTTCCTAACACATATTCTGTAAGTGTTTCTCAAGTAATAATTCACAGACCACTGGTGGTTCAGGGAGTACTACTAGGTGGCTTAGAAAGGAATTTTAGAAGCAAAGCACTACTACTTTTCAAACATTTGTATCATAACATAATCAAATATCTTGGGGTGCTTCTTATTTGTTGTTGTTGTTGGGGTTTTTTGTTTCGTTGTGTTGGTTTTTGGTTTTTTTTAATTAAGTGTCTTAAAGTTGCAAATTTGTATTTTAAAACCATGCAGGAGATAAGTAAACCAGGGAGAAGAAAAATGTTACTTAAGTATAGAAAGTCTAAGTAAGGACAAATCTCTTTCCTGTCACCCTATTTTAATCTCTTGCCCTGTTCCTTGTTCATTTCTTATGGGGTTCTTGAGGAGAGGCTGAGGCAGCTGGGCCTGTTTAGCCTCAAGAAGGCTCAAGCTGATCTTAGCTATGTGCACGGATGTCTGATGGGAGAGTGTAAAGGAAATGGAGGCTCTGCTCAGTGGGGCCATGGCAGAACCAGAGGCAATGGGCAGAAATGGAAACCCAGGAGGTCCTGTCTGAACATCAGGAATCATCATGAGGGTGGTGAAGCAGCGGTGCAGGGTGCCCAGAGACATGGTGGAGTTTCTGCCCTTGTAGATACTCAACCAAACTGTACAGGGCTCTGAGCAACCTGGTCCGGGTGACCCTGCTTGGAGCAGCAGGGGCTGGACCAGCCAACCTACAGAGGTCACTTCTCCATCATTCTGTGATATGTACATTTGGTATGTGTGGAAACAGTGCTGTGCAAATAGCTGACTTCACCACTGTAGCCAGGAGTTTGTTAATTTTATATTAGTTTATTCACAAGGCAAAAATGCCCATTATAGGCAAGATGTTATTCAATAATTCCTCTGACCTAATAATTTAGACTCTTGGCAGTAAAGGATTGCCAACTTAGCTCTCCTACAATACTCTTATAAATACATACTAAAGAGGTGTGATTTTCCTTATATCCACTTGTGGGTTAATTGGGGTACAACAGGTGACATGAAAATGGAATTGTTTGGTCTCTGGCGAGCCAGAGAATAATAAGAAAGGTAAATGCCAATTCTAAAATAGACATATTGAGATATGTCATATCATATGACATATGAGACATAAACAACTCCATGTGTTTACTTCTGTTTTCTCTTCCTATAATTTAATAGTCTTGTACTGCTTTGTCTAGAACCAATAACTATTTTTGTACAGTAATGTTAAGTTGCACTGATTCTGTATCATGTACTTTTTGTACAAACTCATGGAAATATTTACTGGCTTGGTACTGCATATGCCAAGTAGGTAAATATGTATTGTTATCTGAAGTTTAAGACTGCTTTTAGATTTTATTATTATGAAGTAATATGCAGAATTACAGAGTGCAGGCATTTTTTTATTTGACTTACCAAAAGCTATGTTTCTGAAAAGCACCTGAGTTAAGATCTTTGCTTAAAATTGGCTTCTTGGTGCAGTTGTTCAGTTTTTGTCCCATCATTCGCCTAATTAAAGCATCATCTGTGTTTGGAAACAACTGTTTTGTGATTCCTGCAAAATAAAGAGATGATATATATATATATATATATATATATATATGGAACCTCCAAATCAGGGAAACAAGAGGTGTGATATAAAATATATTTCTTGCATCTTTTAAAGTTCCAGCTACTTCAGCTTCCACTCTAGTTATTTCACTATCTTTACAAACTCCTTCCTAGATTTTATACATGCCAGCTCCTGTTTTCCTTTGTACCTTTCACATTGCTGTGCCTGCTCGTGGCAGACTCAAAAGGAACTCCAGGGCCACAAGGGCTTCTGTAGTGAGTGATTTGTGTTTGCTAATCCTCTGTCCTTATGTTCTGTTCTTGATCAGAGTCCTTTTCCTAGCCTCATCAGTCCTTATGACTCAGAATCTTACTTTTTTTTCCTCATTAGTTTTCATTTGCAGGTGATGTCACTTTTTCTAAAAATTTCCCTTCTGTTTTGCCTAGGTACATTTTTTGAATGCAATAGTAAGAGGACTCAACATGAGGAATGTGATTCCTGCTCCCTTCTTTTTCATCATCTTCCCTGCCCTTAATTTCCTGCCCTTTCTTTTCATTTTATTTTGAAGTCCTACAATTTTCATCTTCTTTAAATAATCCGATCTATTAACTCATTTTCTACAGTCCTAGATCTCCCAAGCTTCCTTCTAATTTTTCTTTTTCTCCTGTATAATGTTGACACTTTTCTTTTTAAATTCCAGAGTATTCTCTTCTACCTTAACAAAGTTCTTTGATTTCTTTATAGGCTTTTCCACTGAATTCTCCACAATGTACTGTACTCCATGCCCTGATTACCTTCTCTGCTTCTCTTTTCAGTTTTGCCTAGACCCTAGTAGGATTTAGAATCATAAATTCATTTGGGTTGAAAAAGACCATTACGACTGAGTCCAACCATTTTTCTCAACCCATTAAATATTTTTCATTTTTCTCAAATGTCATTCTGAAACTGTTTTATCTTACTGCCTCTAAATATATTTTTACCATCCTACACATTCTTTCCTTTTATCTCTCTTGACTTGGGGTCTTTTTTTGTAACAAGGTTCTTAAGAAAAAGAGGTTTTTGCACTTGATAACTTTTGAAACTGCTGGCTAACTTCCACAAAACTGTACTAAAGTACAGGAACTGGAGTTAAGCTGAGAAGGGAACCAAAAGAACTGCAGAAGTCCAAGGGAATGGCAGTGGAGGAAGAATTATAGTACAGTAATTAAGGCTATATTTTTCGAGTATTTAGTTATAGGTGTGAATCCAATTAAAGTTTGGCTTCATATGCTCACAAAATACTGTTTTCTTTAAAGCTGATACTTCCATCTGAAATTATTTTCTGTCCTATGCACCAAATATTTTCTGCTGTAAACCTCAGCATAAATCAAATTTTGTTTGCTTCTCTGATCACTATTTCTGTCTCCTATACAGTCTCATTTTGCCTCTAGCGCTATTTAAAATGTCAGAAATCATAACATTCACTAAACTTCAGAACACAGCAGACATAATTTAAAATTTGATCCAAATGTGTCCTCTTTTTGCCTTCCCTTATCTGTTATCATCATGCTCCAAGTTTGACTGTTGCATGTTAACCTTGCAAGGGCTAAAAAAATTTACAATAGCACTGTGCCTGAGCAGTCACCTGAATAAAACCCACATAACTCACACAACAGCAATACTACTACTTAGCATTTCATTGGCAGTGTTTTTAACAGATGGTTTAAAAAAGCATGTAGCTGAAGAAGGCAATAGGAAGCAGCTCATCACCTGTGCAGACCAGCAGTGAAGCATGACAGCCCCTCCCTCCAAGAAAGCCCCCTGTCAAGTCAGAGCCACATTGAGTAACATTAACAAGTCATCACCTATGATTTCCTGAACTTCATTCTGATTCATAGCTGGTTTTGCTGCTTTATCCTTTGAAGAGGAGGACTTTGCACCTGTCAGGCTGTGTGTAGCCATGTATTCATGTGTATAAAGTGCTTGCATCAAGTCATTTATAAATTTTTGAGGTTTGCTCTTGTTACAAAGTGCAATCTGCCACTTTTCGATCTTGAACTGGAAAACAAAATTGGTCATAGGCATAACTATTGCAGTTTTCTAGAAATATTATACTGTATAATACTGTAGTATTACCACTGAAATTTTCTGTTTTTAAACCACAATTTCACAAGTAATCTCTGCAAACGGTGTGCTTGAGATAACACCACACTTGCATACCATACCGCTCAGTGTTTGGGACCATATGCACAGCTTGATTGCTTTCCAGAGGGAAGTGTGGGGCAGACTAAGGACCCCATGCATCCTAGCAAACCCTTCACCAGCTCATGCTTAGTACTCACTAGTGGGGACAGGGCATGTTCAGACATAGCAAAATCCTCCAGCTTGCACTCCATGCAGGCTGGCTGTGGTCCAGTTCTGGCATGGTTTCTGTACTGCCTTGGTAGCAGGCACTGTGCCCAAGCAAATATTCCTGCCTGCGAGCAGACATGCCCTAAGAACTGTGACATCTGGTCCTGGGCTTTGAGAGTGGCTTCTGCACGCAGCAGTGGTACAGCCTAAGAATTTGAACTCTACTAACAGGCAATTTTGAGCTTCATCTACAAAGGTAGGCTGCTCAGAAAATTAGGTCTTTTTATTTCTTTGAAGATGTTAGGTCAAATTTTGTGGTTTGCAATATGCAGTCAAAACATACCACAATAATTCTAAACAGACTTCTTCGGATTTTAGCCCTCCATGACAACACACAAGAATGATTTGCATGGATTAGCATGACCCAGTGCATAATGCTTATGTAAATTGTGAATGCAGATGCTAGAATCATTCTTTTGATTGTGCCTTCACTTTTTTCATGTACAGCGTCTGTGCCTTAGATTTCTCAATCATGTTCTGTTATAATTGCAGAGAATAAGGGAAGTTCTTTACTCAGTATTTCTGTATACATGTATTTCTACTTAACAGCTGGCTAGCGTCTGGAACAGGAGAAGAAACACAGCAGCCTCCAATTACAAATTAACAGTTTGAACAGACTGCTGGTATTCTTCTTAGATTTTCTTTGAAATACCATCATTCCCCTTTGGCATCCAAACAATTAGGTTGGAAGTTATCCCTGGACCTTGGTATTTTCTTCATGCATCCACATTCTGCCCTTAGCCACAGATATGCAAGGTCACCAAAATTGAAGTGAATTTGAGAGTGTACAGGACACTGAATAAAAGATAGTGCTTCTCATGGAAAGAGCATTCTGCACAAAAGGGGAACATTCGTTATATTATCAATGCAATGATGACAAATTATTTTACCAATGGTTATTTTTTATATTATGCCATAGCAGTAAACTTTATACTCTGTAAAGTTTTATGCCTGAAATTGCCTTTTAACTGACCTGTTTTTCAGTCTGTTGCTCATCATCTTCCACATTCAAAGTTATTGGTGAGCTGGAGTTACTATGCATAGCTGCGTAGGAATCTGCTAATGGATTGTGAGATGCCTTCCAAACAGCATGTGGATGCAGACTGGACGTAGATGATGTCACTCCCCCTTTGAGCAGTGCTTCAGCCATCCCTACCAGTTCCTCAAAATGAGTGACTGCCTGTGGCAACACTGAAATCAGATGAAAAGGGAGGGGTAAAACTGTGATTGAAGCTTTCAGACTCCAATTACCTAAGCAGGGATATTTTTGCAATTAGATTCCTGTCATAATGCGAAAGACTCAAAGTAGTCAGCAAAGACATTTCAATATACTTTTTTCCTGCTCTTTCAAGTGCTTTCCTGCCATTCTGCTGTCCCCACCCATGAAGATCTGGCCTCAGTTTCTGGAACAGATCCGTTCAGTGCAAGGCTAAGAGGAACTATTGGTTTATCCCCGTCACGACACAAACCAGACTATTTCTCTTTTTTCATTTTACAATCTCAAAATCTCTACAAGTCCCTAAAGCTATTGAATATGGGCTAAGTGATATCTGATTTTTTTTCCTTCGAAGTTACACAGACTGCAGAAGCTTTTCCTTTTTTCAATCTATAGAGAATATGTTTTAAATAAGCTTTCCTCAAAGTAATATTTTTCAAATATAAACTTCCATTGCATCCATTAAGAAGAATCAATGTAGAACGAAAAGGATGCAAGAGATGACCTATCAGCAAGATACAGAATCATTAAATTACAGAAAATACTGTAAAAGACTAAGATAATCCCTCAGGATGCAAGGTAAATTGATTTATTTGAGAAAAGTTGTCAGACACTAAGGAAAATGTTTACAAATAACATTTTAAAAGGTGGAGATGAATGATTCAAACCAAGATGAAAAATGTAAGAAATGCAGTCAGGTGGGAAATGAAAATGATAAACAATTGCAAAATCACCTGACAATAAAAAAACCACCAGATCTCAGACTGTCTAGGGATGGTATGGTGTAGCTGGCAAGGGAAGGAGTAAATACTCTTTAAACCTGATTCATTCACTAATGGTTTGAAATTTTGGATTCAGTTTTGGCTGCCTCAGAGTAAGGGATAGGGACAAGCAAGACGTGCTTCAGAGATGATCACTAAGAGATGAATGATTCATTTACAGAGGAATGAAATATTTCATCTCTGGGAAAGAGTTAAATTTGTGCATCTGAAATTAACTCATCAGTAATGAGGAATCACCAAAGTAATTAGAAATTAAGTAATTTCAGAATAAATGAAATATTGATCAAGAAAGACTGCTAGTAAATAAGGTTAGTTGGACTGGTCAGTGAAGTATTTGAGCTTAGCCAATAGTTACACAGCATACAGAAAGGCTCTCTTGGGAACAACTGACAGGATTTAGACAGATTTTTTCATTTCTAACTCTATGATTGCATGGCCTCTGTGTATGACAGTAAGTGCTGCTGGAATTAAATGCTGCCATGTATCACAGACTTTGATGCTAATGGTAGGCCTTGATCATGTCAGGTTCTTGAGCATCCATAATTCCCATCCAAATGGCTTCTTATAAATCAAACTTTTCCTGACCTTCAGGCTTTCCTCTTTATCAAAATACTCCTGACTTTACCTTGAAGCATCACCAGGGACTGCCTTAGGCGGCAGTTTTCTCTCATGGTATCTGTCAGCTTCCTCTTGAGACTTTTAATTTTGGCACATAGTTCTACTTTGGAGAGTTGAAATAAAGGCTCTTCATCATCACTGCTACTTTCACTATATAGAAAGTTGCTTCCTGAATATGGTTCTCTCTGAAAAAAAATCCCAAACAACTGTGATATCTAGAGCAACAACAACATAAGATAAAAGCATCAAAACTAACATTAAAATATCTGGCTAAATCAAAACATTCTCTTGTATAAACAGACTAAGTGCATTTTAATAAAAGCTGTTACCAAACATAGCTATTAGTATTCTTATTGAAATTAAAAATGACAGGTCAGTGTAATATGTAACTGTTAGGTACCTTTGTCTCTGTTCTCTGTTCACCAGTTTTCCAAAACAACATCTGTTTGAACTGTTAACTTCACTATGGCAAAAATCCTGTGCCTCCCTCAAAAATACTTTTCAGACTGCTTTTGCTTAATACATTAAAATGCTGCAAATGGATGTTTACCTGTTTGTTAATTAAAGATGTTTCAAGCTGACTCAGGATGCTGGCAGGGGCAGATGCCTGCAATGATTTCTTTCTTTTTATATGTTTCATCATCTTCCCCTGTAAAAAATGCATAAGAGTGTCTTTGCATTCCTCTAGAGCCTTTCATTACAGTATTTCATAATATATCATAGATTTTTATTCACTGTGCACTTGACATTCTTAGTTAGTAGTTTTAAAAAATACATTTGTAACTTTGTTAACTTTTATGTTTTCCTTCCCTATATTTTGTCACTGCAGATCTCAGCACAAGGTACACATCAGAAAACCTGGTCCCTTCTCTTTTTTGCTCACTAGTCAGTTTTCTGTCTTATGGGGGAAAATGCAATGGAACTACAGAGCATCAAAGCCTGGAATAGCACTCATCTCTTGACACAGAAAAGGACAAACTCCATTGGCCTAAGTAATTACTCTGACAGGTTATTGTGCTGAGGTACCATGAGAAGGCTGCCTGTATTCCTACCTTCACTATACATCTTTTGTGTGTTGCATCATGGAGAATCAATAGTTACAGTTTATTTCATTCCTTCATGGACATAACAATATAAGGCAAATAAAGACAGAAACTTACCTTTTCTTTATCCAGGTCACTGTCCTCACTTTCTGAGAATATCATTTCTATCCTCTTCCTCTTGCCTTTTCCAAGGACTTGTATTTTTGTAATTTCATCTGCTCGTAATATCTTTTGCATCATTTCCACCAGCTCTTGGGGGTCATCTGAAGTGATGGAAAAGAAAAAGGCCAAAGCACAGACAGTCAGGCAACTATACCTTAAAAGCAGATTTCATATCAGACAGATATTCTGGAACTGCACTCACCACTCATGTACACAACTTTCACCAGGTGCTTTTCTGTCTTTCTTTCTCCCACAGGCCAGTTTACTAGCACATGCTCATTAGGTTTCAGAAGTCTTTCCAGTTCATTGTCATCACAGGGAAGGTCCTGTATCCATGATGTCTCTCCAATTTGCAGTGAATTATCATTTACAAAATCAAACAGTGTGAATTTTTTCATCGTTACGTGGCTTTCTTGTCGCACAGACACTTCCTGAAGGACATCATAGGAAAAATAGCAGCTATTGTATCATGCCACAGGGATGTTACAAAAACACTTTAAAAAGCCCCAAACAACCTTCCTTTTGCTGGATATTGGTAATTATCTTGTATGAAAATACTCTAAGAAAGTGAAAACTAGCCAAGTAGTGAGTTGTATCCCCCTTGAAAGATGGGAGATGGTCTGTTCAACACCTGTACATCAGACATTGCCACCAAAATTATGCCCAGAAAACAGCTTCCACTCACAGAGTCCTGGCTCCCATATTACTTCTATGTTCAGTCTGGCTGGGATCTCTACTACATTTGTCTCAATCAGATTTTTAGTCCAGCCTCTGACTAAAAGGTACAGGTATGATATAACCTTTTCCTAGAAGGAAGGAAAGAGCTAGCTATACATGCTATTAAGTGGGAGGTATGGTTATCACTTCATAGGCAGGAAAACAATTGCAGCCACAGAAAACCAACCCAGAACTACCTAGGACAACTGAGTGGGTGAGGTATTACACATCCTGACACTGGAAAACTTGATATACAAAAGAAATGACAGGCTAAGGACTGGAATAGAGCTGGGCAGCTTCATGAAGAATAACTACAACAAGGAGAACCTAAACCCAAATATACAGTTAAATCATTTGCTTCATAAAACAATACTTTTAAAGCAACACGCCATTCTGGGCTTTTTAAAACACTGAATTTCTCTGCCAGGAGAAGGGTACAAGTCATACTTTGAGTTTAATTTTCCCAGTTAGGCTGATAGCCTTCTGTGAAAGTGTAAATTCTACTGAAAATGTAACCAGTTCTTTTAAGCGTTGCTATTATATTCAGAGAAGATATTTTCTACTTTAAAGTTATTAAATCAATACATACAAGCAAATCTGATTTTCAAACCTGAATTTTCTTTCCAGCAAACATATGGTCAATTCAAAAGGTGAAATACTTTTAGAGAGCTGAAAACTCATGAATTCCGAGATGTGACAGTGTGATTTGCCATTGACTTGGCCTCAATCAGTCAGAAGCAAATTTAGTGCCTCATGAAGAGGCTCTCAGAAAGGTAACTCAGATCTAGAAAAGGAGAATTAAATAGGGCTATTATGTCAAAGTAAGAGTATCTGGCTGCAGTGCTCTATGAAGCAATGTCAATTTGTTTGCAGGAGCCCAGTTTGCCACTACTGTTTCACATATCTGTGCTATGCCTCAACAGAGCTGGTTTTCCATACAGGGGTGAACTTGTTAATTTGCAAAAGACAGCTGCAGTCTTGTCAACATGTTTACTGATACAACAGGGCAAGCAGTATAGATAAGAAATCACCATTAAAAGTATTAAATCAGGCTTTTATGCAGAATGTGTTTAATGTGATAGCAGTAGGATTGTTAAGTATTGCCTCACTGGAGAAAGGAGACTGTGTTTGCAAGAATTGACATTACTTTTCTTTAAAGATCAGAAAATATCCATCCGATGCAAATTCTGGAAGAGGAAGCAACCTGAATATCTCTGCCTAGCATGACTCACCAGAGACCTCATTCTGCCATCGATCCATGCTGGATGGATCCTTATACCACAGACAGGGATCATTCACATGAATTAACAAATAGACAAAACAGAACCCAGAGGAACAAAAGTTTCAGCACTGACCTCACTATGGAAAGGTAAGGTCCAAACTGGAAGTGCATGTTTGTCTGAACAACAAAATACCGCATTTGAAACAGGTGGAGTATGCAATCAGTTGGGCATCAGTATTCTTCCTTCTTTTTTGAAATGCTTTTGAGTATATACTTCACTCAGCTTAACATTTCTCATCTGGCTCAAAGATGTTATTTCTGCCTCTGATCAACCCAGCACAGCAATCTCCACCACCCAGTTCTTTGATTCTCAAAGTACTTTAATATTTCCCGCCTTGGCAGCTGTGAGCTACTTCTTTACCCTCCTAAAAGCCCACATAAGAGCAACAGAATTGCAGCAGAGTTAGAGCTGCCAGTGTGCTAAGTCTAACAACTGACTGATTGACTTCTATATATTTTTAATGTTTCCCTGCAGTCCTCTAACAGTTTGTCTTTTATCTCACATTTTGTATTGAGACAAATATTCTCTGAGCCGTGGGACATTCTTGTGGTCTGAATTTGTACAGAGTTGGCAAGCCAGCCCAGGATTTCCAGAGGTACACCGAATACACAGGCTGTTCACAGCGTGCAGGGCAAGAGATGATTGCCCACAGCACTAGGGCTAGTCACGTACACACTGTGCCAATACCTTGCACATTAGCACCAAGTCCAACAGCTTTTGGAAGGGATCAGACTTGTCTACATTTTTAAACAGCTTAATGGAGTCAGTGGAAACCTGGACTTCTGCATGTTCAGAGCTCGGGAGAGCAGCCTGGTGCCACTGCTAGACACTGTGAAACACGTGGACAACAAAATATCTCACACAGTCTTTACACCAGGCAAACACCCCAATCCATGAAAATACATCCTGCCACTCTAAGCTAAGGACAGTGTTTACCATGGTCATGGCAGGACATGGAGCTCAGCAATTTATCTACGTTATTTATAAAGTTCTTCTGAGCTGACAAGATTCTTGCCTGTGGTCAGAGGGTGTAGTAACAGCTAAACCAATTTCACTAAGGGCCTTAACAGCTGCCATATTCTCTCAGCATGCTGAGAGAAGCAATGTTGCTGCTGTTTGTAAGGGACCAAGGCAGGAAAGCAGTTGAGGGGCAGCAACAGAAACTGGCCAGGGCCCCTTTTCTCTGCTGCAGCTCTACTGGACATAAGCCCAACTGCTTGTGCTATGGGTAAAATGATTAAATCATTACATTGCCAAATAAAAGCAACAGAGTAGTACTTGATTGTAAGTATTTTTATGTTATGGAGCAATGCCTTCAGCAGTAGACGTTAATCAAACTATGTCTTTTCACAGAATTTATTGTGACAATCCATGGGCCCTGGGGATAACACCTAACTGTCTGCTGGCATCATCTCTAGCCAGTGATTAAAGGGAATGGAAAGGTAGAACAAAATGTCACTAATAAGGGAGAGGAATAGTGAAACATTTCACTTCCTGGAAGAGAAGTGCTGAAGTGTTTTCTCACCCTGACCTCCCACAAGAGTCAATGTGAAACTTGTCCAAGTCAGGACTGCTGGAGATGCTTCCTTCTAAAATCTTATTTGCCAAAACAGATCAAAGGCAAAATATAATGTATCATCAGAAAACAAACAAAATGACTTGAGGACTGGGATTAAGCTTACCAAACTTTTACTGCCTTAAAAGGGAGAGGTTGTCTAGCCACATTTGGCTCAGTCACTGCAGAAAGGGAGGTGATTCATCTCACCCTATGACACGTGTCTGAAAGACAGCAGATTACTTACTGTCTGGGAGAGCCTATTTCTCTCCACCAACTACTCAGTAACTACAGAGTTGGTGTGTCTCCTTCCAGAAGCTGGCCTGGTCCAACCCATCTTGTATTAGCTTTTTATGGTTTTGAATGGATTTTGAATAGTAGGATAGATTCCAGTAGACTGGCAGAAGCTATTGAGAGCCAAAAGGATGACATGAAATTGGTTAAATCTTTTTAACATAGTTCTGCAAGTCATCTAGTAAGATTTCTGATGCTGAATGCTTTGTTCAGTGGTTCACTTGGAGGAAACAGTATCATTCACAGGCATTACACTGTGTGCAGCTACTAACCACAGAGACAATTATATGACCTTCGAAAGCCACTTATGTTTTACAAGTTACTTAATTCTACTATATGCTCCATTTGAAAACACTACTGATTTGACTAATACTGAAATGCAAATTTATTATTTTTCACTGTTCTAGGTCATTTGTATGAGGGAAAAAAGAAAAAGGAAGGAGCCATATAATTTTAAAGTTCTGCAGAGGAAACGTTAATTGGACTCTTAATCTTTATAAACATGTTAGCACCTCATATACTGTACAAATGCTATAAATTTGTAATTGTGATATTATTACTAAGCAACAGAAAAAGCCAGAACAAAATCAAACCAAACCAAAATCACGAAAGAAACCTCAAGCCACCAAAAATCCAGAAAGGTCACTTAAAGACATATCTCACCCTTTGTCTGACACAGTCTGTTCCATTCAGCCAGAGAACTGGCAGATGGCATGCTGAGATCATTATTTCTCTTTTCTTTCAGTAAACACCGTGCAAAGTGTTACAAGTTTACAACATGAGATTGCGCACCCACATGACGAGTCTGATTCTGTTGGCTTAAAACAGGGCTTTGACCCTGGTTTCAGGAAACCAAGAAACTGTATCACAACCATGTAACACAGATCCATAATTATGGTAAATTATGGTCAGGCTTGTGACAGAGTTGCCTTAAGTCGGCGAAGAACTGATGAGACAGGTTGAGAAAAATGTGAGATGTGCCCCTGCTTATCTTCTACCTGGCTGGAGCAAGGCGCAAAGACCGAGCGATGCCTGGGTGGAGTGGAAGTCTCAGAGAAGCCCCAGAGAAAACCTGCACCTCTCTACCAGCCACTGTGCATAACTGTGCATTTCTTGTTATAAATGTGGTCCTTTAAGGAGAAAAGGATGTAGTCACCTTTCTAGTGAAGGTCAGACAGCCTTTACTGCCACCTCAGCAGGTGGAGGAGGACCAAAGTGTTTATTCTGCCTTTTGTGTCAACTGTAAATTCTGACTGAAAATAACCAAGACCTTCATTAATCCCCATTTGCACATTCACTTTTACATCCTAAGAATGCAAATGAAGAGAAATGAAAACACGCCTTACATGTACAATCATAACCATCAAAACCCCATCTATAACATTAAGGAAGAGGGGGTTAGGGGCAAAGAAAGAAAAAAAGAGAGAGGGAAACACCTCTGCTTCCTTGGGATCAGTTGGTGGACTGTCCTCCTCCCCTGAAGGGATGCCTCTAGTTGAGCTTTGTGCCTCCAGTGCATTGTAAAGACCTGTGAATATTTTTGTATTTCAACCTATATATCACTAATAGATCTCTGTTACTATCACCTGCTGTAGTGATGATACACTGTAGTTAGTGCAATCCTATCACCAGCAATCCTGAACCTGCTTTCCTGTTACTTCAGGAAACTGTACTTTTTGTGAATCTGGACTGTGAAAGTTTAATAAAAACTCAGATCTATAGTATTGAACTGATAAAAAGCACTATTTGCAAGTCTGTGATCACACAAATTCAACCAGGCTGGTAATGCTGAATCAGTTGCAATCAAAAGCTAAGCCCAGCTGCACCCAACCCCTCTGATTTCTGAAGACCAGGTGGAATGTAAGGGGATTTATTTTAGGCCAAATGTCTGTACCCTTAATGCAATACATAATAAATACAAAATAAAGCTAATATTTTATTATGTACTAACATTTTCTATTATTTACCCTCTGAGTTCAGCCTTCAATTATCCCAGTTTTCCTTGGAAAAAAAGCCAAACCAAAACCCAAACTTAATTGGTCTTAAAATTAATCTACCTCATAAAACCCTATTTATTTCCAATTCAGCATAAGTGGTAGTGACAGATTTGGTTTGTGTTATTTAGACGGTGACATTTTGCATTGAATTTGTCAGAATATTAAATACAATGTTGACGGAAAACTTGGGCTGCACTGAAGTCTCAAAATTCCCAATAGCAAGTGTATGATGGAAAGCATGACCATATTTAAATAAGTTATATGCCCTGTTATAGGTTCTAATCTTTTTTCCCTGAAACCAGTGTAAGATTTACTAATGAATTCAGTGAAATTAGGTGCTGTCAGAATACAAAAGTGTGTTACTGCTCAAAAGATTTACAGTGCGATATCTTAGTCATTTCTGGGAAAAGATGATTCAAAAGCACAAATCTGCAGCTCTCAGCTGAGAAATACAGAGTACAGATTTTCCAGAATCATCAGTATCACTGTGTTCCAAATTCAGCTGGGAATCTGGGGGAGCATCTATCAGAACACTACTGCAACTTCTAAGACTATAAATGTGGAGAAATGATCCCGCTTGTCTTCCACAGGAAGGATAAAACTCTATGATTTTATTCCTGATAGTCAAGAGGTCACTTCCTCACTGCAGATCACTATCCTGGTGTGACTCGCTGTGAAATAACCTGAGATACTTTTCTAAGAAGTGATGCTATTCATGGTAAATCAGCAGCTCTGGCCTTATTTACCCAGATGGCCTCCTTGACTCTAAACCCTCAGTAGCATTTACAACTCACAGGATTACACAGAGAACTTGGTGCAAACCTTGTACCACATTCTCAAATCTATTGAGTGACCCAAGGAATTAATGAAGCCATTCTTATTTTTCACAACAGTGCCCTCCTCCTACATTTTAGCAACCTAGGAGTTCTATAAATAATATTAATATCTAAATATGCCTTTGTAGGAATGTGGCTTAAATCAAAAGCTTGAAGAAATCTATTGGACAAGCTCTGATTTTTACCTCAAACGATTATTTTATTTGTTAAATTGAGTGACAGGAAAGCCTTAATAATGAATTTTTAAGCAGGTGTATTTACTATGTCTGGAAGTTCTAAACTTTTGTTCTAACCAATAATTTATTCAACTAGTGAATAATTTATTCAACCAGTGAAACATTTTAATGGATCATAAATGGCAGTCATTTTAATGGATTTCAAGATAAGCTAGCATCAGTACTGGGTTTTCAGTACAGGATTCAGTTCTAGATTAAGATGCTTACATTTAGGTGTCACTGGTGCACCACATGTCTTAAGTTATTGCTGTAATCACTGGAGTTGCAGGGATCAGTTTGGATTTCTAAGCAGATGTCTAGAACCACTGTTCTTTGCTTGACCTTCAGCTGCCACTCTAGAAGTACAAATCTCCAACAGGTTTTTTTTTTTTTAATCACAACTGTCATCCTTTTGGAGATGTCTCAGCCTTGAGCAGCTCCAACAGACATAAGTGTGAAGCCCCTACTCAACACAGTTAAAGCTTCCTGGAGAGCAATTCAGCTTTTTTCAACTGCTCTAGGGTTCAATTCAGTAGCCTAAAAAATAAATGCATGGTGCAATCCTAGATACCATAAATTATTATGCCTGGCCTCCAGCTGCCTCTTCTGATGGGCACAGACTTCACACAGGGCTTGGACTCTCTTCTGGGTTTACAGTAGTGGTTACTAACTCCAGGCATCTCAAATGGCACTAAACACAGGTTCAGGGAAATGTATTTTTCTCTGAGCCTCGATGATTTACCCGGGTTTAAATAGGAGCCTAGATATCTCACATGCCTATAAACCATGTACAGTTATTTATCTGTCTTTTAATCCCACACTCAGGGAAGGATTCACATTAAGATAACAAGATGCCAAGTAAGATGCAGGAAGCTATCTTAATTCTACATGACAGATTAGTATCTTTATTAAACAGCTATTTCACAGCTGACAGATGGAGAACTAACACTCACTTCAATTTGCTTGTTTGTAAATGCCATGCATAACAAAATGTATTATTATACAGACCATGAAATAAGTCTCTTTATTTACTGAACTGGATGAAATACCTATGCTACAGGAGTTTGAATAATCCCAAGAAAGCTCTTTCCGTGCAGGTTAATGTATCCAAACACTTAGAAGCAATAAGTAGCCTGGAAGGAGAAACAGCTCTGTCAAGTCAAACTCTTGGCCATGCTCATTGTGACCTGGCTTGGGTAATCCAATACAATCCATTTAACAGCTCCCAAATTATAAGCATTAAAGAACAGTGATGCATCACTTATCTTGTCTAAAGATGTTTATGGGATCATGAGAGAAAGTTTGACCACATGCAGATCTGTGCTGAGATGCAATAATTGTGCACTTGTGCTCCACGCAACAGCCCAAGCAGTCAAATAACCTTTCCCTAAAAGGCTGAAAAAATATTAGACACACTTTCCATACACAATTAATGTGCTTTCAAATTGGGTTTATTCAAACAAACCCTCTGATAACCTGATATGAAAGGTTACAAGAGGATGTATCGTACTCTTTTTATAGGGTAGTAGAAACTATATCTTTCATTCTACCCCAAAATGTTACTGTTGGTGGCATTCTCCCTTCAACTCTTAAAAGCAAAGAAGTGAAATAGCAGCTAGAAAATCCCAGGCTTTATTTTTGGTCAGTATTTAATAACTCAGCAGCATCTTTACTATCACTATTTCTATGTCTTTACTGGCTGTCATAGGTGAGTGATCATAGATGAGAAGTCATGCCTGATTAATATTCAAAGTGCTTCCTCTTTTACTCCAAAGCTCTTCTCCAATTGCTCTGGTTTTGCAGCATTTTGGTAGGTAGGAGGAGAAATAAAAAAAAAAAAAATTCTGCATTACTATTAAAGGCCATGAACTAGAAAAAGAGACATATTTATTGTCCTCTTACTCCAGGGAACATTACTTCAACTAAGAGTAATTCTGCACGCACCTAAGAGAATTGACAGCAAAGCATCTTCCCTGCAAGGATAAAAACCTCAAAACTTGCAAGAGCTGTTTTTTCCCTTCCTGTAAAATTAAATGTCTTTTTACTGTATGTAGTTCAACCTAACTTTATAAAGTAATATAATAGCAGAATGACCAGTGCTGTACATCAGTCTGAAACAATCCTTAAACAACTTTCAATTATATAGTTAAAATAGTAATGAAGTGCAATTCCCTCTGAGATGTAAGGCTGCATACAGATCGACAACTGCTACTTTAAACACTGCCAAAAATGAATACAGAGCAAATTTCAACCAAGGACAAAGGGGCACACTGCTGCTGTAATAAAAAACAGTGCCATAGGAGCTTCAGCAGTATATTTCCATCTAGGCTCAAGAACAGCCTCTCTGTCTACAAAGTCAATTAATGCCCACAGAATTCCTGCCAACATTTTCCCAGCAACACTATGAGCCATGAGTGTACAACTATATGGCTCATTCTCCATTTGATTTACATTCAGTCTAATAAGCAGAGGGAATTTAAATATGCAAGTTGTTTGAGCTGATGAAACCACAAAACAGGGACAATTAGCTCTACATATATAAATCTGACAAGAATTTGGTTTTACAGGATCACCTATAACACCTGCAGAAGGCAAAATGTTCCAGCAATGGAGTTTAGTCTGTAGCACTGGAATCACAGAGTTGGGTCTTGGGTAAATCATACAACTTTAAATTTATATTTCACCTTTTCTTTTCAATGAATCTGAAATAATAATACACATTTACCTAATTTCAAAGATATTGTGAGAATCAACTAATGCTGGTGTGCCTTTTAACCATATGAAGCACTGTATGGAGTAAACAATTCAGCAAATTTTGCAGAATGAAGATTTGTAATAACCTTACTGAATTTGGAACATATCATTTCACGTAACAGATTTTTTTTAAATGGGTTGCCTTTAAGCCAGCAAATGTTATTCTTTCAACTGAAGAAAGTGTTTTATAAGGTTTAATCATCTACCAGAAACTCTCATGACATTTCCTATGGTATGTTTAAGCTGCTGGTGTAGCACTGATGGCATAATGTAATCTGAGAGTAGAATATTGAGGGGGAAAATCAATTATTTCATCAAAAGAAGTTGATAACACTCAGATTCTATGATGCCTTCTGTATTTTATTTGCTTGCCTCTTTGGTTTTTACTGTATTTACTTTGGTTCTTGTTTGATGAGGAAAACCTCAAATATTTTGTTAGAAAGTATTAGATGATTAGAGAACCCTTCTAACCAGTTAAGTAGTCATTTAGGCAGAATATTTTATTCAATTATAATTAATTAGTACAAACACAGTTCTTAAAGCATACCTACATACCAGTGAAAAGAGATGATGTTACCCTTTCACCCACTCAGCTGCTCTTCTGAAATCATTCCATGCATCAGCTCATATTCTTATGTCCACATCACCAGATCCAGCATGTGACCTTTTTCCCTCAGCTCACTGATACAGGGAATCTTACGGCTGCAAAATCAGGTCCACAAGGCCTCAGTGTGCAGGAGCAGAGGAGTCTTCACAGAGCTGTGGAGTGCCCTTGAATCCCATGGCTCACACTGGGGGAGGTCAGCAGATCTCTGCAGACACGGTTTCTCCACTCAACATGCCATCGCTTTTTTTTTGTGCATTTTTTTTGCCTGTCAGCCAAACCTATGACACTCAGCTAGAATTTTTAGTTTCTTTTAAAAAGTGTGGCTGCATATCACCTAAATTATCAAGGAATATGCACTAGCCCAGAGACTGCTGCAATTCTGCAAGCAGGAGAAGGGTAAGGGAAGAAAGGATTTCCTCCTTCAGCCTTGCTGGGCAAGACTGCTAAGTCAGAACAGGCTATCCTGAGAGACCTGCTAAAAGAATATTTGAGGTCAACACCACCTTGTCTCCCTGCAGGAGGGCAGCTGCTGCTACAGCATATTCCCTGTTCGACTCTTACATTAAACTGCAGGAGTGTGACACAATTTCCATGTTGTTTCCCCACCTCAAAAAACTTGGGAAAATAGGTAAACTGCATTCAAGAGTAACTGTAACCACAGAAACATCCTCCTCTGCTCTTCCACTTCCAAATATTTGCTGGTCACCTCTTCTCTGTGGATTCTCTGAAGCAGAACTTTCCTTTTTGATCCCTCTGCCCAAGTAATTATCACCACTTCGTCCCTCAGCATCGCTCAAGTGAAAGGCTGCTTCCCGCACTGCCGGCAAAAGCTTCAGCCATGCCAGTGACTCTGTCACTGCTCTGTTCGCCTGTGGGCCCCATCAAAACAAGCATGTGCAGAGGACCCTGTATCCCACCTGCTCACATCTCTCTGCAAAAGTGCACTCATATTGTGTGTACTCTGAAATGGCAGCAGGACCCCTTGCTTATTGCAGAATCAATAATTGCCTTCTTAGATTATAAAACACTTAATTCCACTTCTCAACAACTTCTGACCCCCGCTCCGATTCCACTGCCTGTGATCACAGTTAGTCTCAAGACTTTGTTACCTTCTTTTACTTCTTCTCTGCAATGGCTTCACCTCCGGGATTTCCCCACTGAGATCAAATCACAGATGAGAGGTTTTGTTTTAACCTTCTCTCTTCATTTCTTTTGTCTTCTCTGTTTATCATCCTTAAGATTTAGGAAAAGTCCCCTAAAAAACATTCTGTAAAGAATCTTAGATTAAAAGTGTGATACAGATAAAACTTGTCTTAAATTCTCTTTATTAATATTTGGGGAAACAAAATTACCCACATAAAATTTGCTTATTTTTAATATATAGTAATTTCAGCAATTTAAACTTTATTCACCATGGAAAAAATATTTTAACCACATTACCATACCCTGCAGTATTTAACAACCACAGAGCAGTAATGAATATAAAGAAAGCTAGAGCAGCAATTTGGTGTACATGTGAGATAGTTGACTCAAAAGCCTGGAGCAGCAGTTCTCTGAAAAATCATGCATGTCAGCATTTTTTGTACTAAACTGTACTCTTTTTTCATTTGAAAAAAAAATTAAGCAGCTGCCATGAAATTTATTATATCCTTTTGGAAAAGCATCCTCAAGACACCAGTGAGCTCTAACTCTTAGAAGAGAAAAGCTATAAACCTTAAACTGAAAAGCTTTCACTAGAGATTTGTCTGTCAGATGATTTCTCTGCACTGTTACCTGAGACTGATGTGAAAAGAACCGTTCTCCCTCAGCTTTCTGTGATTTACCGTGCAGTCAGTGCCATGCTACTTTTGCTCTATCATCCCACTCTGAAACAATAAATCAGTGCAGAGCTAAAGGTGTTGAAAAGTTTCCTGCTCCTGCAATCTCCTGCAGCGTGGCACTGCAGCATGATGCCAGGAGGGTCACACCAATTTGTTTCATGTTTCAGTGAGGTAGCATGGACCTTTTGAATAATCTCCAGGTAATCTGCATTAAAACCATTCTACTGCAGTGTACTGCGGTATTAGGAAAGATTTCAATATTGCACCACGTGATGCAAAACAACCTTACAGCATTTGGCAGTTTCTAGGCAGTGAGGAAAAGCTTCGAATCCATGGCTGCAATGTAGCAACTTTCCATTTTACAAAGTAATAGGACAGACTATTTTGGCTTACTCTGTTGGTGTATAGCATGAAATGATACAAAATTCCTGAAATAAATTACTAGAGACCTAAACCCAAATTTTTTCTCCTTTTTTACTTNCCCCCCCCCCCGCTATCATGAGCATCTTTCAATGATAACAGATTTCCTTAACCTTAAGGGCACAGTAAAGTGTTACAATATTATTAGCCCAGTGATAAATTCATTTCACTAATTTAGAGGTTATTTTTCCTGCTCTTATTTAAGCTACCACAGATACATTTCCCCCTCTGTGTTTCCAGCTTGCATATTTTTTAGTTTAACTTAAATTTACAAATATCCTTTTCTGTAGCTTCACGTTAGTCATATAAAGCAGTAACATTTCAATGTTTCTCCAATGCTTACACAGAGATTTTAATTATTTCCATGAAGTTTTGGAAATGTTCTTCAGATTTATGTGCTCACATCAAAGCTGCATGAAAAGCACATGAGTTTTGCCTTGAATGCCTTTTCCCCCCCCAGTAACATGAGTAAATGCAATATTGCAAAATGGTACCTCGCTATATTTTTAACAAATGACTTTTTTTTTTCTGCGTGTCTGCCTAAAAATGCACTGCATTTTCAAACACCTCAAAAACAGTCTCTGGAAGTCTGGACCATCACAGTAACAACTACAGAGGTAGAAACAGCGACATAGGTGAACTCTTGTTGTCACCTGCATTAGCGACCTACCTGCACATGGCAGGATTTTGATGCTGCACCGGCGGCGGCCCGGCGGTGAGCGAAGGGCACGGGGCTGACATTGGCTGCAGCGCGTTGCAGTTTCCTGCAGTGCGAGGGTCCCTGCGGCTGCTGCTCTGCACGGCCCCGGCGCCTTCCGCCTAGGGCACGGCCGGGCAGCGCACCCTGCCCCGTCCCGCCCGCGCTAAATGCCGGCATCGGGGACACGGGGCAGCACCGCACGAGGGCCCTGGTCACCTTGTCAGGATGGATCTCATTATTTCCCGATCCCTTCCCCCTCCACTTAACCGGCCTCGACCGACGCCTCGGGTGCAGGGTACGCCACAGACCCGCTTCCCCCACGGACCTGCGCGGGCGCTCGCCGCTGCCGAGACCCCGCGCCCCTCGGTGGCAGCCCCTCTTTTCCCTCGGGGGGTCCCCCGGTACCTCGCAGCAGCCATTTTCCGACGCTCTCAGCAGCTCCAGCGGTGATGTCACCGACCGAGACCCCTCGGCGGCGGGATGCACCGCTCCGTGTTCCTTCCTCCCTCCCGACACCGGCGGCACCTTCTTCTTCTTTTTCCTTCTCCTCCACCTCCTCCTCCTCCTCCTGCCGCCCCGCCCCGCCCCGCCGTGCCCGCGCCGGCTGCCATGCGGCGCCCGGCCCCGCCCCGCCCGCCGATGCCCGCGGGCGCTCCGGCTCTGCCCGCCGCGCTCCCCGCTCCCGGCAGCCGTGCGGGCACGAAGGGGCAGCCCCACCGCAACCATCGCCGCGGCGGCGGCTGCTGAGTCACGGCCTGAATCTCATCCCGCTCCTCCTCCTTCTTCTCCTCCTCCTCCCCCGCGCCGCCGCCTCCCGCCCGGCTGCCGGCTCCAGCAGCGCCGTGCCGGCGGCGATGCCCGCCCCGCTGCCGGGGGGAGAGGCTGCCCGGCGCTGCCCGGCCCCCCGCCGCTCGCCGCAGACCCGCGCACGCACAGGGGCAGCCGGGCGCTTGAGCCATGATTGCCGCGGCTTTCCTGGTCCTGCTGAGACCCTACAGCATCCAGTGCGCCCTCTTCTTGCTCCTGCTGCTGCTGGGGACCATTGCCACGATTTTATTCTTCTGCTGCTGGCACCGCAGGCTCCAGAAAGGGAGGCATCCCATCAAATCCGTCTTTTCAGGTCGCTCAAGGAGCCGAGGTAAGAGATACTGCCGGTCCCTGAGGGCGGCGGGGGGTGTCCCCGGCCCATCCCCATGTTTCTGGCGGCGGAGGGCCCCTGTGGCACGGTTTAGCCGGGCAAAGGCTTTAAAGAAAATTCAAGCCGAGCCCAGGACTGCGGCAGCCTTGTCTCCACCCATCCCTCAGCGAAACCTCGACTAGAGGGAGAGAGGTGAGAAGCTGGGGAAACCCCCCAGCCCTCCCCGGTCTGTCAAAGCGCAGCAGAACTTTATGCCGAACTTCTCGCCGATGAATTAAATATAAATGCCGGGCGGAGCTGCCGGCGGTGCCTCAAGGGCCGGAGCCGTCCCGGAGTGTGCGGCGAAGGGCGAGCGGTGGGGTAAACCCGTTAGCCGGGGCGAAATGCGAGGTGCAGCTGGTGGAGCCTGTGTGTCTTTCTGCTTCCCTTACAGATGCTGTCATGAGAACTCATCACTTTCGCTCTGAGGTAATTTATTTAGCACGCAATTTCAAGGTCAGAAGTTGTTCTCTTTACCCGAGTACATATTGTCGTGGTCTTTTGTTAATGAAATCACATAGCAAACTTTTCGTTTTGCATGAAAGGCATAATGTCCTCTTTCATTTCTCGGTTTGGTTTTTTTTTCCTTCCCAACACAAAATGAGCTCTTCACCTGTGTTACCCTAACCGGCCTGCCGATTTGTGTCATTCCCAAAGGAATTGGTTACTTGGAGAAAAGCTGTGCCTACTGTACGTGCCAGACCTGCCTGTGTCCAAAAGCAAGCCCTGAGCCCAGTTATTGACCTCGCTGTCAGTAGGTGCAGAGCTGGTCAGGTTTGTGACTGCAGAGCCTCTGCTCTCTTGCTGTGCCCACAGCCCTCACCTGCGCCCTGCTCCTTGTCAGGGAGGTTGCCTGCTTGGCTTGGATGTTGCTGCGGGTCATCCCAGAAGGATCCAGACTACAAGCCTGCTTGGCAGGCACCTCAGTGTGTGACTTTGTATTCAGAGGTCAGGGGAATCAGAACTCTTACGTGCCAGTGCTGAAAGTACAACACAAACCCCAGTCACTTCCTAGGGATTCTGAATAAGGAACGTAATTGCTGGGAAAATATGAAAAATAATACTTGTTTTAGTACCCACTTTGTTTCCATGCTGCCCTGTAGAGCTCCTGTCCAGATATTTCTCTTGCCTGGTTTCCTGTTATTGATTTGAGACATATCTTCATGCCATTGCCTATTATTCTGAAAGCCTTGAGAGATAGTTTTGCACTCAAGTGATATTTGGTTTTAAATTATTTGCATTTTCCCTTACTCTGCTGTGGGTGTGAAAATTATCCAATTATGACTAATGTTTTCAAAAGTGTGCATGGGATACATTTTTGCAGCATGGTTCATATTGGCAATAAGTTTTAAATTCTTAACTATTTTGAAATTTGTACATACTATCACAAAAAGAAGATGCCATAGGGAGGGTCCTATCTTTAAACCATGAAAAGCCCGAGTTTGTTGTTTACCAGTGCTTCAGTGAAGTGAACTAATAAATATGTCCCTCTGGAAATCAAAATTTTTTTTCACTATTTAATTTATCCAATATGAAATGCTTGGTTTCCAGGTAAAATTCACTCAGTCCTGGATGGAGATGAAGTGTAATGTTTTGAAATACATGCCATTCTGCATGGTGACACTTCAGGGGGAAGTTGGCAGAGTAGTTTATTTTTATTGCTTCAGCATGTGGTTATTTGTTTACCATCCAGTCAGAAGTAGATGAATTTAAAATATTTCCTAGGAGCTTCCATTAAGTGAGTAACTGTTCTATTCTTTCATGATTTTCTGTATTTTGTTTAGATGGAGTAATACTGCAGCTAGTGGTCTAAACTGCCCTTTTAAATAATTGGTAGGACTGTTTTCCCCTGATGAGACTTTTGATAGAGAAATGATGACTCATTTGACATCATTAAATTTTCATTTTCCAATATTTTTTCAAGTAAAATGTTATTTTAATGAATCTAATAGAATTCATTAATGAAAAACTACGGGCGTACTTCCAATAAAAATATTGGAAACATTATCTGAAGCAGAATTTGACATTCTCTGTCTATATCATCACAAAACATTATGTACTTCCAACTGCAATACAATGTTGATGAAAGCAAAGCATGATAGATGAAAAGACAGGCTTTGCATAATCCCCCAGCCCACAATGAATGTAATATCTCAGCTCCAAGTTTTATAGCACAAGGTACACCTGCTAGCTTCCACCATGCTCAGTTGTTTGTCAGGTGTAGTTATAAATAGTGTTTCTTAATTATAATAAAAGATAATGAAACATAGGCTGATAGTAAATAGCAGTGGGTTGGCATTCCTCTCCTGAGAGCTGGGCTCAAATCTGACTTCCATCACATGTGAACGTGCAGGTGGTCTAGCAGCAGTGCACAGAGAATTATAATTGCCCTATCTACAGAGCCTTGGCAATTCCTGCATGATTGACTGCCTGCCAGGAAAGCCTTATATTTGGAAAAATAGATGTGTGCAAATTTATGTTGAGATTCTTTGCCACAGCCACAGCTCTCGTGGTGCATGCCTTCATTGTCTATATACAGTGAGAACTATTGGATCCTTTTCCTTTGATACTGAACCACACAGTAAGAAATAAGACTGCATACTATGGGAGGGTAGATACAAAATTTGAAAATGTATTTATGATCCTTTTTGGCCCCTCTGTTTTGAATTTTATATGTGTGAATTGAATCCACAAATAGTTCATTTTTGTGGGCCTTGATTTTTAATGTCTCTGCGAAACATGCCTCGTTATTATGCATCAAAAGTCTATGTAGATATTACTTATCATAGAATGAACCTAAACACATGACCCCCTGCCTCAAAAGGAGGCAAATTTGCATGAATCATTATGAATATAAACTAGGTTAAAATCTGTCTTTGTTAGAGGTGCTTAATAACAGAAAAAATTAACCAGGAAGATGTGAGAGTTTATTGAGATAATACAGTGATGTTTCCACCTCCCCACTAACACTTGCTACCATCTGAAGTTTGTCAAGCCTCATTTTTAATATATTTTTTATCTGCAGTCCTCTGGTTCATTATGACTATAACTGCTCTTAAGATTCTTCCATTCCCCAGGTACTATAGAAATTCCATGAAATCACAAAGAAGTCACACCCAGAATAGTTAATGATCCTAATCTCAGGAAGACCTAGATATGCCACTGCTTTAAAAAGAAAACAAGTAAATTTCCAACAGAAATATTCATTGCTACATGACACATCAGACTTTGATGTAGTTGTTTGCACTATTCTGTCTTTATTTTGAGAATCAGTTGTAGAATGAAATGTCTGTACTGAACCAAAACCACACCAAAATAACAATATAACTCAGTGAGAATTTTACCAAAGTAGGGAGTATGATCCATTGTTGGGCCTTTTTATTATTATTATTAATAATAATATTAAAATTAGTGTTGAAAAAATGTAAAGCCTATCAATGTTTCACTAATTTCATTCTTGTCCTCTTTGTAGATTTTTTTTTCATTAAGGAATTTTCTCTGAGTACTTTGTGGGATTGGGCTTGATACATTTCAATGTTTATCATTTTGTGCTTTAGAAAGAAGTCTGAACTTCTGTACTTTTCAATTTAAAAGCATTGCTTAATGTATTGGTGTTGCCACTTCTTTTGATTTAAATTTCTTTCTGAATTAGTTTTCCTTATAGTTGAAGCCTCTGGAGACATTGGATTATGTGAGATTTTAACCTTTCAATTAAAAGGGAAGTAAGCTTCTTGCCCTTAGGCTGGTAGGAATTAATCTGAATGGTATAATTCTTAATGTCTTTTGATTTGGTGGTAAGAACTGTTGAAAAGGAAGGTTCTCATTCAGGATCTATAAATGGTTGTGTTTTATGAGATTGTGAAGGGATAATTGTGCTAATTGCTAAAGTAGCAGTTTTAATATTGTTGAGGAAAAATGACCAAATTTATAAATATTTTGCCTGAACTTCCCTCTGAGCTTGACAGTTTTCCTTTATCTTACCTTTTATGTTAGAGATACTATGACCTCAGGAACTGAAGATGTCAGTGGGTACTCACCAAGCCACATGGTATCACTTTTTATTTATTTAATTTTGATTCACATATTTTGAGCAACTTTCTTGTGAATGTTTCCACTGAAACCTACAGGTCTAAAACTACTAGGAAACAAATTATTACAGGTGTTACAGTCCACTGTAAATTCTGATGTCACATAACCCAGCTAGGACTAAACACACCAATAAGACAAATACGAGCTGACACTTCATGAAAAGACTCTCTGGGAGGGCTGGCAGTGTGTGTCAACCATGTCTGTAGCAAAGGAATAACATTTGGTGGTTTGAGTTTTGCAGACCCCACATTTTCATTTTAGTACACTGAACAGTGGCTACAAGGTTGTATACATCCAGTCTATTTTAATATTTTTATTGACGACATGGATGAGGGTATTGAGTCTGTCATGAGTAAATTTGCAGACAACACTAAGCTGGGAGTGTGTGTCGATCTGTTGGAAGGTAGGAGGGCTCTGCAGAGAGACCTGGAATGGTTGGATTGATGGGCAGAGTCCAATAGGATGAAGTTTAGTAAGTCCAAGTGTCGAGTCCTGCATTTTGGCCACAATAACCCCCTGCAGCGTTATAGGCTGGGGATGGTGTGGCTGGACAGTGCCCAGGCTGAAAGGGACCTGGGGGCACTGGTGACAGCAGCTGAACAGGAGCCAGCAGTGTGCCCTGGTGGCCAAGAAGGCCAATGGCATCCTGGCCTGTATCAGGAATAGTGTGACCAGCAGGAGCAGGGAGGTCATTCTTGCCCTGTACTGGGCACTGGTGAGGCCACACCTTGAGTGCTGTGTCCAGTTCTGGCCCCTCAGTTTGGGAAGGACGTTGAGACACTCGAGCACATCCAGAGGAGGCAACGAGGCTGGTGAGGGGCTTGGAGGAACAACTGGAGGAGCTGGGGTTGTTTAGCCTGGAGAAAAGGAGAATCACATGTGACCTTATCACTCTACAACTCCCTGAAAGGTGGCTGTAGTCAGGTGGGGGTTGGTCTCTTTCTCCAGGTGGCAACTGACAGAACAAGAGGACACAGTCTTAAGCTGTGCTAAGGGAAATATAGGTTGGATATTAGGAGACAGTTTTTTATGGAAAGAGTGATAAAGTACTGGAATTATCTGCCTGGGGAGTGGTGGAGTCACCATCCCTGGATGTGTTTAAAAAAAGACTGGATGTGGCAGTTGATGCTGTGGCTTAGTTGAGGTGTTAGGGCATGGCTTGGAATTGATCTTCAAGGTCTCTTCCAACCTAGTGATTCTGTGATTCTGTATTGTTGTGACTAGAGTGGTAGTGAAATAGTTCATTGAAGACTGATGACATTTTTTAGGAGCAAATGGATTTTCTAAATCATTCATTATGGTACAATGGATGCAAAACTATAGTACAACAATCTCTGGCAAATGTATATATTACTTTGTCAACACAAATGCCCAGAAAATTGTTCATAAACTTATCCCCAAGTGTACCTTTGCCATAATCATGCCCCTTCTGAGGCTGATTGTGAGACAGTTGCCCAAAAATACAGTTCTATTTATCTTACAAAACAATAATGTTTTGAAGTCTTTGAAGACTTGCACCATAATTCATCCTGAGCATTGCAGTTATTTATATAAACTGCTCCAGATATGTACAGCTCCAGTGAAAGGAGAAATGAGCAGACCCTCCAAGCTGAATTTGAGTCTTCTGTTTGATTGGAGGGAGTGCATCCAAGCAGCACCACAAATGTGCAGGACTAGCCAGAAAAATACATTCATTCACCTATTGAAAGGATGTTTCATTGTCTTTACAGAGCTGAATCAGCCTGAAGATATTTTACCTTTGTGTTTGACATGATTTTCCCTCAGGAAGTTTAAACTATTTTTCCATTAGCTGTCTAAAAGTTAAGGAGCAGGTTCAAAGGAAAATAAATCAGAGAAAAAATAAATTGTTTTCTTAGATGTATGAAAGCACTTATGTATAGGAATGAATGGAGAGCTATAAATACAGGTTACACTATATAAGGACAAATTCTTCTATCCATTTTTCATAACATATCCATACATAATGTGGCCCAGACAGAGTATGCCACACTGAGCTGTCACATGGCAAACTAGGTATCACTGAGATTTAGTTTACAATATGTCACCTGTCCATCACTCTTTTGTCAGCTTTAGTCACAGCAGTGCTGCCTTTGGATAGTCCACAGGCATTGTTCTGTGCTGAGGAACAACCTGTTTGGCAATCGTATCACAAAATATATGGCAATTTTCTGGTTGCTGCAGCCAGACTGCTCGATTGCTGAGCCAAACTAACTGCTGAGAAGTTAACTTGGGTACTTTTACTCTGTACTACAATGTAGTGTACAAATGCCTGATGGATTTATTTAGCTTTCTGGTTGTCTGTACCTCTGCTCTGGCTTCTGATGGTCTGCAGAGCTTTGAAATGCTGAGAGAATCATCTCTGAGCTTCATCAATCACCTGAAAAAGTACTGACATCTGACGTGTTATGGTCCACATGAGTGGTCAAGCATGGTCTTGGGACCTGCATTATAAATGAACGCATCCTCATGTTTCTCTAGCAGGACAGGGAAAACCATTCAATAAAGATACATTACCTCATAGAAGTTCTTACTCTTTAGTTTCCCTTTAATTGGTTACACCAACAACCTCATGGCTATGATGTAAATATTTAGATATTCATGTTTCTCAGTATCTGCTGTTATCTCTGAAAATGTGGGTTTTAGCTGAACTGCAGTTCAGTTGTGCTGCATGCATTTAAGTGCACAGTCCCAGTACATGCAGACAGAGCCCTGGTTTCAAGGGGATGCAGGGGGAGCACGGCTTGTGGCCATCCACCTGTGAACAGACACATTGCACATGTGTGCAGAATGGGAACTACTAGCTGTCGTCTTTTGCCCTAAACAAACCTCAGATTGAAACCATGAGGTCATACTTGCAGTGAGCACATGTATTACCACATCTACTGGAGAAACTGTTCTTACACAGGAGGGATCATGCAGGGCTCCATAGATCACACACCCCTCAGAAAAGCTTAATCATCTGCACTGATTTCTCAGTTACTGTCGTTAGATTATAAGGGTGACAGATTAGCTGGACGATATTCCTTCAGAAACAGCTCAGTTCTTTATACTGACAAATGTAAGAGAGCACCATGTGAACAGGGTAGTGCCACCCTTGAGGTTGTGGCTGCCCCAGGGCTGTTATGTGTGTTTTCCTTGGGCATGGAAACCTCACTCACACTCTCTTCCATTCCCAGACTGTTTTAGGTAGAGGCACTGTGGATGTGCTGTGGAAGAATGTGCAGAGTACAGGGTGAAGTCACCTTGATGTTTTCACGTAGGATCTGATTCAGCTGAGCTGGCTTTTTGGGGCCTGGCCATGTCAGGCATGAGAGGATCCCAGCCAGAGCTGCAGCCGCTCATGCTGCTCCATGTGCTCTGCAGCCTGGAGGGGTCTCAGGCTCTGGAGAGTGGGCACGTGAGCTCCTCCAGCCTCCTGGGGCAAGCACTCAGCACTGTGTAGCAGAGATGCTTTAGCCATGTCAGGCTCACAGAGGAGACAGCTGTTCTTGGCCTAGTGTTGGCAAAGCTGCCTTGGTTTTGAGCTTATTCCTTGTGGCTCTGGTTCAGCCGTGACCCTGGGTACTTGTTATCTGGATACTTGTACCCAAAGTGTCGGAGCCCCTGCTGGGCTCCCTTGTGCCCTACTGCCTGGCATCAAGGAGAGTCAAAGCTTTGCTGTTCCTGACTCATCAGTGGGAATGAAACATGAGTTGTGGCTGAAGTGTGAAAACACTGTATCAGCTACAGAAACGAACTGCACTTGATGTTTGGGCAAAGACACATTTCTTGCAAATTGTGCCAATGTCCTTATCTCCCCTGTCCACTCAGCTGTTTAAGTACTGCACTCGGCTTCAGGATGGTAGGGTAGGTAGTAAAGCAGACTGGAAGTGAAACACAGATCCTACAGGCTTAATTGATGATTATATAAATTGATAGCAGAAATTATACTAGAATGTGTAATCATGTCAGGCCGAAGCATTGTATTTATTCTTCTTCCTTGTTCTAGAAAGAACAAAATGATACAACCAGGTTGAACCATCATTCTCTTCTGATCTGCTTCCACTACCTTCCTTCATGTGAAGGTAGGAGTTGGAAAGTGAATTTGTAAAAACAGCATTCCCTTATGCAGCTCGATAGACTCATTGTAGGCATTTACAGATTATAGTCTATAGAACTACTCAGCTGACCTGGTGTTGATGTTTGCTTCAAGATGTGCTGAATGGTTCTTCAAGCCTCACTGAATGTGTCGACTAAATTTTTTATTGGTGATAACAAGAAGCAAAGACTTGTTCAACTATGTTGTTGGTATCTGAATATAGTTATCTTAATAGATACCTGAACTCTGGCCTAGGTATATTTTATAATATATTCCTGCTAAGTCTTTCATAATTTATGCATCTATTTTATAACTGAAAAAGTACAGACACATCTTCACATGCTGTGGCGAGATAAATTCTCTTACCAGTTTGTGTTTCAAACAAGCACACTGGACAGAAGAGAGTAATAAATCTCTTTGTATTAGGTGTTTGGCAACACTGGTATGGTTTAGCAATCTCTGTTATTTCTTATTCAGCTTCTTACTGTATTTTAAATATTTAAAGCTAATTCCTTCTGGCAGATCCTTGGTATGTACTGGACACTGCCCAAGATGAGGAGACATGATGAGATGGAAACCGGAGGAAGCAGGGCTGGAAAGGGGACATACTAGGGGAATGCACTAGTATATTTTAAATTAAATCTTCCCTTGCAGACCACTGAACAAGCAGTACACTGATTTTTTTTTTTTCCTTAAATAATTGTTCCGTTCCTAGGCAGGCTTGCAGTGCCCTGAGGTAAGAGAAGGAACTGGGACAAGCCGTTTCAAAGCTGCCATGGAGAGCTGCAAGCCTTCTTGTCAGAGAGTGATGGTGTTGCTTGGAGAACAGGCCTGCCTCTGTGGCTTATAGCTTTAGACAGGAAAGAGTATTTAAAGGGTGTCTTGAGGCATGACTGGCTGTGCCATTTGGCTATTTACTTGCAGATCATCAGATTTTCCTAATGTTACAACTTACCTGTGCTTTTATGGGAATCCTGACCTCATGACAGGAAAAACCAAACATGTCATGTTAAACAGCAGTACAATATAGCATGAGTTATTAGACACTGTATTCTAAATTCACACCTAAACCTAGGGGCTCTTAAATACCTAAATACAAGGGTTCCTATGTTTTTACATGGGGGCCTGCTTAGCAACTGGAAAGCAGATTATTGATGTTCTATTTCATGAACTCGGTTGGGAAAGTAATCTTGTTCAGGTTATGTAAAAAGCAATTGCTTTAAATGCCTTTGAACGTGTGGACTTATCTTGGAATATTACATGTGCCAAATCACAGTCTTTGATATCTGAGAAATGATTCCAGCACTGCTTGGAGTTTAGGTTTTAGAAGATAAGAATAATATCTCCTAAAATAAACATAAGGCATGCAAAGCAGCATCAGTGAAAGCTTGCTAATGAGGGAGTGGAATGAGAAATTGAATGTAAAATATTATATTTTATATTTTAAATCCTGATTCAGATATTTATAGGAGTAACCCTTTGTAAGATTAAAAAAAATAATCAAGAGAACCACACCAAAAAAAAAAAAGGTTGCAGTCTGTTTTTTAAGTTCTGATAGAATCAAAATCAGTTGCATCCTTCTTGTGTGAAACAATACACTCAGTGAGTATAGATAATCTTCCTGTCATGGAAAATTTACTTTACTTTAAATATCTTGGAGAACTTGAGTCTTGGATTTTGGGTGGAACTTGCAGAAATGGCAATTAAATAAATGTTGTGGGGTTTTCTTTAGTTCTTTGTAAACTGATAATATTTGGGATGGAAATCTCTATGGAAGAGGAAGGAGGGAAATAATGCAATCTTGGCCACTTTTTAAATTTAGAACCATCCTTACAATTCATATGCATAGATATAAGCATATATATATATATATACATTTTTCTATGTAGCAGAAAGAATCTCAAATTTTTCTCTTTCAGTGCATAGAGGAATTCTATACAATGAAGTTATTTAATTAAACCTGCCACTTTAATTGAAGTAGGTCCTCCAGCTATAGAGTTTAATTCTATTTCAGCTGGTCTGTAGAGCAGCTGAGAATGCCAGCATCTTGAGAAGGGTTTGATGCTGTGCATACTAATATCTGCAGGCCCCAAGATGATGTGGGTTGGGTAGACATGAAATTTTCCAAGTGGTAACTCACAATTTGAAGAGTATTTCTTGAGGCCATTAGCTGACAATGGTAAAAGATGACAATTCTCATGCACATACAACCACTGTCAAAAACCTTAAAAGCAAGAACACAAAGCTGGGTATCCTATCTGAGCTTCTTTTGGCTTTGATATTCACTAGCACACCTTAACCTACAGGAATTACTCAAATATGTGTAAAGACCTTTGCAAACACACTTGAGTTCTGCTGTCACTGAATTGTGGCCTAATGCTAGCTAGCACTTTATCTGTGATTTACTGAAGCTCTGCCAGAAGGTAAACTGGGCTGCAGTCCAGTGCCCACTGAAGTTAATGCAGAGATTTCTGTTGACTTCAGCTGGACATCAGATAATGCACCTTTACCTCTATTGATGTTAATGCTTGCTGATTCCAAAAACCCATACTGGCTGGAAAGGTTGGGTTCCAAGATGAGAATTTTGACAACCAATATACTTAATATAAAATACTTATACACTGGAAAAAATGAAAGCTGAATATGGCTTCTTATCAAGCATAAAAATAGAGATAATGTATGATGAAGGCAGTAGGGCTAGTAGAAACTAGAATGGAGAGAAGAAGGATCTGGTGAATTAATACAATTGCACATTGAAAGAATGGAGGAGTCAGAGATTTATATCACTAAAGCAATAATGCACAATGGGGGAGCACTGATATATTCATATGGTGGTAATAAAGTATCAGAAAAAGAATTAAAAATAAATATGGAAAAATGAAGACAGTGAAAGAAAAAGCTTCAATACATTATTCAAAATGTTCTTATCTGTAAATTTAAATAAAAGCAAAAGCTAGATCAGGTTTTTGGGAAATTTCAAATTGCTGCTGTTTATGATGAATGCATTAAGAATGAGAATAAGCAAAAATACTGCAAGGATAGCAGATTATTACATATTTGGTTATCAAATACCAGACCATATTGAAGAAATGGGGCAAATAAATACACATGATATTGTTCAGAAATGCAAGGTTGAGTATATTACAGAGAAAAGGCTTTATCCACATCCTTAATTTTTAGGTTATGATCTTCAGAAAGGGCTTTTTGAATGACTTTTAGCAATTCAGTAAGGCCTACTATGAGATGTGTAGCCTCATTGGAAAGAAGATGGGAAAGGACATGTTTAAACAGAACAGAAAAACATTTGCTACTGCTATATATATCAGTAATATAAATTTATAAGAGTAGTGTACTGAATTATGGGAATCTATCAAGAGTGATATCCATGAATGAGGAAATGTGAAACTCTCACAGGAAAAAAAGTGATGGAAGAGACCAGAATAATTTCATGTAGAAGGAGAAAAATAAAAGGAAGCCTGATGATAAAATATGGAATGATGAATACCATATTGAAGGCAGACCAAAAACTAGTCACCATGCATCTGAGCCATCCTATTTAATTTGAATACTCACAGTATGGATGTCTGTGAGTGAAGTGGTCAGCCTGGGCTCTGAGTATGGCCAATGGAGAGAAATAGGTGCTGTGAGGGAGTGGTTCATCTGGCCTGCTGACTTTGGTGGCTCAAAAGGCAACCCAGGGAGGGGATGTCTCCTGAATTTTGGTCAGAGAAAACCAGAGAGCAGAAATTCTGAAGTCACTGAATCAGAGGTGTGAAGTTAAACTTGGCTGGCTAAGATACTTTTTTTACAGAACACCTTATTGTGAAAGTAATTTTACACAGTGTGCTCTGACATGCAGTGTCCAGGCTGGCAACATTCAGCATTGATTTGGGTATAAAGATAGAATAGATTCTTTTAATATCATCACACCCCATTCCAGAGAAGAAAAAAACAAAACAAAGCAAAAACAATCAAACAAGAGCCAAACCAAAAAACCCCAGCATTTAGAGAAGACTTAAAAGGGTGGATGTCAGCTAAAAGAGGCTGATCTCTCCAGACTGCTTCCTCATACAGAAAAGCTCCCTTGAGACAAGGTGAGCTAGCCTTTGGCTCTGAACAGCCTCCAAAGACACCTCTCCATTCCTGTTTGCTGTAGACTTTGATTAGAAAGATCATTCTTCCTAGATTCCAACAGACTCTAACTGGAAGGATGCACATGAATACTTTTGCAGAGAAGATAATTCCAGGTTCAGTTGGCCTGGTGTCTTCCTCTGATTTGTCTGAAACTGGTTCTGGTGGTCATGTGTGTTGTTTCTTTAAGGAAGATTACTTTAGTGTAAATCTTTGTGCAGCTATTTTGGTATTTGGAAGACAGGTTTTCTAAAAATACATGTTTGAAGTGTTGTTTGGTTTGCCTTGTTTCAGAATTTTACAGGCACAAAAATGAGTCAGGCTGTAGGTTCTGGGAATGAGCAAGTCTCTCCCAGTGCAAAGAGCAAGAAAAGGTTTTCTTTGCTCAGTGACACAGCATTCACATGATACTGGAAACTACAAATTGTTTAACGGTGTTAGAGCAACCTCGTAAATATCCATGTGATTTTAAGATCTCCAGGTCCTCCTCAGTGATTTGGCCTCAGGTGGTGTACTGTACTTCCCTGAGCATTTTGTCACACTTTCCTGCTTGTCTATGAGCACTGACTTAACATCTAAAATAGTGCTGTCACTGCCAGACAAATATTTGTGTGATTTCCATGGTATTTATTTTGATTGCTGTATTAGTATGATGTTTTTAATTCTGGGCTAAACTGAGGGATAAATAACACAGAGGACAGGAAAAACTTCTGTTCATTTCACTGTTTAGAAGGAATCACCAGGCACCCTAATTTTGCACTGAGCATAGGAGTAGCAGCTTCCATATGTTACATCACTCTTAACTCCTGTCTTCATTTTTTATTACCAAATTTTTAAGTTTTCTAGATTTGCGTCTTTGCTCTGGCAAAGTCTCATTGCAGGCATGAGTAAGCATTTTGTGATTTGGTTTGAGGACTCTGCCCTTGTAACATTATCTTTGTAGATACAGAATTAATTTTCCACCTGAAGTCATGATCCTCTGCCTTTATCACATTGTAATCCCCCTCACAGCAACCATTTGTGATACTGCAGGCAGATTATGACTTCAAGAGAAGAATGAGCCTCAGCAAACACAAGCAGATGAGCTCTTAAAGATATAAAGATCCTATTTTCTTGCTAGTAATAAACAGCAAAAGTGAAAAAATACAGAAAATATCAAGGTGAAACATTGTCTATAAACAGATTTTTCTGGAAATTACAGGGGATTTTTCATATTGAAACATAATAATCAATAAACCTAGACATATTTTGAGGTGAAGCCACCTGGTGCGACAGACCGACATACTTAAATCCCTATTTGGCAGGCATTTCTAAGCACTTTTAGAGCTGCTTAGCTTCTCTCAAATTCTTCTGTTACATAAACATACTTTCCCAAAGAGTTTTATCCAGCTAATGGGATGGGAGTGTGGTGAGGGAGCAGTGCAGGCTGTATCACAAGGCTTTGGCCAGTGGCGCTCATGTAAATAAACCATAATGCATTTAACATTTAGAAAATCTATTTTGATTTCAGAACTTGGAATAGATTTACTGACTGTTTTGGTCTCTTAAGGAATATTTCCACTTGCTATGGAATAATCCCTGATGCTCACTAGCGTTATTTTGTAAAAGAAAATTTCCATGAGCAGTAAAGCCCTACTGTAGTAGGCTCCCCGATTTGTATTTTTCCCTCTTATCCCAAGTAGTCCCCAGTATCATGTCAAACGATACATTTTAAGTATCTGTTAGCTATTTCACAGTGTAGAAAGAAAATGGGGCAATAAGCTTTCCTGCTGCAATAGTGTGGCAGAGTCTGAGATTTATATCTTTGAATGTCTGGCTGCAGTGGCTCCCACTGCACTGCTTGCTTTGGTTGATGTGGGCAGGGTCCTGCTCCCATTCAGATATGGGGTGTCAAGGTCTGTCCTTACCTTAACTCTGAATGATTCCACTGCTTCAGCAGAGTAGGAGGGGTCATAAAAAAAGAGTCAAGAAATTCTGGCTGTACCTTTGCATCATATGTATTTCACAGCCCTGATGCACTGCCTTCATGAACCTCCCAGACTGACTAAGTAGATTTGGGCTCTATTTCTGCCCCTCCTCTCCAGTGTTCATGTGTTCCAGTGTTCCCCTCCTCTCCAGTGTTCACTTCCCTGGAATTTACTTCACCTTTCCACTTCAACCTTTTTACATCATCTGTTGCATGCAATGTATATCTATAGCAATTACTAGCATGTGTGTGTAAATGTGTGTTTGTGTCTCTTGGTCATTTAAGGGTATTATTTAATGTAGAACACCTTTAAATAATGATGGTAGCTGTTTGTCTGTCTGTCTGAATGTCCAGGACAGACTGTTGCTGTCTTCCCTTGCAGTCTCATGAACATTAGTGGAGGAAATCCAGTTTTCACAGAGTCATACTTCTGATTGTTTCAATTTACCAACAGAATAGCACTTTAGCATAACTCTTCTGTGCTGATTTCCTAATTAAAGCAACAACAACAAAATACAAAGCAAATCATAAAACCCAAAAGCTTATGAGAGGGGGGAGAAAAAGAACAGCAGATTTATATGGAAATGTACTGCTCCCACTAGTTTTCTGCTGGCAGGAATTCAGGATATTTAGATTCACAGCATAGATTTCTGCAGTTTTATCTGAAATCTAACCTTGCAGAAGTTTGATTCTAAAATGCTGGCTTTGTTGCATAAGGGCTTCAGCAGAGGTATTCTACTAGAAGAAAAAAGAAAGTAGAAAAATAGGAATTGTTGCCTTTATTCTTGATTTTGAAAAGAAACATAGTCCTTAAACTGCAGACTGTCACTAAGGACAGATTTGGCTCACTTATTCTGAAAGCTGATACGACTAAGTGAATGAATATTTACAACCTGGCCAAGTTTAATATCAACCAACATTATATTCAGTACAAATGGCCCTTGTCAGACTTGTGCATGCTCATGAGGGGACTTGGGGAAATGAGAGAATGCTCATTGTAAAAGCTCTGCAGGTAGCAATAAAGGGATAGCATTATACATGTTGCCATTAAAGGAATGAAATTCTGCAAGGCCATGAGCCATTCTGGATGATGCTCAGAGGTTTTCCCAGAAAGCCTCTAAAAGGCATTTCTGAAGGGCAGCTTTTCCTGGGTTTATTAATTTGGCCAACTATACCTGTATTTCTGATATGATATAATTGTTGCCACTTATCAATTTTCCTACACTTTCATTCTCAGGAAAAAAGTCCACGTTTTCAGCCCACGCTCCCTAAAACCATTTCTCATGAGGCCAAGAATTAACCTTGAAAATTTTAATTATAAATTTTAAATTAGAACTTTTTAGTTATAAATAACCAAAAGCATGATCTTATAAAGAAAAGCAACAGGAGTTACTGCTACTGGCTGTGTCTATAATAAAAATAATTGAGCAATGTAAATCAAATGTGATTGATATTAACAGCACTTGGCAACATCTCTTTATTGTTGCATGCAGTATATATGGACATTATATTAATTTAATGTGAGCATGCCTGTACCTTGAGTTGTTGTTAAGATCCTGTGTGATTTTGCTGTGGTTACACAGCTCTATTTTGGGAGATGCCAAACACGATGATGGTTTTTGCTGTTACAGGGCTTTAGATCAAGTCCTCGCCATGCCAGGAGACGTGTAGCCCCTCGCCTGGAGGAAACACAACCTCTTGTGGAAGCTCACCATCTCAGTGAGCAGGAAACTACTTCTGTAAGAAAAAGAAAAATCAAGAAAAGCAGCCGAGTCCAGCCAGAATTTTACCATTCTGTTCAAGTTACCCCAACTCGAAAACCTGTAAGTATTCTACCTTTAGGAATAAATAGCACTTAAAATTATAAAAGCACTTATACTTAGAGGCGTGTAATATAATTCTAATTTTTGGGCTATTCATATTCTCTTTCCCAATTTAAAAACATTTCCAGTTCTGATATTCAGCAGCAAATCCAGAAAAAAGTTAGGTAGACTGTATTTAATGATGATGCATAACTCTAAAGTAACAACTCTAAAAAACAATCCAGTTCTGAAGAGGGTTTTTTAAATTTTGATTTTTAAAATTTATTATTTAGACTGTAGAGTATAATCAAATTAGATATTTAATTTGATAGTTTTATAGTAATATTAATTAACAGATTTTTATAGCAAATAATAGCTATAAAAACATTTTGTTAAAATTCCTTACTCAGATTTAACAGAGATGTTATGTACTGAACCAAATTTCTATTAAATATCATTAGTGGATCCAATTTTGGGGTCTCTTCCACTTTATACAGTGTTGGCAATCTTTCTGCTCAACAAAACTAAGATCAAATCTCACGATTCTTTGCTCCTCAGCTTGATTTACACACAGTTCTTTTAATACTGATAACCTACTTTTAGTATGGAAATATGACAGTTTGTTGAGACATACAGTTCCTAATGTAAATTTGCAGGAAGACCTATTCTGTCCTGCAGGCATAATGCATTTCTCTTTTTATTGAGAGCTCATTGCTTTGACACATTTTCGGAATAACTTTTCTCTGCCAGTGTTACGGGGCTTGAACAACTTCTATAAAATCAGTATTATTAAAGAAGTAGCTATTGAGCATACCCTAAACCAGATTATCTTGAAGTTGCTAGAACCTAACTGAGCCTTCCTAAATTGGTGTTAACTGAGCACCAAGAATTATCAGTGAGCTCTGAAGATGGTTTGAGGAAGTATTCCTTAGTGAAATTACACTGCCTGAGAGAACAAGCAACTTCTGCAAAGAAAGCCATAGCTGACAACAACTGCCAAAATTTTTACCTATTATCTGAATTTGTTTCTCTGCTTTCACTTCGCTAGTCCCCATTTTCCTCTGTTCTCTCACGCATCTATTTATGGTTTATTTTACGCTGCTCATGTTTTTGTGGTTTAATTTGATCTGATGGATTTGTCTTCTGCTCTTCCTAAAGGATCTGCTGTCACTTTCTTCTCAACCATCTCCCTTTCACTCCCATCCTGTCTCACTTTCTAGACTACTTTGTGTAGCTCTGTTACTCTTACTAGGTCTCCAGCCTCCCACCAGGCTCCCTCTGTTCATTATTCACTTCTGGTCCTCTCCCTGCTTTGTTGTCCTTCCTTCACCTCTTCCATCATCAACCTTTATTTTCCATACCGCTCCTCTTGTTCTTCATGTTTTTTCTTTTTTTTTTTTTTAATTCCATTTTTTGTTTGATTGTTCATGTTTTTTCCATGGTAGGCCTATGCCAAGGGTAAGCCTGCCTGTCACTGCTGAGCCTGTAACCAATTGCCACTGATTGCCAACACTGGAAAAAGAGCATCAGTGCCACTGAATTAAAGAGCTAAAACTGTAGAAATGGTGTAAGCAGCAAAACAAACTTGAAGAACAGATTCGTTGAGCTAAGAAAGCCCTGCTTTTTCCAAAAGTCAGTAACATGTCAGGGATTTAAGAACCATCAAAACAAAAAAAAAAAAGAAAAAAAAAAGAAAATGTGCAGAGTTAGTATATAACTTCACTTCTGTATCATTTCATGTGTCTGCTAAGATCTACCACTGTGTCCTAGGGTGTCCTAGGTTTCAGAAAAACAATAATAAATCCCAGATTTAGAGAAAACTTCTCTCAGTGCTGTCACCATTATGTCACTTTCTTGAAGATGCTTTTGCAGTGTATCTTTTATACAGTTATATAGTTCTTTTGATAGCTTTTCCTTCTACAGCCTTGATGAACGCACATTTCTACCAAAAAAAAGAATAAATTATCTTTATTAGACTAAATCCAGAAAACATAAGTTACCAATTTAATTTCTCATGGCCATCGTAAGTTATTCTGGGTGTATTACTAATGCCATGGTGACAGGGTGAGCAAGGTTTTTGCAATTACCATGACAAATCACTTCAGTGTTGAGAAGTTCCAGGCAGTCACCAGGATGTCCATCCTGCAGTTTATTGCATCTTCATCCCACTTAGTCTCGATGTCTTCAAGTTGAGAGACTTTCGACTTTCATCTTTGTATGGTGTACATGACTCAGTGCCAGAAATGCTCTTACTAATCTGCATGATTTCTTTCCCTTTTTCCCTCCTGATATCCCTAGCTCTGCCCACTTGAACCACTCTAAATAAATCATCTGTTGTGTTAATGTTTACATTATGGCCATATTCTGCTGAGTCATCACTTGAAAAAAGTCATGTATCTGCTAACCAGGAGGCATAATTTGTCCTCATAAAACAGTTCTTCTTTTTGTTTTTTTTTTCCTCTACTCATGCGTTTTTGTCCCTTTTTTTCTGATAAGAATCCTATCTCCAAAATAACTATAAAAGAACCTTATGGAAAGCTTTTTCTTTGCTCCAGCAAATTTTATGTCCTGAAATGTGTTAGCCTGTTTTGTTGTCAGATTAAGATATATGCATAAAGACTTTTCAGATATTTCATTAGAAGCTTTGGTGGATATTTAGATGCTAGGCTTTCTTATTCTTGCTATTTAGACTATTTTGTATTTGGTTGGTTTTGTTGTGTCTAAATCTTGTTTTGCAGTTTCCTAGCTGCTGCTATAATTATCTGAATTTGCTTGTATTATTTCTTACTTCCTGCGTAGCAATCTGAGATCTTTCCAGTATTGTTCCTGATCTTGTCAGAACTATATTAGTTGTAATTGTTTGGATGGGAGTAATCTTGCTGAAGACAATAATTGCTCCACTTGAATATATATCTACATGAGGAGATGTTTGCAGAAATAGAACAGTAATTTTTTCTGAAAACTTAATAGTTTTTTTATACCTTCCAGGTCATTAATGGGGACATTAAATACATTTTGTGCTAATACTGATCCTTGAAAAACAAAGTTTATAAGCCATTTTCATTTTTATTTGTCTTACTCTAGTGCAACATGAACATAAGTTCTGAGTCCTTCCCTTTTAGTCCATATTGTTATATCTCATGGCCTCTCATGGGGTAGGTCACCCTCTCATTAGTGGCTGTATTATTTATGCTGACATTCTCTATGGGTGACAGTTTTACAGCAGCTTCATATGGAGGAGAGTACAGATATGTATTACTGACGTGTACTTTGAATTTTTGAACACAATGGAAAACTTTTAAGAACAAACAGAACCATGGTTTTTAGATTGGCGTGATTGCATGCAAGTCAAGGGAGTGTGACATATCACTCCTTTCACAAACTGGGTACCTGATTCTGTATAGGTAGCTGAATTTTCTGAAGGTGTGGAAGCTTGTGCAAGAATCTATTTTTGTGAGAGTGCTGCTGCCTAGCAATACTTCTCCAGGGCAGATTTTAAACTGAGGGTTCTATTACAAGCATTTTGAAAATATTCTCTATATTTTAGACAGTGTTTCTGCTCTGAAGCAAAGTATAAAATGCTGCAAATTGTTCATAGGTGGCCTTGAGTTTGTGTAAACATATGTGGCTGCTGAGCTGTGGGGTCAGTTAGATATACAGTTCTGTCAAACGATATTTGTATGTCTATGAAGATAATTGAAAAAAGTAGCATCTTTTGACATCTTCAATGTTAAATATTTTGAAGGGCTCCTAAATTTACTGACTCATGCAGCCACCAAGGATTATTTACAATCATGAACTGTAGTACCAAAATTTGCACTTTCATTTATCATGATCACTCTAAGACACATGGTAGATGAGATGACAGAGACAGGATGATAAATAAACCTGTTTTCTTCACTTTCAAATGTGAAAGCCCTCTTTCTACTCAAAAGCCTGGTACTTTACACAGCCAAAGATGATCTGTTTTGCCCCAGAACTGTAGCAGCAGCCTATATTGAGGTGATTACCTACTGAATATTGTTACAAAGAAAAGTATGTCTGAAATAATCTACAAAGAATAAATTGATGATGAATAATGATCTCAGAAGCATTGCTGATCATAGGCATTCCTCGGCCTCATAATTTACCTGTTTCTAATTATTCAAAGTCTGGCCTTTGCTGAAGCAATTTGGCTCCTTAGGGGTGGGTGCAGCATCTTTCCAAGTCACTACAAGGAAAACAGGGAAAGGTTAGGTGTCTGGGAGGTCACATGTGAAAAAAACTTGATGTGAGCAGCTTCATTTGGCTCCACTGAGACTAATTCCATGGCTAAAGTGAAACTTGCACTATCCATACTCTGATGAAGAAACCATGAAAGCAAAGTTTGATCAATTTTTATTGCATGTAAAACAATAAGCTATCCCATTCATGGTCTTTTCAGCTGTCCTGGTTTTTACTTATATGCTGCGATTAAGCCTTAGAATTTATGGGAAAACCAGTATTAGAATTCTGTCTGAAAAACAGCTACCAGGAATCAAAATAACTCCACAACAGCTGAAACTAGGACAAAGACTTAAAAGACATTGATGGGGATTTTGAGAAGCTCCTGACAGTTTATTAGGTGATGGTTTCATAAAGTTTTTAACAAGATTTAAACATCTGGCCATCTTAAACATTTTTAAAAATGTCTCAAGGAACCTATTTTAGGTGCATAGGATCTCTGCAAATATGACTATTAGTGCTAAATCCAGTCATGTTTGAAATGGAGAGAAAGCTTTCAATGGCTATGAGGTTGACTTCAAAGTTAGTTCTTCCAAGAGACTGTTTACATCTCTTTTTTGGGCTGCTGTGTTTTATTGCTTTTCTTATAGCAATTAATTCCTCACCAATAAATTCTTCATAAACAGTTTTGGCCAAAGAGTTCATTTTCCCGCTGTTCTTCCAGCTTCTGTGACCTCCTCCCTTGCTGCCTGCTCCTGATTTCCTCTTGGCTGCTTTTCCCTCTCCACCCTGCAGCTCATCCATTGCGTTATAGCAATTGCCCGTTTCTTCCACTCCTTTTGCCCAGCTCCTAGGCAGTTTAGGTTTTTGAGAGGATTTCTTAAAGGTGTATTGCCATGAGTTTCACAACTAGGCCCTGGAGGTGATTGCATTACTATTTTAAAACTAGCTTTTCTTAAAACAGCGATATGTTAAGAATTAGATGTGGGATTTAAAATTGTTGTTGTCTTTCTAGTGATTTTTTTTTTCCTATGGATGAGTTACTACAGCTATTAAGATTAGTACAAAAGAAACAAGTTAATTGTAATAATGCTAGTAAGTGATAACACATGAATGGAAAAAGACATAAGAAATGAGCATAGAAGTAACAGTACAAATCTGTATTTAGAGCACCTTAACTGACTTCATTGCTAGCTCTTATTTGGAAGGTAAAGGTAATTTGAATTGATTGCCCCCTTTGGTGACAGATCATGCTTGTTTTGAATATATTTACTTAGATTTAAGGTAACGCAGTTGAAAATTGCATCAAATCCATTATTTTTCTGTACACCATTGCAAATCATCCTGTACCTGTGGGCAAAGCCCTCTAATACAGCAGGATTTTTCTTGATAGGTGAGCTGATTTCATACCATTTTTATTTTGTCTGAGTCAATTTTCCTTCCCAGAGAATGAAAATTCATTCCCAACTTATTTAGTGAAAATGAGAGCTTACACCAGTCTAACTCTCTTTGATCTGAAGTGTTCAAAGAGGGTCAAAGTGTAGCCTTGGTCCTTGGAGCTGAAGCTAACTTGCTACTAAATTAGAAGTGAATGAGAGAAAATATTCTTCAAATGTTATATCAAAGAAATAGAGTTGTGAAACTCTGGCTTGAAAAATGTCAATTTTTTTTTTGCCACCATCATTTTGCCATGATTTCTATAATTGGGGATTTGTCTTCATTGATAAAATTTTACTACATGCATGCAGCATAGCCTCACTGAGAAATTCAGAATTTTTCTTTTTTAAATCCCAGTGTCCTTCTGGGAGAGCTAGTAATAGAAACCTAAGCTGCTAAAATGTGCTAGCAGTCTTAACTGTAAGAAAAAATGTTTTATGTATGTGATTATAAATGGTGAGTTCTGTACAGTAGCTGAAAGCAGATTAAAAAAATTAATCAGCTCTGATCTATTTGATAGCGTTGTTTGCACAACTTAAAATGACCAGTAATTGTCTCACAGATGCATAGCAATTATAGTCTAAATGCAGATGTTTCCTTTTCCTTCACTGCTACAAGAGTCACTCTTCAGGGTTGTATTGTGTAACATCCTACTGTGGCACATAAAAGTACATCTTTATATAGCATGGGACTCCCTTATCCATTTGTATTTATATATAACACTACACATGGGTATGATGTTAAAAGAATAGTTTGGCAGAGGCAAGTATTCAGATATTATCAAGCACTGGAATTAAGGTTACACGTGCAGTTTTAATTCAGTGGATTATGCATCTGCGTTGTCATACAGGCTTTAAGTGTGTGATGGTGTACTGGTTTTTCACAAGATGTACTCTGTATTCATCGTAGGGTGGAAGTGCTCTTAGGATGACTCTTACGTGTAGGAGTTCTGCTGCAGAAGTTGTAAAGTGTATAAATGAATAAAACAGGAGATTGAAGGAAGATAGAGGATCTCTTATTTCTTTAAAAAGAGTGAGTGCTTTGGAGATGGAAGATCACTGTGAGCAGAACAATTGGTTTAAAACATTTTTTAATCTTCCATTTTCTAAGTGCCTGCGTCAAAGCATGTAGCTGGGTTTATAGAAGTTCTTAAGCTGCCATTCACCACTGAACTGTGTGTGTGCTGTAGTCTTAGTATTACTGACACGTAATTTTAATAGCTCTTATTATTATCCTGGCATGTCAATTTGACCTTGGTAAAAATTGACCTCCTGGTTTAGTTTGCATCCTGTGTAATGGTAGTGAAGCATTTAGATAGTACTATGATGAGCACCAAAAAACATTCTATTAAATAATAGTTCCTTCTTCACACTGGTGTTTGAATAGCATGAATTAAGTTAAGTTCTAGGGCTGTCCATTGAACAGAGAATAACATAATACTGAGTAACTGTTTCTGGAGTGAATGTCACCCATCATTTGTACTAAATAAGAGCAAGACTTTTATTAAGAAAATTACTGAGGATGTAATAGTATATGATCACATCATTATGACTGCATCATAATATACAAATAAACAGGCTGAACCAAGGTTGCATGGTGAACCTTAAGTCTGGCATTTGCTAACATTTTAGTACTTAACTTTGCAGCCTTAAGAAAAGTATTTTAACAAGAACTTGGTGTTTAATTTCCTACTGTTGTTAAAAACAAACTGGAAAAGCTCTGCTGTGTAGCTCCTTGGCAAGTTTTGACACTTCGACTACCATATGGAAAATTCTGTTGGATTTCAGGGAGAGACTGATGGCATTTATATTCCTCATAGGAATCAGTAGCACAGGGGAGGAGGTATTTTTTTTCTAGAGGAACTCTCGGATATTTGCTAATAGCTGGAGTTAGGGTGAAATTTCCCTTTCCTTCCAGGCTCCTTAGGGGAATGTGCTTTCCTGTGCTCATTCTTCCCAAGTGGGGCTGTTTCTGCCACGTCTCCTCCAGCCTGTTCCTGATCTGCCTCTGCTAACTCCTTCCTCGCTGTCCAGCCCTCACTTCTCTGCTGACTTTGGCTCTTCTGCTCTTCCTCTGTCAGTTCTTATTTCACCTCTTCATGTCACAGCCCTTCCCAGGTTTGCCTGATGAGTCGTCTCATTTCTCTGAGGCACTTGTTCAAGCTGTCTCTTTGATTTCTGTGCCTCCCTGTGACCTCTGGTTGCATACTCCATTCCTTGGCTCTTGTCCATCTTCTCTGAAACCTTCTCACACACAGTTCATACCCTCCTTGTTCACTAAACTACCTTGTTCAAAGCCTCTTGCAGAAGCAGTACCAGTTTCATGGTATGTCAGATCCTTAGCTCTCCCCTAGTCTGCTTCCTCCAGCATTGATGGTTACAAATCCCAACAGTTACCTTGCAGCTCCATTTCTCCTGTAGTCTATCCACAGAATCTGCTGCTCCCTTGAATGCTTTTCAGCTGCAGCTCCCAGACCCTGGCAGTGTCTGTATGTCCCTCAGGCTGTCAGTCCCAGTGTATTTCTGCAGCCCTTTCCTGCGGTGTGCCGGTTCCGGTGTTTGTCCTCCCCACATTCACATCACACGGCTCCTTCCTCTCGCTGCCTGCGCACGAGAGTCACGGAGAGCAGAGACAGAACAGCCTCCTGCCCCTCAGGTCTGCCTTCCCCTGCTCTCCACGCCTCTTGTCTGCACTGCCATCCACCTGAAACCGTGGCAAGCAATGACTAAATGCAAAGATTAGTTTTAACTCTGGACCTCCAAGCTGAAAGGATCCTGGTCAGCTCCTTGGTGGGGATGGTAGGTGTCCTGAGCATGGAGGTAAGAGCTCTGAGGGTGAAATCTGCTTGGTCATTCTGTGGTGGTGGGGTATTGCTCTGGCAGATCTAAAACCCCTGAGAGACTCTTTGTTTAGGGAGTGCCAATCTGAAGGGATTTTTCAGAGATGATACAGTGAAGACATTTTAGCTGAAAAATTTGAACCTTGTTAAAAAAAGTCTGGTAAAATAACATTGGTAGTTACCTGAACACTAGGAATAGTTAAATCAAACTATTTACCTTTGCAAAGAAGAACTACTAGTAGGTGAGGAGGATTAAAAGAAGTTAACTTGCTCAGCAAAACAAAAAAAAAAACGTGAGAGGAGATAGAATGCAGACTATGAATACATTGGGGAAGCAAAAAAGGTTATTTAAGGAAATGAACATTGTTGTTGCAAAAAAACCCCAAAAGACCAGGAATAAGGTTGAGGTGGCAATTAGAAGACCACTTGTAATCAAGACAGCAGGAGGATCTACAGCAGTTTTCCTGTCAGAGTAGTAAGATCAAACACAAACTTTAAAAGCTTTACTTTATACTCCCTGATGCCAGGGATAGCAGATGATATTTATACCTCAAAGACTTATCACTCTGACAAATGTAGACAGATTTTTAACAAAGATGGCAAAAGACTTATGTCTAGCTTAAAACATATTCATATTTGAAGTATCCATCCCAAAGCTCACAGTCTTCTCAAAAAAGATCACTGGGATTTTTTTACTGTTTACAAATAACTACTGGTTGTTTTCATAATCTTGCTCTCAGGCTTCTCAGTCAGCTTTGATTAAAAATTTTCAAGAAAATTAAACCTTGGGAAGGGAATATTTTTAAGTAAACTTAAGATAAAGAAATGCAAAATGGATTTTATAAGAGAAAATTCTCATAATTTAATTATTAAAAGTGGTGTGTGCAATTATAAGAATATGTATTTTCAAATAGTTAAATGATTCATTGCTGGATCAAGTCTTCAAATTAGTTCTAAACATGAAATTTAAACAGTTTATTTATAGAAGAAGGGAAACTTATAAGTCAGGAGTGTTAACTGTTATTACTAAAAGCAGAATATCAGTACTACTGTTTTGCATTTTCCTAATGCCATTTAAAAAATTTCCTTCTCTGTCCTCTTTTTATTTTCTCTTGAAAATAATCTATGGCCATCAAAGGTTCAAAAGCTACTTAGAATTTTAATTTGCTCTTGGTTTTCCAGAGTGCTCCCATACCCTGATATACCTTTTATAGCAAGAGTAATTTAGTTTACTGTTAAAACATGAATATATAATATAATACAATCTACAATGAAAAGTTTAGGAGGGCTGAGAAGTGATATGAAGCTAGATAATTTCTTATTCCAGACTCTTCCTCTGTTACTTGGTTGGCCTTGTAGGTATAGTAGGCAAATAAAACTCTGTGTGCCTTCTTCAAATCTTAGTTACTTTGTCATGTTATGCTCTTTTGTGTCTGGCAGACTAGGGGCATCTTAGTCTGTCATATTTGAATAAATACAAAATAGCTTCAATTAAAAATTAACACATAAATTATTTTTATGTAATGGGAAGTTCTCTTGCAACACTTATATTCAACAATCATCTAAGGGACATAAATTTTTTATACAGAAATAATTCACCATTTTGACATCCTGACATTTTAGGTAATAATAAAGGAAGCATTAATTTTGAAACAAGATAATGATAACAGAAAAGCACTTATATTTTCCTGATGGTTTTAGCATAAAACTTAACTAAAATACATATTCCCCATGCTGTAACTTCTCAAATACTCACAGCTCAAAATATTATTTCCCCATTGCAAAACCTTCAATGCCTTTCTGTTGGCTTCTGTAATGTAGGTAAGCTATTTCAAGATTAAATCCTGCAATTCATATTGGTAACCTAAGCAGAGGAAATAGATGAGGAATAAAGGAATGGATTTAATACATAACAAAACATGGCTGCCATGTTGATGATATTATGAATTTTTAAATGACATTCAGAAAGAATCCACATTTTTGTTAGCAGTTTTACTAAGAAGCTTTTCAAAAGAACTGGTGGCTTTGGCACAGTTATTAAACAATATTATTTGGCCCCATTGCATGCAGGTCTTGGTTACACTGCAGGAAGTATGCCTTGTTTTTCAACATATTCATTTAAAAACCAAAACAAGAAGGTTTTCCTTGCACGGCAGCATACTTGTTTTGCGCTCATGATGACTATTCTTCCTTGGTGGATGTTGCTGAGATCTGTGGAGATTATTTTGACAGTATCTGATCCCTCAGCTCAATCTCACACTTAACAGAGAAGCATCTGTGAAATGTGATAAATGTGAAACATCTACCAACTTTCTGCTCCTGAAACCAGAAACTTTACGTGTTGTAGTGTAATATTCACTACTTTCTTTTTTTAGCTACTAGAAGATGGTATCTCTTCAGACCAATATATTAGTGCTTGAAATTTGGTGTAGTTCTGCAGAATTCATACATGAGCTTCACAGTAGTTCTTGTTGCTTCCATTGCACATGCCCCATTCAGGGACTACTTCAATATTTTACCCAATTACTACTTAAAATAGAACTTAGAAGCAGTTGACAGAGCAGGGATCAGAGCCCAGCACTTCCATCTCCCCAGAGAGCACTGCGTGCTCCAATGCAGCGTGGCTACGCTCCCTCTTCCTCTTTTCCCGTTCTACATATAGAAATCTAAAACTTTATTTTATTTAAACATTTTCCCTCAAGCAGGAGGTCATTGAAGAATAGTCTTCAGACTGGCTGCTGGTAGATGAGGGTCTGAGCTTAGGTATCAAGCTTCTTTTTATAAAAAGGAAAAGACAAACAGCAACTTCACTTCGCTGAGAGTTCAAAGGAAACTAATGGTCTCTGCTCTTATGAAACCTCTTCAATTTCAGAAGAAGGTTTGGGGATGCCTCATGTCCCTGAAGAATGACATGCTTCATCATGCTGAGTGACCAGCTTTTCTGACCATTAGGTTCTACCAAAAGCTCAGTTTTGCATCACATCACTTTTAGATAAGTAAATAGACACCTATCCAATAACAGAGTTTGATGTTACAAAACTGTATTGCAACACCCAAGTGCATAAGTTAATATAGCCCTTTATACATTTTGAATTTCATGTCCTCAAATAACCTATTTTTTCCAGAAAAATTGCATTGATAATATTATTTTCAAAGTGGGGGGATGATAGAGATTGACTTACTAGCATCCAGAAAATACCTTATCTTCTTTTGAAAGCCTAGGAAAGCATCAGAATTTCCTTGTGTAAATAAAATCACAGACTCAAAAATGTATGTGATAGAATAAATACTGAATGCTTATTTTCATCTTCTCCTGCCTTTAGAAAGAAAGAATGTAAGTCCTCTCTACAAAGCAAGTAGATATTGTCTTCATGTTTGAAAAGCCTACCTGTTTGCAAAGACAGTTTAACATAGAGCCAGACCCTGGATGATCAGGAGTTTCAGATTTAGTGTATTTGCCTTCCAGCTTTCTACTTATTGTTTTATAACATTAAATCCAAACCTAGAAACTCTGTAGTAATTTTCATATTTCCTGATAACATAGGTACTTGGAAGTATGGATATCCTCTTAAGTGACTGGCACAGAACCAAAGAAAAATATTCATTTCCTATATTTGCATCTCCACTGCTGATTTTTCTTTTAAGTTCATCATCACTGGCTTTACATTGTCCTTGTTTGTACTTTAATTTGTGTGTGTTTTGAATTTTGATCATTTCTGACATCATGCAGTCCCAAGGGACTCCCATAGCCTGATTACATACATTGGATGTTTTGTGTTCTGCATTGCATTATCATCTCTAACCAGGTTAAAGTGGTAAAGATTTACTAATGGGAACATTCAGTTGCCCTAGATTTTGTCTTAAATTTGTTAAATTATTTTACTTCAAAAGTTGATCCACTTTAATATCATTCAGTCTGGGATGTGAAAGGACAAAAATAGCCATTTACTTTCAAATTATATTCTAAATGATTTTAAATTAGAAGGAATTTTGCTGAAACACACTGAGTAAAATCATTATTACAGTGCTTAATTTCTGTTGATGTTTATCCATTTCCGGCAATGAGTATAATAAAAGAAAAAATGTATTCCAGGAATTATGAGATAATTCAGTATAAGTGAAATATAAATAACTCATAACTAAACTGAAAATTAAATGTCAGTCAGTGTTGACCTGCACTTCCCACAGCTTCCAAAAACCAGCATGAAAGGACTCACTGCAGAGGACAATCTACTTAAAGATAAAATGTGAAAGTACAAGCTATTTGATTAGAATTCAGCTGGCCAGCACAATCTCTGATGTGTCATTGGGCCGGGGAATTTTTGTAATATGAAGATAATTTGGTATCAGCCTCGTGGCAGCTTTTCCCAGCTGGTTTGCCTGACCGAATTTAAAACCTGACCTCGGCTAATGCTTCTTCTCCCAGGAATGACAGTGACAGTCCCCGCTGTTCTTGACCCTTTCAGCTCCTGTTTACAGGTGGCTTACCTGATCTGTGGTGGTGTGCAATACCCCACACCATTTGTCAGCTACACTATCTCCCACTCAGTTTCCATCTGATCTTCTGCAGCGCCTCACCTATGACAAACAGCACTGCTTTCCCTCCTCAAAGGAAATCATGCCTTGGAACTTGGCCGAATCCCTCTTACAAGAAGTACACTAACCGCTTCTTTGAAACCATCCCCGTTACTGGAAGCCAGGTCGCTCGTACAGCACAGTTGCGAGCCTGGCTCTCAGGCGGCTGCTGTAATCCCCTGATTTCGTGGAAGCCCGCCGGCAGCGGCAAAGGGAGCGCGGCTCTCCGCCGCGCCGCTCCCGCGGAGCCCTCGGCTCCCAGGACTGGCGTGCGCTGTGCACCCCCGTGCGGCACCGGCAGCCAGCCTTGCCACGGGAATCCCGGCTCTGGCTGTGCCAGCTCCGCCGGGCTGAGCTCCGGGAGAGCTCCTGGGCGCTCTGATGCCCCGCGCAAAGCCGCGCTGCAGCTCCTGCGGAGCCGCGCTAGGGGCTGCAGAGCCCGCCAGGCTGTGAGCAGCAGCAATGCATAGCCGGCGGCAGGGAATGCAGCTAGAGCAACTGGGCTGTGACCTCGCAGGCCTCCAAGGGAAGAGCAGTCAAGCCCTGACCCTTGCTAAGTCCCTAAGAGTAGGCTAAGTAATCAATATTTTATGGGATATAAAAGAAACTTCGCTCAGGTAGCCCCCCCCCCCCAAAAGCGTTGTGTATTAGTACAGATGTTCTGCATTGTTTCCTATTTTTTAAACTGCTTACTATGTTGCTCTGATAATGGAATGCTTATTTGGGACTTACAGTTCTATCATGGAAAATATGTGTGCTAGAAACAAAGAGTCCAGTGGGATGAGTGGTACATGAACAGTGCCTGTGCAAAAGAGGAACAATTACAGAATTCTTATCAAAGGTATTTATTTGTTGAAGCAAAATTGTTCAGTTCATTATAAACATCTTTGGAATAGCAAAATAAAAAATACTTAGGTGGTCAGTATCTCTGTGTACACATCACTCAGAAGTACCTCCGTGCTGAATAAGAAAGCAGACTGTAATTAAGTTAGAAGTTGACATTTCTTAATGTTGTCCAGATTTTGCTGTTATGAAAATTTCCTTTCTGAACTTCCTACATTGCTCTGAAAATGAAAAAATATGGTTCTTGAAAATATGGTTCTTAAAAGCTAAAGTGGGTTTTGAATGTTCATTTGGTTACTGCATGTATTAATTAAGTTAGGATAACCTAAAAGCAGATAGCTAGTTGTAAGACACACAGATGCCAAAGACTGCTCTACCATTGCCTGTTCAGTTTGATTCTCATAAAATATGAGTGGGGTCTTCTCACACAGCTTCTCTTCCAGTATTGTAGCAGAGCTGACTAAAAGGCAGACTCCTTTTTCCTAAAATTGGCATCTCAGTAGACTGATGGTACACAAGGAATGGCAACTCAACAGTGCTCTTGGCGTCTACAGATAGGAGGAGATGTTATGAAATATAATAATGGGCTATGAAGGCCTCTTTGGAAAAAAGAAAATCCTACTGGATAAAACTGATAGCTTACTTTCAAATATAAACCTGAGAGTTGAGAGATCTTTCCCTAAAACTTCAATAGCAATTGCTATTTTACTTTGTTCTTGCATATTTCAAGCTGCTACATAAATACTAACAAACTACTGCTGTAGCACCTCACAATGCTGTGTTTGGGCTCTTTCCAACTTTCACATTACAAGCTAGAAATGCAGAAGGTGAAAAAGATGCAAGTCAGAATCTGTCTCTGTGGGTCTATGTGATCCAAAGATACTGAGGGTTGCTGATCAGCCAAAAGGTACAGGCCTGAAGCAGGATATTCAGAGCTGGGATTAAAGGCAACACTTTCTCTTCTGTGGCAAAATCTGGAGCTAAAGACAGACTCAAAGGAACCTAATCCCTGACTAAGCACATGAGGGACCCTGGTAGCCCTGAGCAAGCTGAGCACTTCCAGCTCTTATCAGGAAGACACCTATATGTGACCATCCTGCTTTATGAGATCCAGTTTTAGCTTATTATACAAACTGACAGCAAAATAGTCTCTGCACTAAAACTAATTATGAAGGCAATCTGAGCTGGTATCAGACTTCTCATGTTTCTGTTTTTCTGCACTTACCTTTTGCTCTCTCTATATCACAATACGGTAAACAAGAGTTGAGTTAATTGGTTTTATGTCTTTATTCCCTCTCAACTCGCATGTTTCAAGCTTCACCTTGGAGTACTGTACAAGAAGAAAAGAAATGGTATAGAAGTGAAGAGGGTCAGAAGGAAAAAACACTAATAAGTGGTCTGCTCTTATTATAACACATTAATTAACTGTATATTATTTTTACTTTAATGTAGAGCAAAGAGTGCATCATGTTGTTTCTCTGGATTACGCAGATTCTGAGTTTTAAAGGGGTGAAATACCCCCCATGACAACTGACAGTAAAAAAAAAAAAATCAGACAGCAACAACCCATTTTATCAGATCTCTGTCACTGGACAAATTTCTTCTTTAAGTAAAGGTGCCCTTTAAGCCCCTTTATAGAAATACATAAAATTAAGAAAAGGGCTACAATACAAGCCTAAAATACTATTTGGTTTAGTATCAAATCTGGACTCTAGAATGGCTGAATGGGGCTGTTGCTGTGTAACAAAATATGCTGGCTTTAAACAGAAAGGGGGTAGATTTAGATTAGCTACAAGGAAGTAATCCTTCACTATGAAGTTCCAGTGAGGCACTGGAACAGGTTGCCCAGAGAAGCTGTGGAAGTGCTCAAGGCCAGGTTGGATGGGGCTTTGTGCAGCCTGGTCTAGTGGAAGGTGTCCCTGCCCCTGGCAAGGGGCTTGGAACTAGATGGTCTTTAAAGATCCCATCCAACTCAAACAATTCTGTGAGTCTATGATTCTACTATACCTGTAAAAGTTGACAACAGCACACACCTAAAAATTAAAATAATTGGACAAGCATCTGGTTGCATTTTTGAAAGGCTGTGACAATAACTTCCACATTACAAATCAAATCCATAATTTTCTTGTTTCGTGCTTTGGAGAAACCACAAATCCCTTCTATCAGAAAATACAGAGTAAAAGGAATAGCACCTTGCTGTCCATTGTGTCCTGATAACATGTATTTAATGATGTACCTTAAATTTCAACATGGTACCAAACTATTACTGTTCACACACCTCCGTTTCCCACTTTACCATAAACAGGGAAGCCAGACATGGCAGCCGTCTTCTCCCTGCACTGCATCAGTGTTTATTTACGTTTCTGGAAGAGCTCTTTTTTGAGTAGTTGGGAAGCCTTGAAGTGGATACAGTCTATACGCCGAGACCAGTCGTTTGTTTATTGAAGCCTCCTGGCAAAGGGTGACCGAATGCTGCCCGTCGTGTCCTGCTACCCAAAGGGGCTGTTCTGAGAAAGAGTGTTCGTTCCCTCCTCCCCTCCGTCCCCGTTAGCCAGCCGCGCCGGGCTGCCCCCGGGAACGCGGGGCAGGAGGAGGCCTGAGGCGGTAATAAAGAGTCCGCCTTGGCTCCCGGCGGGCCTGGCTCTGTCCCAAGGGCGGATTCACCAGTAGCCCGGTGATGGCAAATCTTCCCCTTGTCCTGGCGGGGGAGCCAAACGCCATCGATCTGTAGCCGGGAAGGTTGGTGTGATTTTTTTTTTTTCGGCTGTTGTTGCTGTTGGGTTTATTGTTGGGAAGTGGGAGGCTCATTTGCGAGCTGGTTTCCCAGCCGCAGGCCACGGCTCTACCCCGACATCCCTCCAAATGCACTCCCGCCTAAGACCGGCTGTTTTTTGGAGCATCACCCTCGGCACTCCGCACACGCACCCCTTTCCCCTCTAAATTCACAGCAATGGTGAGCGGCGGCCCTCTCCCCTATCCTCCTTTTCCCGTGAGATGCTTTTCCACGCCACGCGGGGCGGGTATTCGCCGGCGCCACCTGAGGCCCCTCGTCCCGAGCTGCTCCCCACGCACCCTGTCTGTCTGTCTGTCTCCCGTGCAGAGCTCCGGCAACGCGTCCTACCGATGCTCCATGTCGTCCTCCGCCGATTTCTCCGACGAGGAGGACTTCAGCCAGAGGTCGGGGACGGTGTCGCCGGCGCCGGGGGACACGCTGCCCTGGAACCTGCCCAAACACGAGCGGTCCAAGCGGAAGATCCAGGGCGGCTCGGTGCTGGACCCCGCCGAGCGGGCCGTGCTGCGCATTGCCGGTAAGGCGCGGTCGGGGGCGGCCGGGCAGGGGGCGGCCGGGGGCCAGGGGGACCCCCGTCCCTTTCTGTTTCAGAGCGCAGCCCCGCCGGGCGGTGACTAAGCTCTTTGGCCGCCTTTTCCGGCCGGGTGAACTGATGCGTGTGGAAGGCGAGCTGAAACACGCGCAGGTGCGCCCATTAAACTTTCATGCGAAATGGCATCAGCGGCTGGGGGCTGCAGCCGCGGCGGGGGCGGCTCAGCGGGGCCGGCGCTTTTTTTCGGCCCACAAGGCCGAGGCAGCCCCCGGCCGCCCTGGGTGGAAGCGGAGCGGGACCGCCCGCAGCGCGGGGAGAGGCCGATGATGCTCCGTGAGGGGCGGGGGACCGGGGGCCGGTCTTTGTCCGCTCGAGGCCAGGGCTGCACTCGGGGTGGACGGGGACCGGAACGGAGCCGCCCCGGTGTGCCAGAGGCGCCGACGGGCTCTGGTCCGCGGCCCGGCGACAATTGATGTCGAAAATAGGGCGGAGGTCCGCATCACCCTGGCGAAAGCTGGAAAACGCCTGTAAATGAATTCCAGAAAGATGCGGCGGTCCTCAGTGCTCTCCGGAGACACCGCTGTTGTTCTCCCCAACCGCCCCAGTTATATATGCGCCTCCGTGGGTCCCTCCTGGGACACCATTTCCCAGGGCAACCCAAGCTAGCGGCGCTATTAGCGGGGGCAGCGCTGCGGATCCGGGCTCCCACCAGCCGCAGGATGCAGCCGCCAGTGGGGGGGTTGCGGAGCCGGCCCGGCCGCCCGCGGATCTCGCTGCCGCCGCCCCCCGCGGGCAGGGTGCGCAGGACGGGGACCGGCGGGCCGGGAGCAGGGCAGCAGGGACCGCTCTGGATCGGGCCCGGCGGCGGGGTCAGGGCCGGGGGGCAGCGGGGGGACGCCGGCGCGGCGGTGACACCGCGGTGACACCTGCGGCGGGGCCGCGCCCGCCCCGCCCCTCCGCCGGGACTGCGGGGGCTCCCGCCCCGCCCGGTTGCCGGCCTGGGGTCCCTCCCTGCTCCGTCCCTGCCCGTGAGTGCAGTGTCCCCACCGGCCCCGTCAGTGCTGCAGGCGTCGCGTCCCCGCCCCGGCAGCCGCCACCCTCCTCGTCGCGGGGGGAGGCGGGGGCGGGCGGGAGGCGGCGGTGGAGTTCGCCGGGCCCGCAGGCGGTGCCTCGGCCATGGGGTTGGAGCCGGGGTCTGCGGCGGGGAGGCGGCGGCCGCCGGGCTGGTGCCGCCCCCTTCACGCTCCGAGGGGCGGCTACCGAAACCCGAGCGGCGGCGGGGGCGTTTCCCCGGCCGGGCTGGCAGCGCCTCCCCCCGCCCGCCCCTCGCCGGCGGCTGCCGGGGCTTTTCTTGTGCCGCCCCCGAGGCTGCCGGCCGCCCGGAGCCGCACAGGCGGGCAGGGCTGGGCTGGGCTGGGCTAGCTCCTGGCCATGGCTGGCTACCTTTCCCCCGGCGCGTATTTCTACACCGAGGAGCAGGAGTACCTGCAAGCCTACGAAGATGTCCTAGAGAGATACAAAGGTAGGGCAGCGCTCCCCGTGCCGTGCCGCCGCACCCGCCCGGCCGCTCGCCCCACCGGGTGTGGCGACTGCGGAGCCGGGAGGCGCTGGCGGCCAGGTGGGGAAGGTTGGTGGCCCCGCGTCCCTGCCTGGGTCGGTCTGCGGGGAACGGACGTGGGTGGTTTGTGCGATAGATATAAATACCCTGTCACCTCGCCAGTGTGTGACAGGCGGTCCCGTGCGTTTAAAAGTCGCTTTTTCGAGTGCGGTGTGGACACGGGGATGTATGTCTCGATGGGCACTCTATTTAAACCTTTGGTTTATTTTTACCTTTTTTTTTTTTTTTTGGTCTAGGGCAAAGAATTAGTGTGTTATTATTTTGTGTAGAGCCTGACGTTTTTCATCGAATACAGAAGAATAAGGAAAAAGGCATTTATCATGATGAAGATGCATGCAGCTAAATTAATCTCGCTAGAAATGTAAATTGCATTGATTTCTTAAGCACATCGGGGTGGAAGGGATGGTTTGGATGATTCATTGCTGTTTTTCAGTACGTTTGTCAGTACTAAATCTGAAGAAGCTTATCAAAAGTGTTACAGCTCTGATTTTAATCCAAGTGCGAAAGAGATGGAGTTAACTGTTCATGCTGAACCTTCATCCCTGAAATAGTTTTTACAGCATGTCAGCATATGCTGATGTTTGCAGTGCTGAGTCGTTTTGTAATGTTAGGGAATAAGATGTTAGATTTCATATCTGAAGTTTTTCAGCTGTATGTCTTCAATCAGTCCTGAAGATTTTTGTTAAATGGTTTCCACTGATGGGAATGGGAGTGGCACAGTTTAAGACAGCTTGATTTGAAGATACTGATAATTGATTTTATTTATTCTGAGTTGTTAGTAGCAGTATTTTGATAACTAAACCCTCAACAGATGGTTATTTTGACTATGAGAACTTGTTGGGTCTGAACGTACTTTATACTGGTGTCACTTGCAATTTCATGTGTCATTAGCAGTATTGACTAATGACTCCTTTGTGTCTGTTGCCCATTGTGTCAATGCAGCAGTGGAGCATGTGCACCGTTCCTGTACTGAAACGCATTAGTGCATTTTAGTTGAGAAATAATTGCCATCTGATGATTGCCATCATCTTCAAAAGCACATCTTCATTCCATTCTCTCCTTTTTTTAAAGTCCTCAATTTATGTGCAGCTGAGCTGATTTTGAAAAATTTTGGAGCTAGTAGACAGTTTACTTTGTAAATAAACACTGAGAAAACTTGTCTTTCTGCTTTGGATCACCTATTATTTCTTGCTAGAATGAGGTTTAATAATGTTCCATCTCATACCAATCACTTGCTTAAAAATCTAGGAAAGAGATTAGGCCAAATTTCCTCTATTTCAATGTGAGTTTTATCAGGAAAGGGACTGAAAGGTTTGGTTTTTATATGTTGGGGAACAATAGGATTTTAATTAAACAAACTCTGAAAACTAATTTACATCTCTGTAAGAAATAAAGCACTTTCTGAATGTATTTGAGTATATCTTATTGTGAAGGAAACACGGAGTCTATTCATATGCTATTTGCAGTGACCCCCAAATCCTGAATTATTTGGAAGGATCCAGTGTCTGTTGTCTTACTTTTTAGTGTCATATTTTGTATATTGATATACTGTGTTTTGCTGCTTTAAATAAAGCAGCAAATAAAGGTAGACTTCATTCAGCCATTTGGAGCAAAGGTAAAGGTTTGGATTTGTTTTAATTAAGATATATTGGAAACCTGGAAAACACATTACTTTCTAAAATGTGTTTTCAAGCCAGTCATGATTTCCCATTCGAGTCCCAGTAGTATGACTTCACTACAGCGATTGTTGTTCTGATGACTTGCTATGGGAGCTGACCTAATCAGAAAAGAATTGCTACAATATAGGCTTTGAACAGGGAGTGCCATTTCTCCGAATTTCTCAGTTTTGTAAACACCACCTTTAGTAAATTTCTTGATGAAATGTGAACTATATTGGCCATATAAGATGGGCTTCAATCTGTAATTTCAGTGCTGATAGGTTTTTTTTTTCTTTCTTTCTTTTTACAGTCTGCAGAATGCTTCATACTCATCTAGTCCATTATCAGGGTGCCAAATTATCTATGTCCCAGCTGTTGAGTACTGTAACTAGCAGAGTCAGCTGTACAAAATTCATTGCCTGTCTTGGAAGGCTTGGGATCGTATGATGCCATATCATTAAGATGTCCAGGCAATTTGACTCAGGAAGATAAAAGCTGCCCCTTTTAAACAGAGAAAAGTGAAATTTTAGTCTTCCTCTCATAAAATCAAAGTAGGCTGCGGATCATGAAGATCATGCACTACCAAGAACCTTGTTGTTTTACAAGGAGAAAGCAGGATATTGGTGTGTCTCCAAATTCTGTCTGCTGATCATGTCTCTGGCTGTGACAGTAAATAATTAGGCAACTGTTTGCTAAATCTGACATACCACAGAAGTGCTGTTTGCTATGGGAGAAGAGAGTGTTGTTTTCTGATCCCTGGTCAGCTCAGTTGCTGGCTGTCAATTTTTTTTTTTCTTGATTAGTAATTATTTGGCAGTATTTCTAAAGCATTTTGATGGAGGAAAAAAAGTCACATTATCTCAGATGTTTTAGAAATCAGGTTGTATTCAGGGGAAAAAATGCTTCTTTGTTGGTAGCACCTCTAAGAATTCAAAGGCAAAGCCTTTATTATGAAAGTGGCAATAAAACATCTAGTATAGATTATCTGAAGTATTGTACATATTTCACATCTTGTTTGTGACTGAATAATAGCATGAGAAATCATACAAATATTTGTTAATATATAATATTGATATAGTTATATAACTAAAGATTCAACTTTTTCTTAAAAACTGTGTATGAGTTCTCTTGGAGATTGTAAAGAACTTCAAAAAATTATTCTTGGTGATCTGTAAGTTATCTCACGGTTGCCTGGGAACAAAATGTAATAAAATTGTTGGCTGTAGCCTTTTTGATAAATAAGAAAATGTCCAGTAGTATTTCATATACTTTTCATTTCCAAGACATTAAATGCCATCTCTGTTATATGGCATAGGGATGCATTGTTCCATGCCATTATTATTTGAGCATTAAATATCTGAAGATTATGATTTTAAGCTGTAAATGCAGTATGTTCATTAGGTTTCCTGTGCTATAAATCTGAAGTAATAAACTGAGAATCAAGTTTATATACATAAATATATCATACCTCTGAAATGATCACTCTTTAATGCGTTTTTCAGTTCAAGTAATAAACTTTTATTTGAACAGCAGTTGCAGGAACCTTTTTCTGAAAGATTTTGGACTATTATGTAACTATGTCCATTTTTACGTCATTTTTGGTTTGGGTACATCTGTTAATGACACTGTGATTGCAGTATCTGGAAAAGAGCTAATTTATGGAGTTAAGTTTGGAATAAATCATAGTTATTCAATAGCATTCTTTAACTATGTAAGCCCTTAACGTTTGAAATATATAGGGTTATCTGGGCTGTGCAGAGCTTTTAATGCTGTAGATTTATACATCTACATCTACAGGAAACAGATCTAATAGAAAATTCAGCTTGACATGACTGCCCATGAAAAATACAGTCAGGGACTTCACTAAATTGTTGCTAGTGCTAGGAAAGGTATCACACGAATATTTTGCTTGGAATGGGTGTCTGATTAGTGCTTCCTTTGGGTACTTTGGGCTTGCTGCATAGCCCTTGTGTCTGTAGGAAGGAGGGATAAGTCTGGGACTGGGGACAGCAAAACTCAGGTCAGGTTGTTAAACTTTAGTACGTTCTGTTTCACTGTTGGCATTGCTCTCTTGCTTTAAAAAGATCTGTAATACTACACATTCAGCTGGAACACAGCAAACAGCTCTGGTTCTGTATTCTGAGAACAAAGGCACTGGAGATGGACGAGAGCTACCAGGTCATCTGATGCATTTTGTTGCCTGTGTAGGGTTCAGAGACAATGTAATTTGTTCTAATGATTGATTGAGGGTAGTGTCAAGTAAAGCTGTTCTGACATTGGGTAAAGGTTTTGAATTAAGATAGAAACAATAGATGCCTGTTATCCAGCTGCTTTGAGCTGACTTGAAGAAGGGAGGATTGGGCAGAATGGGTTTTATACATCTGAAAATTAATTTCTGCTGCATTTTAGGAATTTGGAGGCTCCTAAATGTGTTAAGTATCAGATTTAGTCTGCGTATAGTCTTCTTCAGAGATGACTTCATAGAGCAAAGACCGTAGGGTTCATGATAGACGCTCCTGGCTCAGGAATATGTGAATTTCTGAATTTCCTTATTTATGCTTTGAAGTTGGGGACCTGAATTTTCAGTCAGCAGAAAACTTGCTCTTGTGGGCTCTCAGCTGTGAACTAATTGGATCTTCTGCTTCAGGGTTCTGATTTTAAATGCAGAAGAACATCCTGAAGTGAGTAATTGATTAGGTAGTTTCCACTATGGATGTTTTCTTTGGCCTCTCTTCAGGGGCTGGTAGTATCTAGCTTTGGGCTTGATCACTTTTTTTTTTTTCTTTCTTTGTTTTTTTTTGTTGTTTTTTTTTTTTTTTTTTTTTTTTTTTTTTCTTTTTTTTTTTTTTTCTTNGCTGCATGTCACCTAATTCTTTCTTTGCCACTGTGCCAATCTTCAGCAAGACAACCCTGTTGTTTCCCATGTTCCTAGAACATTTCTTACAGCAGGTTACCCTCATGGGAAGGAAGAATTGTAGCCAACAGAAAATGTCTTCAGTTAGGGATGGAAACATAATAGCATTTGTGCTGTGTGAAGTTGGACAAAGTTAATGGACACCTTGGGCTACCTAAAATGTAAAACCTGAAGTTTTACTCTGTTTCAACATTCCAGTTTATTTAAAGGGAAAGTTCTGACTTTTAAAGGGGTTGGAGATGGGATATTTCCTTGAGTACATTCGTCTTAAATATGAACCAGATCTTGCTGATTTGACTTGTATGAGGTGTTCACTTGAGCTAAAGTGAAGAGGTCTTGGAGTAAAATAACAAGAACCTGAATGCTGGGCAATTCAGTGAGGTTTGTTTTTGTAAAGGTCTTGAAATTTGGGTAGCATTTTCTGAAGCTGAGTTTGATGGGATACATAAACTGTGGCTGCTTCTCCATGGTTTTAATAGGTACCTGTTCGGTTGACTAAGGCAAACAGAATTTGGCCATTGGTTCAGGTATCTTTGTATGTGAATTGGAGCAGACATGAAAGGTCTGCTTCGTTGCTTTTCTGCTGCTTCCCAATTCCCATTGAGTCAGCAACATCTTTTAAATAGAGCTCATAGGAATATTCCATCATTCTTTTTTTAGGATGGAAACCAAGAGGTGGTGAAATATGAGGGGAGGAAAAAAAAGGAAAATAAACTTCAGTCAGTATTGAGTAAAAAGGTTTGCTTTGTTTCAATCTGTTTTCATTTGAGGTGTTAGTAATTGTTTTCTGTGATCAACTGGCTAATTTCTAGTGGTATTTTGCATGAAAACCAAATCATGCTTTATTATTTTTCCTCTATGCCATTTAAAACATGCATGATTTAGGGAATTTATTCCACCATTTCAATATGTACTTGGAATTAACTGCTTTGTAAAATAAAAATGGGCTTATTCACATGCTTGAATTTAAGTGCAAGTATTTTATAAGTTCAGGCTTAAAATAATAACATTTTGTAAATGTCAAATATGAATACAGCTTATTGCTGCATGCCTGAAATGTTTCCTGCAAAACATCATTAAAGCCGTTTAATTTAACAAAGCCTTGTTTTTCTGTAGTGGGTGAAAATATTCATGTACTGAATACTTCCAGTCAGCCCAGCTTTCAAACAGGTGAAACAATGCTCACAAAGACACTTCAGTCTGCTGGTCAAATCCTGAAGGGCATGTTAATAGCCAGCTCTTACAAGTTGATCTGTGTAGGCAGGCTCGGTGCTTTTGTGGGGAAAGACTGGCTTTGGAAACCCACCCACGCAAGACTCTTCCCAAGACTGGGGCCCAAGGAATAGTTGATCCTTTGATAAGGCTTATTCCTCCTAAAATCAGGCTTCCTATAGGGTATTCTAAATTGCCTGTAGCTGCATTAAAAGCAAGTCAGCATGGTTCCAGATTTAATTTTATTTTACCTGGTGAGTACATAATTTTGCTGTGGAGTCTTAATCTATTAATTCCTTGGATTCTGTACAAGATGACAAAAGCTGCCAATAAATCTGCAGACGGGTGAAGATTCCAGGCAAATGTATTGAGGGTTAAATTCTGCACCTCGCAATCACACAATTAGTGTAACTATTTCTGTAAGACAAGGAGGATTAGGTCCCTGATGGGCTTTCCAGTGGCATAGGCCAAAATCTGCTCTTGATTATAGCCACATGGCCCTTTTGAACTTGTCTTGCTTTAAAACATATCGTCATTGTTCAGTTTCATAGTTAACATGTGAAATTACAGTATTTAATTACATGTTCTGCAATGCATATAAATACAGATCAGCACTTAAGTGGGGTTCATAACCTAATTGTGTTAGAAAACTAAATTAGTTTGGGCTGAGGTTCAGGTATCCAGCTATCTGACAGCTATGACACTTGGAACCACGTGGATCTAAAATTAGTAGAGCTCTTCTGTACTGGGATTAGAGGGATGCGTGTACGTTTTAGTTCACAAAATGGGTAGAAGTCTGACTCTGTATACAGCTTTCAGAGGCGTGTTTTGGGCATTTTGCAGATGAAACTATGGGTGAACAGAGAAGTTCCAGAAAGTCTCTTGCTGGGTACTGAAATGGGTAACCTGTCAAAGTCTGCTCACAGACTTTGCTCCTGCAGGATCAGATTACCCTGTGTGCTCCTCATGTGACAAGTCTCCTAAGCACAGTAGAAGCAGCATTAGAAAGTGAGTGTAATCATTTGGACAGACATTTTGCAGTAATATTAATGATAAAGCATCCTGAATTCTTCAAGCAAAAGAGCTTTTTTGAAAGAGAAATGGCACTTTCAGTGGTTTTTATTCAAACAAAACTTTGGTTAATTTTGGAGGGAGTCAGGAACTTAGCTATTGATGTTTATAAATATTTAATGCTTTAAATTACTTTGCCTTTAGATAAATTTTTAATTTCGAGATAAAGGGTTTATATTACACCCTAGGAATTAGGAAATGACTGGAGCACTTGTCTGGAGAAGCCACTGCTGTGTAGCTGTATATAACTTCTGGGAATAAGGTATTATTGCAAAGGTAGTTATGGCCTCAGAGTAGAATATTTTCAAAAGAACATATAGCAATGTGATTGCGAGCCCCAATGACCTTTAATAGCAATTAGGCTCTTCCCTGCTCTTTGTGCCTTGGAAGTTTTCCTCCAGTGACTATACGTTCATTATTGAGATCACAACCTGATGTTGGAATCCATTTCATAATACCGTGTATTACGGATTAGTTCTGCATTTAAAATTCAGTTTTTGATATGTTTTAAATATGAAATCTCTGGAGAAAAAATAATCCTAATTTTTAGAAAGAAAGTTGATTTCTGAATTAAAAAGAACATAGGTTTCAAACATACTGAAATTTTCTTTGTAGAGCAGGCTTGTTAGTCTTTATGCCTTCTACCCTCTTAATTTTCAACAAAGCAATTGCTGAGAAACATTTGTTGTGGTTTTGGGTAGGTTTTAATTTTGCTTTGCTGGAAAATTTTGTTTGCCTTCAGTTTACACTAGAGTTAAAGCAGCCTTTGGCTCAATATCTCTTTAAAGTAGAGAAGAACAGACACAGATGAGCCACAGGAAGAAAGCCAAAGTTGATTAGGTCCCTTGATGAAATTACCTTATAATTTTACCATGCTCAACCGGATACTTTTGCATTGTATATTTGTTTCAATATTTTAAAATAGAGCCCTTGTTAACGAAGTCCATAAACTTCTTGTGGGGCCAGATCTCTCCTACCTCTGAGAATATCCTCTCAAATTCTCATTTTCTGCTGTTTGAAATTGTATTAAATGAAATCACATTGTAGACCTTATATGTTTCTACTTAAATTGTACATTTATTTTTGCTTTCTCATGGATATACATTTCCTCCAGATCTTGGATTACACTGAGTCCAGCCATCCAACATGCTGTTTAAAATGGATGTATGGTAGGACTGAGCTGCATCAAACAGTTACAATCTAATTTATAAGGATTATGTTAGTGTCCTAGAAACAGTACATGTTTATGCCTTAATGTTTTGACAGTCATACTGAAGCATTTCTTTGCTTTGGGAACCACATAATACTCAGGAGAATTTAAAGAGTTGAGTTTACACTTTGAGGGCTTGTGTGTCTCTGCAATAATTTGCATTTTAATACCAAATGTAAGGATTTGATTAAATAGCAATAGCAAGCATGTAATCATCTTTATTCTAAGCTTAAAATGTACTTTGAATTTGGTGCCTAGATTTTTGTAGCCATTTCAGTGGCAGCACTGTGAATCATCTGTTGGAGGTCTTGGGTGTGTGACTAAATTGTTGCTGGATCTCTGTATTATTTGTGCTGGATACTGTTTTTTTCTCTTTGCATTTCCTCATCTAATACACTTTGAGTCTACTGGCTTCTGATCTTTGATTATTTGGCTTTTTTTGAGAATACTTCTTCATTGGAGGTTGGATGAAGCTTTTGGGTTTTTTTTAAAGACTTTGTTCCTATCATCTGGAAGACCCAGGGTGATTGTTATTCTGCCCTTGGTTCCCCTTCTTTCCTTCCTTCCTTCCTTCATTATTTGCAAGTTAAATTTTAGCTGTAGGTTGGATTCCTCAGGGGCCTGCATCTACAAAGTGCAGGCAGAAGATGGGTGGGTTTCCTTTGAGGTGCTTCCCGTGAAGTTGAATTGTACTTCCTCATCAGGCTGGTCCCTTCCCTCTCATGGTGGAAAAAGAGAAGTCCTCTATTCCATTCTCCTTCTGCCCGCCACTGGCAGAGAGAGCACTCTGGAGCACTGGCTCTAGTCCTAGGGAGCAGTGTGGACTTCACTCCCCGAACTGGAGTTGAAGCTGTAGAGAAATCTTTGAGCTTTTCCTTATGAAAATGAAATGTAAAGACTGTGTGTGTTGAATGAGATTTCTCAGGCTATGTGGCCATGTGGTGGTTCCTGCTGTGAACTTGAGTTTCTGGAGTCAGGATCAAGCCTGACTGGAAATTGACTATCAGGTCATGCACTGATGTGCTAGTGTCCTACTGTGAGAGAAATTCAAGGCTAGTTTAATCCCTGTCAGGGACAGTGCAGACAGAGGGAACACCACCAAGGAGACAGACAATAGCATGATCACTTCTGAAGTGACTGGTTTCAGTACTCTGACTTGCACCTGGATATGTGAGCATTGCTGCTCAGGGTGAGAGTCAGTCTGGTTTTGCACTGCCAGTGAAAGCAAATGCTCCCACCCCGCTTTGTGCAACAAGTTAATTATGAAATACACCAAGAAGTATCTTAACTGCATTTGAAATGTCAAAGATTTGTTTTCCATGTGTTGGCTTAATGACTTGGTTGATAAATAATTTTGAGTTGATTTATTTATGTTTTTTCTTCTGAGTAAATAAACAGATTATTACAGTGTTTGTCTCAATGAGGAGCAGTTAATATTGACCAATGGCTTAGATGCAAAATGAAATAATGGAGTCTGCTTGCAATTTGATTTTGTCAGTGTAGCAATTAGCAAAAGGGAGTCTAATTAACATTTTTGTATTTTTATATTTTTTTTCCAGTTAAAGTGTTTTTACTTCTATATTTCAAGATTAAAAATCTTAGCTTCTACAAGTTCTTTCTGTACCATGGTACTAAAGAATTTAATGGCTGTACATATTCTTCAGTCCTCCTACTATTGATCTACTTTGTGATGTGAGTGTGATTGAATGTAGTACTTCTCTTGCATTACTGTTTTATGCAATATGTCTTTGATAAGAACTTAAAAACTGCCTTGGTATTTTTTTTTCTTTTAGGCAGTTCTTGAATATCTAGTATAAGATTTATTGATCTGTATGTAGTTAACAGTTTTCCACTGATGGTTTTGGTAGTTTGGAGATGCTTATCTTCTGGTTTTCATTTCCTTTTTTCTTTTTGTTTAAATCACATTTTCTATCTTGCCTCCTAGTTTCAGTGAGTGAGTCTGAGTCTTAACATTTTGGAATTCTCCAAGTCTGAACACATTGGTATCATCAGACAAGGCTGAATGTTTTTGTTTGCTGCTTTCTCCAGCTCTTCAGTAAATGTAGAATGCATTGTTGACTTCTGGAAAACCACACCATTTTTTTATGTTGGAAGCCAGTCAAAATTCAATACCTTATTGTTCTGTATTTTCAGGCTACGAAAGGATTGTGCCCTATATCCTTGTTGGTTTTAGTTAGCTTTTATAAATATGAGTTAAATTTCCTTGTATTTACGTGTACACACACACACACACACGCATACACATATATGTATACATACAGCCATACGCATAGCTGGTTTTGTTCTTAACTCAGAGGAAATCAAACAATTATGGAGGAATTTGGTTTATCATGGCAGAAATTATGGCAACTGGCTGCCCAGGGAAGTGGTGGAGTCACCATTCCTCAAGGAATTCAAAAGGCAAGTAGATGTGGCACTTGGGATGTAGTTTAGTGGTGGACATGGCAGTGTTAATTTTAAGTTTGATCTCAGGGATTTTGGAGCTCTTTTCCATTACATTACTTCACAGTTTTCCATTACAAGTTACCAGTATTTTAGGTTTGGTTTTGTTTGTTTTAATTTGTGCTTTCCACTTCCTCCTGGTGGAACTGATCAGAGCTACACAGTAATCTCTCAAGCTTTTTCATATATTTCTTATGAATTGTCTGGATAAGAGTGATCTGTTTTACTGTAGGTTTTTGTAAACAGCTTTTTTTTTTTTCTGATACCTTGTCTATTCTGAATTTGTAGTTAGTGGGTAGTAGATGGCTATGTATGCTGCTTATAGGTGGATGTGTTTTGGTTTCCTGTCCAAATAATCTATTCTTTGAGACTTCTTCCTTTGATGAAACTTGGTAATTTTTCTGTAAAGGAGGCTGTGGGGAAAGGAAAAACAAATTATTGTCTTAAAGCCTAGGTCCTTTCTCAGTAAAGAATTCATTCAGATAGTTTGCCTTTGCAGTGGCTTGTCTATTCTCACCACCTCCCTGATTCTGATCATCTGTGAACATGTGTTATTGTCTGATTTTGTGTAACAATTCTTCTTTACTTTTGATAGTTACTAAGTCTCCTGCTTATTTCTTTTTTCCTGATTTTTCCCACCATTGTTTCATTAGGCTTCTATCTGACAAGAATTTTGCTGTGCCAGAACATTTTCCTGTAGTGTGTGCCCGTTTACCTGATGGCACTGTACAATTAGTCTACTAGCCTTTTGGTACCAGAGTAAATTATACTCCCTACTATTCATGTGAAAAGGGATCAACATTGCAGTCTCTTTCCTTTTTAAAAAATTACTTTATAACTTCCCTCCATCATCTAACAATATCTAAATTCTAAAATGTTAGAAAATAGGGGCAAGTGTGTCTTGTAAAGCAAAAATTTCCCTTAGTACCAGATGTTTTCTCATTTTGTCCTGTTAAGATAGGTATTTGTTCAATGTGGCTTTAGTTTCAGTTTCTTCTGTTTCTGTGTGACTTACCTGTTACACTTTACTCTGTTTTATAAATATAGATCTTGGTAATTTTTAATATAAGTAATTTAAAGATGCTATTACTGGCCTTTTTGAAATCCAACATAATTTTTGGCATTTGAAATCTTAACTGCATTAAGATTTTTCACTCTTTGGTAGCTACATATTGATCTTCTAAAATTTCTCTAAAACTTGAACAAGAAGACATATGGAGCGAAATTCTCCCTGTTAAATGCTAGTCATCCCCAGTCTTGTCCAAAATACCGACAGTACATTTTGTAATCATGCCGATAGGTGTCTTGTTAAATTATATCTTGAGACAGCTGATCAAAACAAAGACTGACTCATGATTTCAAGATTTTACCTTTTAAATTTAGCAGTATTATTGATTTCTGATGTGGAAGGCATGAATGGCATTTTTATTGACTTCAGTAACTACATATTTATATCTGCCTCTTCTGCCAATTGTCTTGCCCATGCTGAAGGTTTCCTGATGGACACTGTCGGCTGCTTTGTGAAGGGTGGGATCTTTCATGATCTGGTTCTTCCTGTGAGTTTCTAAACAGGAATTTTCATGTGTCAGTTGCTGCTGATATTTTTAGTATGACAACAGTTTTATCTGCAAGTGGAGCATTTTATCTCACATGCTGGGCTTTTGACATCAGGGTAAAGCTATTTTTATATTTAAATTGGTATCACAGTTGCTGTTAGTTGGTTTTGGTAATGAGCTTGAATGTCCCAGCCCACCCCGCTGGGCTGCCCCAGTATCCCACAGTCTGAAACCCCATGTCAGCTCCAAGGGAATGACCCTCCAGTGATTCCACAGCAGGGCTGGTCTCCTGGTCCCCACAGCCTGGCACTGCTGGGTTCCACCTGTGGGCCCATGGCCTGGCTCAGCCTCAGCCCATGCCCAGGGCGGCTCCCAGTGCCTGGAGCTGCTCTGGTGTCGCTGGCTGGGGTGGTGGGGTGGGTCCTGGCTGCCAGATGTTGTCCTGCTGCCCTTCCATGGGATGCACCCAGCACCCCCAGCACCATGACAGTTCTGTGCAGACCCGTCTTGTGCTTCACCTATTTGTTTGTCAATGCTAAATAATTTCTTGGTTTGTAATGTTGTCCTCTTTCCTGGCCTCATGGTATGTCCATAGCAACTTTTCCTATTAGACTGTGGTTTACACCTGCCTGGCTTTCTGTACCTCCCTGGCAGGCTGTGTTACAGCCCATCCTGTTTAATGTGCTGCCATTGTGTGATGACTTGACAGAAAGACCAAATGTCTGTTTGAACATAATGGCTTTTATTATTATCATTAGCAGTGCTTAATTACTTTAACCTAATAACCCAGTGATGGAGAAGGACTAGCCATAGAACAAGTTCATTGCACAACCTGAAAGGTTCTGAGACTTTAACCAGACACTAAGGAGGTGGGAAGAACTCCCTTAAGAGCTAGGAGAGGCTCACATTTTATGCATAAGTATTGCTAGTTGGAAACATAATTAATGTCTGGAAAATACTGTGATTCTTGTAAGAAATGCTCTGGAGTGTGTTGTTATGCTGATTTAATGCCCACCCCTCAGGCCCCCCAGTGTACAGAAAGCTCCTTTGTCTGGTGCAGCCAGAAAATGAAGTCTGAGAGGTACTAAAGCCTTAATGCAAACTCAGTGATGTCTAGTGGTATGGGCATATGTAACAAAACTATATAGAAGACAAAGGACAGAATCCAGTCCTAAATCCTGCCTAAGTCAGGATGCTTTGTGCAGTGGTCCAGGTTAGCTGCTTTCCACCACTGCCATCTTCTTTATATCTGAATTTCTGAGGCCTGTCAGTGTATCTGTGTCTTCTCAGAAATACTGCATTCCCGGAGGTGATGCTCTGGTCCTCTGCCTGGTGTTCACCAAATGCCAAAGGTCAGATAGCAAACTGCCTGAATGTTTTCTGTGGTTTATTAACCAGGGAATTATTAACCAGGGAAACCTAATCCAAAACTGAATGCTGCTTCTGTGTGAATTTGCATAAGAATAACAGTGATTTGAGTGTTTGAGAGTTAGGTGTAATTTTAGGCCTCTCTGAGCAGGAAGAGTTTTGATTATCTGCAACCAGAATGACAGGAGTATTTTTGCTGTTTGGGTAGGAATAGAATGTTTTTATTTTAAAATTGAGTTACTGCGTGAACATGTAGGAGTAAAAAGCCTGAAAGGAAAGCAAGTTATAGATCGGCATGCAGGAGAGGAAAATGTAGGTTCTGGTCTTTGCCTTTTGTTTATTGTTGTTTGTATCCATAAAAATTAAAAGGAAAGGATGAAACACTGAGCTGTACTCTACAGTATGGTAACACTTACAAAGAACCACAGCCAAAGAAATTCCACTAATTTATTTCACAGTGAAACCCATATAAAATGTAAAGCTGTCAATAAGAAGAATATTGAGAGGTTATGATGCAGTCTTTTGAGGATGTAATTTTTGAAAGCACTGATAATGTCCTCCACTCCATTGAGAAGAGAGGATCCTCACAGTGATCTGATAGGGAACTCTAAAAATTCCAGCAGAATCAGACTGTTGCAGGCAACCCAAGCAGTATTTATGAAAACAGCGGTGAAAATTTGGAGGATAACCGAAATTTCACTTCTCCATTGCACCTTCTGTGCTGTTGTCTGGCTAAGAAAACGGAAACTTGAGGAACTTGGGGTGCAGTGGGCATGGGCTGCTCTCTGAGGGACAGGGTGCCCAGTGTGATAACAAGGCTGGTGGACATGCTACCCCCAGGGCACAGACCCATGGCCTCTGAGCTGGCCAGCCTGTGGGCAGGAGCTGGTTTGGTTCCCCCAGGTGTTTTGAGATGTGCCCAGGAGCCTTAGGGCGGCTCTAAGGGCTGATCACTCTGCAGCAGTGGCTGTCACTTCAGCAATGCCTTTCCTTCAGCAGGGCTTGCTGCTGAATCTATTTGCACATGCTCCATCACTCCTTCCCTCCCTGCCCAATACAATGTTTTATTTCTCTCACTGTAGAGTGGTTATTTCTAATATTGTTACATATTCCTTAAATGAGGTATCTTTGCAGAGGTTTCTTTGCAGTGCCGTGTTTCATGGGAAGGAAAGTTGAGTTTTTCAAGTGGACAAGAGATGTGTTTATTCTGTCTCTGTGGTTGCCAATATACTTCCTTGGCATGGTCCAGATAGGAACTGCTGTGTATAGCCCAGGATGTTTTAGTTTAGAGGAGGGGATCATCTGATAGATGACACTGAAGTATGTGTTGAAGTATGGAAGAGATTCTTGCACTGTCTTGTACAGTTTCATGTAGACTTCATTGCTGACAGTCCTTGACTATTTGTTTCATTACAAGCAACTTTATTTTTAAAATTACACTTCAGCTTGCTACTAATATTTTTTTCTGCATCGTGTTATGTCATGATACTAAAGCTTCTCCTAGCTGTCAAAAAGTCCATTGCTGCAAGGTCAGCCTGGGATCCTGTGATTTTGAAATTTATCAATCTCCCCTTGCATGAATATTGCCTTCATGACTTCATGCCAAATGAAATACCACTTGAGCTATTTTTGGTAGTTCTTCAGTGACAAATTTCTACCTGAGTCTCCAGGCAACAGCATTTCACCAGGACCATGGAATTCCTGTGGTTCATTTCTGAATGATGAATTTTCATCTAAAACCTCCCTTTTCAGAACCACATTTAGTACAGAAGAAATAAATACACGTCTGATGTTCACAAGATTCTGATTTTTTTTTTTACTGCCCCTTCTGTTTGTTTTGGTATGTGGAAGCTAAGAAGGCACAGCTGTGTCTTCACAGATAATCTTAAAGTGCATAACCTAGTTAATCTTGCCAAGATGCCAGCTGTCTGGTAACCTTTTCCTGCAGCTGAACATCAGGGCTCACTCCAGGAGACCAGTTGCTGCATCTTCAACCCACTTCCAGGATAGATGTGAAGGGGAGTAAGTGCAGCAGCATGGTAGTATAAACTCTGAATAGCCAAGCAATCAATACAAGAAGTACACTTTGGGCTGAACTGCTGGATCAGATATTCAGTTCAGTGTTTCAGCTGCTGCTTGTCCAAGGCAGCTGAAATGGGTCTGCTGTGTCTGTTGTGGAGAGGATGGTGTTGGCCACTCATGTGCACAGGGAGTTACACTGACTCACTTGCAATAGAGTGTGAGAGTTTTGTACACTGTAATCCAGTGAGATCCAGGGCACATGATCACTTCTGCCATTCAGAAATGCCCAGCCTCACAAGTATCACGGGTTTAATACTGCCTGTCTGCATCTGAAAGGACTCTAATTGCTGTGTGGTGTTGCAAAAGGACAAGTTGCTCCAGACCAAGATAAAACAAGAGATTACAGTGCATGAGCCAATGTGTATTAGCTGCCTCATGTGCCTGCTCATGCTCAGTGGTGAAATGGGATGTAACTAACTCTTCTTTCAGCAAGCACTGTGCTTCTAGGCACATCTGACATTTGCCTCAGAGTAACTGTGATATATCTGATATGCTCTGTGTCCCTTTGTTGCTTGGCCTCACAGTACCCCACTTGTCTTGGGAAGGCATTTCCTTTTCCAGAATACAGCAGTCAGCATGACTGATGTTTGCAAGGATTGAAGGTAAGGAGTTCAGGACAGTCACTGCAATACTTTGAAACCTGAATTAAAAAGCTGAAGCAAAAACTTGTATTAGGATTACATCAATGCCAGTAAATTAGCATGATTGGCCATTCTGTGACACTGATGCCCACTGCCATAGAGGAGCCTTCATTCATGCTCTGAAATTCTTTTACTCCATATTGGGCTACAGCCAGGCTCTGTTGGGAATGGTGGATGTCCCATGCTCACCCTGAGCTGTGCCTGAGAATTGTCTGGGAGGTGGGCAGCTGGCATGGGCTGAAAGCAAACTAGAGATATCACCCTCAAAAACTTACTAGAATGGAGGGATTTACATCTGTTCCCCATGAACACCTGGCTGGTGTTTAATTTGCTGGTATGAATCTAGTCTGAAAAGTGTCCTAAAAATTTTACAACTTCAGTTTTTTATAATTACTAGGCTATAATAAGTGTCACAGTTGCCTTCTAGTCACATTAATTAAGCACTCTAAGTTCTGATGTCCTATTTTAAGGAGTATTCATAGTGGTAAGATTGGAAAAATTGTATGTGCAGATTTAGAGCAAAGACTTTTTATTCTGGATATCAAGCTATGGGGAAAATTTCCAAGTTAATAAGTGTCATTTAATTTGTTATGATTTTTATTTGCTTGAGAAAGTATGCCATCTGCTTCAATAAGAGGCTTCAATGCTTTTCCTGACCTCTTTATTAGTCATTGCTTTGCAGTTATGAATTCAGATTGTGTTTAAAATGGGTATTTTACAAGGGAGTATTTCAGTGCATAGGATAAATGAACTTATGCCAGAGACATTTCAGGAAGGATTGAAACAAAAAAAATGGTGTGAATTTAAGGTTTTGTGGTATCACTGCATGTTCCAAGCAATGCTTAAGTGGTCAAGAAAGTTGTATTTGAGTATTGAGAAGTTGGGTGCTTTCCTGAGAAACTAGCAAAGCTTATGAAGTGTAGGTTAATCCAAGATGCTTGCTTTCTTCTTAGGCCCAATGGGCAAGGAGTGTGCACGAAGACCTGTATATATTTTTAATGTTTTTTTTCATATTGTTGGTAATGGAAACATTACTTGAACATGGAAATATGTCAAATCCATGCTGGAGTTAGCTTTAAGTGCAGTGGAAATGTGGCTACTGGTTTAGAGGCAAAAAGGGAATAATGAACAATCTACAACAGTTAAAAGCTGAAGCCTTATGTATGATCAGTATTTGCAGACTTGTGTTGTAGTAAAAATTTTGGAGGTGGTGAAATTGTTATGAATTGTATGCTGCTATGTTCTGTCCTGTAGCCTTTGGCAGAACTGACTATGAAAAATGCAAAAGTAATTTTCTTGGTTATGTTGATGGAGTGGGTTATTCCTCATGTGTTTGTTCCAAATAAGAGTTCATGTAATGTGAAGGATGGATAGTTCTCTTAGGTAAGACTTACTACTTCTAAAAATATAGTCAATTTGCATGGAAGATGATTTTTTTAATCCTTTTTTCATATTGAAGACATTAATTTTGTTTTCTCAAACTTGAGAATAATTGACTTTTTTTTTTTCCCTTAAAGATAGCTTACCTCATTAAAGCAGAATAACTGATTTAAGGCTTCCTCAGAAGTCCTTCAGAGAGCACTGTTGTTGCTGTGTATACACAAACTTGTGCTGTGGAGCATTAAAATGTCATTTTAAAAAATGTAGTGGCCATATAAAGTCCAAATATTCAATTGATGAGATTATAAAAAAGGGATTTTTCTTTTGATTCATAGAAAAAAAAAAACAACAAAAAAACCCCCAAACACCCAACCAAAAAACCAAAAAATAAACAACATCCCCCTCCCCCCAAGGAACTAAAATATGAAAATGGCATTTATAGTTTGAAAAATACCCCACCAATAATATTTGGCAACTAAAAAGAACTCAAAACCAGGTGATAAAGTAATAAATCTCCTAGATTGTCACTGGTCCTCAGGAGCTGCCAGTCGCTCTCTGCTGTGCAGAGACACGGGATGTGACATGCAGATGACTGCCCATCATCAACAAAGTTTTGACAGGCTGTTGGAAAGCCATGGTATCCCATAAATGTCTTCAGTCACCAAGTGTGAGGGACTGTGGCCTTTCCAAAATGACATGGGAATGTGCCTTGGATTCCAATGAACATGAGGAAGCATGGATACCCCCGAGGTGCTGGTCTCGCTCTTCACAGGGCCACCCATGGTCACCACTTTGCTGGTGAGGTGCTCCACCTTTTGATGTGGTTTTATGGTGTGGCCAAGTACCACATAGACTGTTTGAAACTGCATGGAGAGGAGAATGTGTTGTCACTAGGGATACCTGGAAAAACAATGTATAGAAGGGATCTTCTCATGATTGAATTTATTTATTCATTTATTTACACACAGCTTACATGTTGATACAAGCATTTTCTCTGCATACCATGGTGCTTGGTTTTGCGTGTGTTTAGAGTAGCTTGAACTGTGAGGTGTATATGTTTGGCCTGGTTACTGACATTTCTTTTTCTTATTTTAGATGTGCATAATAACGTTCTATGCATGTTTCCCTTGTCTCTCTTCTCAAACTATTTTACTTTTGTTTGGTGCCATTGCTTTGCAACAGGCATGTAGTTTAGTACTTTGTAACATATGTGTCTAGTTAAGCTGCAGGATACTCTGTTTCTCTTTACATTAACTTTGCCCTGGACACCTAACTTTATGTTTAGACTCACTCCTTTGGCCACATTTAATTTGTCTTATTTCCGGCTACATTCCCCACTTTTATCTTTCCTGAAAACTTAAATTGCTCTCATTACCTTTTGGCAAGTTAGCCTAGCTCAGGGAGAACAGCCATTGAATACATGAGATGCAGAGTGAAATGGGATTACTTCCCAGTCATTGTTTTCACTGTGATATGAGGATGATGGGTTAGCAGCTAATGAGTTGCACTCATTTGCACTGTACCCTCTGACAGATTAGACAAGCTGAATAGTAAGCATCAGCCTCCTAGAAGAAAAGATTTTAATGCATAGGCTGATAATTAGAGTTCAAACTAATTTCAGCTTCAGATAACTGTGTTGGTAGAAGAAGGAGAAAAAGAAAGATGACCAAAGAGCATATTCTGTATCAGTACATCAAAAAATGTATACTATGATGGCACCCCAGTTTTGGTATGAAGCATTTGAATTCAGAACAGTGTCAGAAATATCTGATTCTCCAGCTTGGTGTGCTGCTGGCTGATATACTGACTTTGGGAAAAATTTTATGCTCCTTCTCTTCAAAGGCAACTGACCACATAATTAGATGGAATTGTCAGCACTGTTTGAGTAAAGATGTAGCAAAATGAACAGAAAATGCAAATAGTAGATAAAAAGTATTGCTTTTCAGGTAAATGCATTTAAAAGACTAAAGAGCAGAAAAATATCTAAAAGCTGTGGTGAATACATAAATCTGAGCTCGGAATATTGTGCTGTGCTGCAAAGCTTTATTTTTACTGTGGTGTATTCATTATGCTTGTGGAGGTGTATGTAGCAGGAGCAGTAAAATCATAGAAGTACTTAAAAACTGTAGTGGAAATATGGCTAGGAAATTAGAAGTTAGACTAGGAAGGGTAATCTTAAGAAATATATTTTAAGTTTCTACATATTTTTTTCCTTTGTTTTTTTTAATCAGCATTCACTTTTTTTTTCCTTAATACTTTTCTCTAATCTGAAATAGCATCAAAAGCCTGTGAAAGGCAAATGCAGAGATCACCTCCCATATGAAATGCTGACAGAGATACCTTGTTCCTGTTTCCAGCAATACAAAACAGACTCTCCAGGAGCGATGTGGAGCAACTGAATTTGTAGCAGATAAGATCAAAGGCAATGCTTACTTTGCAAAAGTCAATAATTTCTTTATACTGCCATTGCATTTTGTGGTTTAGGCTAACCTTCTGAAGTACGAGGAAGTTGGTCTTTGATTCATTAAGTATCTTTCTAAAGTAAAATACTCTGAAGGCATGTGAGTCTGTGTGACCACCCGGCCCCAGAAGACAAGACCTCATTCAACCCAGTGTTGGTTGTTGATATGATACTCATGATAAAGTGATTTACAGACAATTCTAGAAGAGCTGATGTCTTTAGTGGAAAGGAGACAATTCCTAAAATAATGTTCTTGTCTTCATCACTCTCCTCCCATGTTGAAGTTACAGTTACATTGCTTAACTGAAATGATCGCTTCATAGGGTTAATAGAAGTTTGTTGGAAAAATTAGTTGACCATAATTCTTTATTTATCTAGATTTTTTTAAAGAGAAAGTAAATAGTCATGCAATATGGGAGTCTTTTCATGTGAGAAATAAAACTGTGAAAAGGAATGCAGAAATTCCTCAAATAAAAAAAGCACCCTCCCACACTGTGGGCTGAATAGATCACTGCTGTAATAAAATATCTTAACAGTCATCACTTGAAGATCTTGATAAATGTCATAGTACTGTTACTGCAAGTCTTATAAGGATAAAAAAAAAGGTAATGGACTGCTGTTACAGAAAGGAAGGAGAATAGTAGCTGCTCTCTTCTTCCCTGTGTGGACTGTGATAATAGATATATTTACTTCTAAAAGTTGATATGTTTTTACTAGATGTTAAAAGGGCATTATGATTATATAATGGATGAGGAAATTTCAGGAGCATTTCACAACTTTAAATAACACAGCTTCACTCTCCTTGCCTAGTCACTGAATGATGGTTGATTTCCTGTGTATAGAATTTGTTCTGGAGAAGTATTTTGAAGTTAGGGTGCACAAGATAGTATTTCGGCTTCAGTTTAAAATGATTTTTTACTTCAGATTTTTTTGGTGATGAATTACTGTGATGCATAGCTGAAGACTGAGGTACCCAAAACTGGTCATGTGCTATCAAATAACAAATGATTTTTGTTTGTTCATATCTGTTAGTGGTAAGGGTAGTCCACAATATATAGGGGGTTTTTTTGGTAAAAAGTGTACCTGGCCTGGTTGTGTGAATCATTTTCAGAGGAAGGTATGTTAAGTAATGCTGCTGAGAGGCATTTTTAAAGGCCCTTACTCATTAAAAAATAATAATAAATTACATAAGCGTTATTTCAGACATAAGTTTTTAAAAATACTGTGTGGTACTTGTTATAGAAGACTTAATATTAAAATATTCCATTGCAGGTTGTTTTCCTTGTTGCAGTTAATATTTCAATGTATTTCAGTCTCTTATATATTTAGAGTTGCACTACTACTTTTACATGATGCTGGCAGAATGCTAGGGAGTATCACTCTAAACAGTGAGACTAGCTGTAATAAAAGACCCTACTGTGTGTGTTATCATTTTTGTGACTAAGGCTGGGACTTTTGTAACATTTTGTTGAAAAAAAATCTACAGAGTTCGTAGCTTTGCCTTTTATTTGTGTAAATGGTTGATGTGTTTGAACTTCTTCTTGTGCTCGCTGTTGTATTAAAAAAAACCCCAAATTGACCGCCAATAAAACCCTCCCAGACAAAAGAGCTAAACAGCTTACCCCCCTTGCCAGCCATGACAGTATTGAGGGGCATGCAGAGGGCTCTGACAAAAATGTGAAGGTCAGTTCACCTCACTGAATTGCTGAAATTAGCAGTGTGGGACTTAAACTTAGAACCACATTTTTTGGACATACCCTTTTCTGTTAATTACAGAGTGCTTTCCATGTCCTGCTTCACAGCCTGTCCATGTCTGATTTAATACTGGGATGAGACCCAAGCACATACTACTAATTTTTCCTTTTCATTTGCTTCTTCATTCAGTTTGAATCCTGGTTTCCAAGGGAAAAAAACATGGGCATGAGGATGTAAGAAAGCTGGAGGGTACTCAGATCAGGTCCTTGGTCTGACAATCTTCCAGCCTGTTGCAGAGCATGGATGTTCTGAAGAGTAGGTTACATGGTTTGAGTTGAGGCTTGACATTGGACAGGGCAAGCAGACAAGAATTATTTCCCAAAGTTCCTCAGGATTTGTGGCCCAATGCTGAGGGAAGTTCATCCTTCTCTATAGCACTCATAGTTACTACTTAAAATTTAGAACTGCGCTTTTTATTTTTGACACTTCTATTTTAACAGAATTTCTCACATTGGCAGTCAAATATTTACCATATTATTTTTTTTAACCCACTTTCAATGTACGTATTGTTTCTGTTTACACTTATCTAAGATGTAAAATCAATTCAGAAAATCTAATAGTCACAAATAAAATGTGAGGAGTTGATTAGGTGATGTTTCAGATTAGTTTCATGGAGCAGCAGGAATTTGAAGACTTGGATGGATGTTGATGGGCCCAGGAATGAGATTTGACATTCCACAGATATATGATTCAGCAAGTTAAGAGGCTTGCTAAATTCACTACTTATAATAAACATCCATTAGCTGTCAGAACAAAAAATTGCCAGGACTTTTAATGTTCTTTGCTAAGAAAATTTTGTTAGATAGGGTCCCATGGCACGGTGCATAAATTAGTGTCTAAAGTGCTCTTCCATCTATAACACAAGACTCTGGACAATGTGTGCTCATTATCATTTACTTAAATATTTTCACTCTTGTTTCATGGGTGACCAATAGCTTAGTCATATCACTCCAAAGTTGTATATGACTTTCCTAAAATTATCTTAAAAAAATCTTGAAATGCCATGAGCTGAGAAGAAAGCAGATATAAATAATAAGAGGTGAGGAACCTTAGTGAAAAAAGTGCACATCATTTCTAGTTCAGGCTATAGCGTGTCACTTTCTAGTAGTGAGTTCTCCGAGGCTGCTAGATCATACATATATTTTTGTAGTAATAGTGTTACCATGCAATGGCTTTATACCAGGGAAAAAAAGAAATTACTGGACCAAAATCTCTGCTATAAAGATCTATTATGATTTTCCTTATTTGAAGTTGAAATCTGACCTTGTAAATACCTGGATTTTATTACAAAAGGGGAATTGTTCAGCACTTTCTTTGGTCGTGGGTTTTTTTTCCCTAGTGGTTTGCCAGATACCTGGCATCAAGCAATAAAATATGATTTTATTATTTTCTCATGGAAAAGAAATGGGAAAACTTTGGAAAATATTTCTGTTGCCTATTTTTTGAAAGATAGAGAATATGATAAAAATAGTGAAAAGTAAAGAATATGATGAAGTGCACTGTGCTGACCTATTTAGTCTATTTCATCTCACTGTGATAATCCTGGATTATGCTCAGTAATTCTGCTAACACTATTTACAAGAAACTCTGGTCTTTTTTTCACCCTCTTAAAATGGTTTGGAAGTAACAAAAATATTTTAGTAGTGAAGGATAGTCCAGAGTTTGAGAAGTACTCATGCTTGGGGAGTAATAATTGACAAAAGAATTGGCTTTTCAAAATTGGGAAAAAAAAAAAAAAA